>CM076570.1:723788475-724388475 GCA_034641835.2 Pinus albicaulis | reverse complement strand
CCTTCCCCTTTCCCCGATCCTCGATTGCGATTACAACATCGGACCTCCCTCAATCGCATCGGAAGTTCTTCGCTCTCGTTTATATTGACCACTCCTTTCGATTCTGATTGCGATTCATCGACCCCGGTCCCACCATATTACCCTCCGTCTTTTCATACTCAATTAAGCCACCTTCCTTTGTAAATATTGAATTTCATCTTATTTCAATTTACAAAGGATTTCCCCACTCTATTGTTAATTATCCCTCGGGCCTATGCTCATCGCATCGGAGGTTCTCCCTTATACATTTGTGCCCCGTACCGCTCCAATTTTGATTCCAACAGCGTTTTCGCATGTGTATTTTTAAAATGGTCTATTATATATTGTATAATCCCTTTTCCTCATTCATCCCGATTGCGATTATAACGTGGACCCCGCCTCCTTCCCTTCCTTTCCCATTCAAAAAATTAATTTTTTCCCTTCACTGAAAATCATGAAATTTCATTCTATTTTACTTCAAAAGCATTTTTAAATGTCAATTTCCTTCAAACGAAATAATGGAAAGCAACAGACCGATATTTTCTACAGCAGCAGAAAAAATAGGACTGGCTCGTCAAATTGTCTATTTTTTATGTAACAGTGAAATCTACCTAGATGATCAAATGTAATGTTTTTCCTTCTTTAGGGCAGATTGTTAGTTCTTTTTACTATCTTCAGATATCAATTCTGAGTTGTTAAACAACTCCCTCTTTTCATGGATCTAGGTTCCCAAATTTCAGCTTATTTAATGTAATTGTAAATCATTTGTAAACCAGTCTGAAGTCTGTAATTCAGCAGTAGGGGAATAGTGTGGAAGAACATCTCTGCGCTCCATTGTACAATTTGACATGGATTAATAAGAGATGCAACTCTAATTTGTGGGATCCATGTGTTATGAGATTTAGCATTTGTTTTTCTCCTTTGTTTCATATGTAAATTGTTATGTTTTACCTCTCATCCATAAACATTTCCTTTTGAATGCTTTTCAAGATAGAAAGGTAGGATCCATTTTCATGCCCTACCTTGGGAAATCATTCATACTCTGTGTTTTTTGTCTGTTTGAAAAGGATCCAATTATTGTGCCCTTTTCAGCTTCTCACCAGTCTTTCCATCCCATCGTTATTAAACTTTAATTGCTAAATTTCCTGCCTACCTTGCCCCATGAAATACCATGTGTCTTGATTTAATTCCCAGTTTCATACTGTCCCATTTTACCCCACACATCCCTGAAATTCATTCATTTTATTAAACCCTTTTCCCATCATTTTACCTAGCCTGATATCAGTCCAATGTTGTGTTTTATTGAACATCTATCTTTACGGAGAGAGCCCTCTCCTGTCCTTGTAGGACTAGCTACAAGGCCGAGCATGGTTTTGTTGTTACCCTGTCTTGCCCCTTTTCAGCCTGGGGTCCAATTCGGGTGCTAACATCTCTAACGACTCCACTGGGGAGTATTGTTTCGATCTGACTGTCTATGAACTTGTATTCTCGGCACTGAAACGTGTTTATTTTGCTTTGAAGAAATTTTGAACAAAGGCCTGTAGAAGAGGAAATCGTAGTCAGGCTCTATGTAAAGAAGAGTGGTAAGAAACCCTGCCTAAGGTTAAAAACCTTGGTTACATTGAATGCAACACTCTTAAAGAAATCTCTGTGATTGAAGTTAAAACTTGGTTTGTTTGCCGATGGAGGAACAATATAGTGGGACTCAGCAGTAAGTTAACATGTGGAGTTAAAGCGCTTAACCATAGTTAAAGCGCGGTTGATTTACTGCCAGCGGGTTTTGCAAACCAAAACCACCCATATCGTGCCGCTTTTGCCCAGGATGCAGAATCTCATTGCTGATTCTCTTGCCACTACTGCAAGCAACCTGAAGATTCTGATGAACTCCAGCAATAAGTTTGAGATCTATGTCAAGCATAGGCCAGCTGTTCCAGATAATTTAAGGTATTGGCAAGTATTTTGGGATGATAATGAGATTAATGCGTTTTTGCAGGGTGATGGAAAATTCAAAGACACTCCAATAGAAGGTGAGTATGAGGTTGATGATTAGGATTTGGAAGAAAATCAGATAGACATATTGCAGCTAAATGATAATGTGATTCCTAGAGGTCTCATACCTCTAGAGGAGATTTTTTACCAGGATGATGTTGCAAAGAAGCCAAGCTTGGTGCCCACTGAGAAAGGAGTTGAAGATGTGAATCTTGGAACACCTGACAAGCCCAAGTTTGTGAACCTGTCAAAAGCATTATCCCCTGAGGTAAAGGAGAAGTATGTTAATTTTATTTCTGAATTTTCTGATGTGTTTGCATGGGATTATTCAGATTTGAAAGTGTATGATAAGAACATAATCCAGCATACTATTCCTGTCAAGCCGAATCAGAAGCCTTTCAGATAGAAGTTGAGAAGAATAAATCCAAAACTGCTGCCATCCATCGAAAAGGAGGTAAATAGGTTGTACAAAGCAGGTATAATAGTTCCCATTATATTTTCTGACTGGATTTCAAATTTGGTCCCGGTGCGCAAGAAGACTGGAGAAATAAGATTGTGTATAGATTTTCGGAATTTGAATAAGGCATCTTTAAAGGATAATTATCCACTTCCGAAAATGGACCATATCCTGCAGAGAGTAGTTGGAGCATCCAGGATGTCACTACTTGATGGCTACTCAGCCTACAACCAAATCTTGGTGCATGAGAAGGAACAAGATAAAATTGCCTTCACAACACCCTGGGGAACCTTCTAGTATGCTAAAATGCCATTCAGACTGAAGAACGCTGGAGCTACTTTCCAGCGTGCAATGGACATTTCTTTTGCAAATGAAAAAGATGTTTTTCTTGTTTTTTATTTGGATGATTTGACAGTGTTTTCAGGATCTGATGATGAGCATTTGCACCATTTGAGAGTTTTTTTTCAACGTTGCAGAAATTTTGAGATTTCTCTCAATCCCAAAAAGAGTCTTTTTTCCATGGATGAAGGCAAATTGTTGGGGCATATCATCTCCAAAGATGGTATCCACATTGATCCAGCCAGAGTGGACGCAATTCAACTCATAGATCTTTCGGGAAATAAAAAAGAGATTCAGGCCTTCAATGGTAAGATGAATTTTTTGCGCAGATTTATACCTAACTTGGCTGAGCATTTGAGAGAAATGACCAATATGTTCAAAAAGGAAAACACTCTTAAATGGAATAAGGAGGCTATCAAGTCATTCAATTTGGTAAAGTTTTCTTTGTCCAGTGCCCCAGATTTGATTAGTCCCGACTATACTCAAGATTTTATAATATTTTCGTTTGCATCTGAGCATACTATGGCTATTGTTTTAATGCAAAAGAGAGATGAGGTAGAAAAGCCAATTGCCTTTTTTAGTAGGACTATTAGAGATGCTGCTTTAAGGTATAATATTATTGAAAAACAGGCATTGAAGGATTTTAGGGTCTATATTCTACATTCACATACTATAGCATATGTCCCTAACGCAGCAATGAAGGATGTCTTGATGCAAATTGTTCCAAAAGGTCGAAGAGGTAAATGGATAGCAGCTATGTTGGAGTAAGATTTGGAGATCAAGCCCACAAAGTTGATTAAAGGCCAAGGCTTAGAAAAATTGATGACCCAATCAAATCTGCATGCCTTGGACATAAAACTCATAACAGCAGTAGCAGAAGATGAAGATGAAGGCTTGCTGGTTCCTATTTCAAATATTTTTCTGCAGTCTCCTTGGTATTCAGATATTGTCTATGTCCTTCAACATCTGTCACCTCCTACAAGCATGTCTAAGATTAAAGGTAGATCTCTCAAACGTAAATCTGCTAAATACTGTATTTTAAACAATGCTCTATATTGGAAAGATCCAGGAGGTGTTTTGCTCAATTTTCTGGTGGAAGAAGAAGCTCAGAAAGTAATGCATGATTTGCACAAAGTTGATTGTGGCAGTCACTTGTTTTGGAAGACTACAACTAACAAGGTATTGAGAGCCAAGTATTATTGGCCCACATTATTTTCTGATTTGTACAAAATAGTGATGAATTGTCATGAATGCCAAATTTTCCAAGGAAAGAAGAAATTGCTTCCACTTCCTTTGAAACCAGTTTCGGTGAACACGCCCTTTCAGCAGTGGGGGCTCAATTTCATAGGAGAATTACATCCCGCGTCCTCAGCATAGCACCGATGGATACTGACAGTGACAGATTACTTTACAAAATGGATCGAGGCTGTCCCAGCGAGGCAAGCAACAGACACGGTAATTATTCAATTCCTTGAATCGAATATATTATCTCGTTTTGGTTGCCCTTTTAAAATTGTAACAGACAATGTAGCAGCATTCCGATCCAAGAAAATGGTCGATTTCTGTGACAGATATAATATTGCATTGGGCCATTCCACAATGTATTATCCACAAGGCAATGGCCTGGCAGAGTCATCGAAAAAATCGCTGATGAATATAATCAAGAAAATGTTGGAGGCAAACAAAAGAAATTGGCACCGAAAGCTCATCAATGCACTATGGGCAGACAGAGTTAGCAGTAAAAAATCAATAGGTATGTCGCCTTTTGAATTAGTTTATGGAACTGATGTTGTCTTTCCTACATCTCTTACAGTCCCAGTTATGAAATTATTACAAGAAGTTGGCAGTGAAGATGATGACAACCAACGAAGGATAAATTAGATGATCCACCTTCAGCAAACAAGAGAAGAAGTGTCACATAATGCGATTCAGTTGCAGGAAAAGATTAAAAAGATCTATGACCTAAAAAATAAAGTAGAAAAGTTTCAGCTGGATGATGTAGTGTTGAAATGGGATGCAAGGAATGAAGATAAAGGGAAGCACGGTAAGTTTGACAACCTTTGGAAGGGACCATACATAATTTCAGCATACAGGGGACAAAATGCCTTTTTGCTTTCAGAAATGTATGGCCAGGATTGTCCTGGAGGAGCAGTAAATGGTAGGCTATTGAAGCACTACCATTGTTGAAGACAATGGATCAAGATCTATATCATCATCATTGTATATACCATATTATTTTGATCGGAGTTCAAATACACAGTCATTCAATTTTGGGGCCCGAGGTGAAGGCTATAAAACTTGGATGATATGTGTATGGTTTGGTTTTATTTCAGTTTTCAGTCTTATTCTTGAGTCAGAGTCAGTTTTCATTTGTGTCAGTCTCTAGCATTTTTGACTCCATGCCCAACGGATAAGGCTACTTGGTCTACAATGTTCTTGGAACCTCCAAGGAGCTACCATCCCCATTGGAGCCAATGTTAGTGTCAGTCTAGTCATATTGCCATCAGTGATCAAAAATTCTCTTTTGCATTTGCATATTAGGAGTCTCATACTGAATAAATTTCACCATTCCACTAGGACATGGATTCATTGATGGTAGTTATTTTTTTTTCATCAGTTTTCCCTCATGAGGTACTTACTGATTCTCTTTTCTATGGTCTTTGGTCATGAGTCACTTTCACTTTCAAAAAATCATGTCATTAGGTCATAGGATGGGTCTCATTAGTTTCTGTGGTTTCACCATGGTCAAATTAATGAGTCAAATGTCAATAAATATTAGCAAGGTCATGAGGAAGTCAATAAACTCAAAGTCACGACACTTGGAAGATCAAAGAGATATTTATTTTAGCTTGATGTAATTTTCACCCCAAAACCATGTTTTGAGGTGAAAACATGATATTTTGCCTTTATTATCATTCATTATGTAATTTTACGTCATCATATGTAATAAGTCACAATTTAGAAGCTGTCATCTCTACAAAGTCATCATCCTGCCTTCAGAGAAATTTTCCATAGCATGTTCAGCACCAAATCATCTTCCAAGTAGATCCATCAGAAAGAGCCCGGAAAGATCTTTCCAACGGTATACTGCACTCTCAAAACTGACTTCTGGATTGAAATTTATGCTCAAGTGAAGTAAAGTCCTCTATATCCTCAAAACTTACCCTATCTCCCCTTTTCCCTAAAATTTATGTTTAAAGTTTAATATTTTCTTTTTATAAAACCATTTTTCCATTTCCGATTTACAAAATCGCATTATAAATAATTGAAAAAACACATGCGATCTTTCCCTTAACCACTTCCCCTCATGCCTTTGAGACTTTATAATAAATCAAAGTCTCATGTTATAAAACTTCCCCCCCGCCGTTCCTAACCACTTCCCCACCATACTGAAAAACTTTATAATAAAACTTTGCAACAAAGTTTTATATTATAAAACCCATGACCTTAAGTCCTTTCCCCTTTCTATCGCAATTGCAACATTTTCACTTCATGCCTCGATTGGCTCTTTGCCAAACTTCCGATGCGATTTAATTAACACTCTCGATTGTATTATCCTGCTGATCGCACCCCCGATTCAATCGCTCCGATTGATCGCATCGCAACATTTAACAAGTGTGTTCTGACTACCCCACACCAAAGGGTCCAATGCTATTATGCTTCGATTGGCCCCGCCCAATGATATGCTAGCCGTCGATCCAATCGACGATCGGACGACCCATATCCAATTGACGCCTTTCATCCCTCTCCTCCGATTGACCCCTCCCGATAGCCAACTCTTGACTAATCCCACGCCGTCGATCTGCCTCCGCCAATCGGACAGCTCACATTCCATCGCTTAAATGACATCGGCATTTCACATATGTTATAATCCGCTCCCCTTTTAACCTCCCGATTCTGATTCATCTCGGGCCCACCGCATAATACTTCCGCCCATTTGTAATATCAAAGCCTTTACCCATTGTTAAATCAAACTCTGTTTAATTTACTTCACAAAGGTTTTCCCTATCGCCCACCCCAATCGCATCGGCGATCTTTGTTGTTTAAATATGCCTTCCCCTTTCCCCGATCCCTGATTGCGATTACAACATCAGACCTCCCTCAATCGCATCGAAAGTTCTTCGCTCTCGTTTATATTAACCACTCCTTCCGATTCCAATTGTGATTAATCGACCTCGGTCCCACCATATTACCCTCCATATTTTCATACTCAATCAAGCCATCTTCCTTTTTAAATATTGAATTTCATCTTATTTCGATTTACAAAGGATTTCCCCGCTCTATTGTTAATTATCCCTCGGGCCTATGCTCATCGCATCAGAGGTTCCCCGTTATACATCTGTGCCCCGTCCCGCTTTGATTCCGATTCCAACGACGTTATCGCATGTGTATTTTCAAAAGGGTCTATTATATATTGTATCATCCCTTTTCCTCATTCATTCTGATTTCGAGTATAACGTAGACCCCGCCTCCTTCCCTTCCCTTCCCATTCAAAAAATTAATTTTTTCCCTTCATCGAAAAGCATGAAATTTCATTCTATTTTACTTCAAAAGCATTTTTAAATGTCAGTTTCCTTCAAACGAAATAATGGAAAGCAAAAAACCGAGATTTTCTACAACAGCTAAAAAAATAGGATTGGCTCATCAAATTTTCTATTTTTTTTGTAACAGCGAAATCTGCCCAGATGATCAAATGTAATGTTTTTCCTTCTTTAAGGCAGATTGTTAGTTCTTTTTACTATCTTCAGATATCAGTTCTGAGTTGTTAAACAACTCCCTCTTTTCATGGATCTAGGTTCCCATATTTCAGCTTATTTAATGTAATTGTAAATCATTTGTAAACCAGTCTAAAGTCTATAATTCAGCATCAGGGGAGTAGTGTGGAAGAACATCTCTGTGCTCCATTGTACAGTTTGACAGGGATTAATAAGAGATGCAGCTCTGATTTGTGGGATCCATGTGGTATGAGATTTAGCATTTTTTTTTCTCCTTTGTTTCATATGTAAATTGTTATGTTTCACCTCTCATCCATAAACATTTCCTTTTGAATGCTTTTCAAGATAGAAAGGTAGGATCCATTTTCATGCCTTGCCTTGGGAAATCATTCATACTCTGTGTTTTTCATCTGTTTGAAAAGGATCCAGTTATTGTGCCCTTTTCAGCTTCTCACTAGTCTTTCCATCCCATCGTTATTAAACTTTAATTGCTAAATTTCCTGCCTACCTTGCCCCATGAAATACCCTATGTCCTGATTTAATTCCCAGTTTCATATTATCCCAATTTACCCCACACATCCCTGAAATTCATTCATTTTATTAAACCCTTTTCCCATCACTTTACCTAGCCTAATATCAGTCCACTATTGTGTTTTATTGAACATCTATCTTTACGGAGAGAGCCCTCTCCTATCCTTGTAGGGCTAGCTACAAGGTTGAGCGTGGTTTAGTTGTTACCCTGTCTTGCCCCTTTTCAGCCTGGGGTCCAATTCGGGTGCTAACACCACTTTTCGTTCTTATTCTCCAAACATTGTGATGTAAGAACTTGGGCTTTCTCAATTCCTCCTTCTTCCATGTCTGAGAGGATTTTGCCTCATTTTTTACCTTAAAATCCTTACCTTTTCCCTTCTTGGCCATGCTAATTAAGGCCAAGTTCTCCTCTCCATATCCTTTCTTGTTTACCTTAAAATACTCCCGAGTATCTTTTTGGATGCATTCATCCCAAAGCCTCTCCCAATTGGGAATTTTTTCTGGAGCATAAATTACCTTGACAAATGGTATCCATGACTTGAGAAAACCATTCAATGCCACAATTATGAGCTCTAAGTCCTCCACATTCTCCCTAGTGGCTACCAGTTGATCTTATGTCTATGTCATCTTCATGACATAATTGTTAACATTATCAAACCTCAACATTTGGATGGATCTGAGCTTGTTCCTAAAGATCATTTTCATATTTTCATTGTCACATTGGAATAAGTCCACTAGAGCCTTGAACATCTCCCTGACTTTATTTTCCTCTACTAAGTGAGGGATCACATGATTATTCATGGAATTCATGATGGCACACTAGGCTTTAATGTCATTATTTTCATGGGATTCCAACTGTGCTGCATCTTTTGGTTGTTTAATTTACTTATCAACAATCTCCCAAAGGTCATTTTATTTTATAAGAAAATTAACTCTTGTTGTCCATGGTTAGGAAATTAGATGCTCCATCCAACTGGTTTTCTAATATTCCCTCTGGTCTTCGAAGGTAAGACCATGAAATTGGTAGGATAATACACAAGTCAATGGTGATCACTAAGTATTCCAATATTGCCTCTATTTTAATGGTGGATGTGTCAACAAGTTGGAGTGGGATAGGATTTACTTAAGACCAAAAAGTCCTATGGATTCCATAGTTTCTTGCATCATGACATTAATGGCAACACCTAGATCGATTAATATGTTATTAATGACCATATAATTGATATTTACATTAAATAATAGGTTTATAGGGCTGGAATACATGGCTACAAGAACTCCCTCCCCTCCCCCATTATTAAGTCTAATAGTTTTCCCATGACATGGAAAGTTTGGGGATCCTTCCTTTTATGCTCAAGCCTTGTTAAACAAAATTCACTTACTTATTTTCAATAGATGGGTACAAGGATTGACGGATTGGAAAAATGGTATTTTAACACACACATTCTTGAGCTCGCCCAAGAAATCAAACTCGGGCTGAATAACAGGCTTCTCTAGATTAATCTCTCTGGATAAGGTGGGTTTTGGGGTTCAAGTCGTGCATGATGTTAGGTCCCTATAATACTAGCGTAGCTCATTATCATTTTTATTTTATCCCCCTTATTATTATTGTTGTGCCCATGTAGTCCCCATATTTTTATTATTCTGCCCCATAAAAGCCCACTATTGTTATTTTTGTGCCCTTAAATTATTATTGTTATGTAGGATTTTATTATATTGTGACCCCTTAGACTCCTATATATAGAAAGGATGTATTTTCATTTGCATAATCTAAGAATTTTTCATTTACGTAATGCAAAGGAGTTTCCCCCTCGAAGAGGATAATTTTTAAGTCGTTGATCTATATTTTATTCTATTTTGTGATTTGGTTGCATAACATTTGGTATCAGAGCTTTGGATTCTAGGGTTTTTCTTCTTCAATTGGGTCATCTTGGAATTTTCATTATAGAATTTTTTCTACACAGACTCAAAAGCTGAAATTTTTACCACGTGGAGTCAAAATTGTGGTGAAGTTCATGTAAAAATTTCAGAGCTTGGTTCACTATAGTTTCAAAGATATGATATGAGGAATTTAGGGTTTTTGCAGGATTAGAATTATGTCTCATAAAGGTTACCTAGGGAAAAGCATTATAACATTCGTTTCAAGAATCAGATTTGAATTCTATAAAAGGTGGCTAAAAGTGCACGAAATTCTATTTTTATTGTATCAATTTTAGGGTCGAAGGTTGAAACAGTGATGCGTGGCATACTGTACATCTTCGCTTTACTGAACCATTCAATAATCAGGTCATCGTGGGAGATTTGGAATAAAATTTATTGAAGAATCCAATCTCGGTCAGACTTGTGGGGTTGGAAATAATTTTCATAGAGAAACCACATGAAGAAATTTTAGAACTTGGAGATCCAAAATTACAGAGTTACAAAAGTTTCAATATCGCACTCCTAAAAGAAAGAAAAAGGTGTGTATTTTTTTTTTTAAATTGCATAACTTTTGTTTGAAAAATCAGTTTGAAGTGATTCCAAGGGAATATTGAAGCATAAATATTAGTATTGGGTTCTAAAATCCCTTACAAACAAAATAATTCTACACCCATTAAGGCTTCATAAATCTCTACTATGATGCATGAAGAGGAGTAATTCAACATGATATATTGAAGTTAAGGGACCAATTGCAACAATTTTTTATCTCACAAAGATCAAGAAAAGATGACATGGATGGCTTAAAAGGGGATATGGATGGATTAAAAGGAGACATATATGGCTTAAAAGGGTACTTGTATGTCATAAAAGGAGACATGGATGATATAAAAGGAAACATGGAGGTTTTTAAAGTAGACATGGATGCGATGAATGTCAAGTTGGAAGGGTTGACAAAGTTGTTGCAAGAAAGGCTTCTCGGTGGTGACAAGGTAATCCGTGAAAATCATGATGAGGAAAAAAGAAATATGAATCATGATTTTAGAGACTCCAATGTGGGGTTTAATAACCACCACATTCCAAATATAGATATGAGGAATTTTTATGGCAATGATCTAGTAACATGGATACTACAGATGGAGCAATATTTTGATCTCCATAAGTGCAACACACACAAAAGGTATGCATTGAAACTTTATATTTAGAACCCAATCAGTTAGTATGGTATCGATGGATTTTTTATCGTAAACCACTTGTCACTTGGTCAATTTTTATGGAGGAGATGATAGAACATTACGAAGATACAAAGAACAACACCTTCTTTAGCCAATTGATAAATCTTAAACAAAAGGGTTCAATGATGGAGCACACTGAGGACTTTCAAAGATTGAATATAAGGGTAAATAATATTCCTGAGGAACACAGGATTGATGTCTTAATAGGGAATTTAAAGGATAACATCCAGCATGAGGTTCACCTTTGTGAACCTGATTCATTGGAGAAGGAATTCAGGGTGGCAAGAAAAGTCGAAAGAAAATTTATGGAAATAAGGAAGTTTATTACTCACAATTATAAAGATGGAAGTGTTTTTCTAATATATTTTCGCAACCTACAAGGTTGACACCACAAAAAATAGAAGAAAAAGGAGAAAAAGGGATTTGTTACAATTGTGATAGCAAATACACTAAAGGTCATAAGTGTGTTGAAAAGAAATTATTTTACATAGATTGTGAAGAGGAGGAAGAAAAGGAACAATAAATGTCAAAAGAAAAGGATATACACCAGACACCAACCCTAGAGAGAGAAGAAATGAATCCAACCATATCTTGTAACACATTGGTAGGAATTACCACTCCTCAAACTCTCAATATAGAAGGACATATCAAGAATAATAATGTAATAGTGTTGATTGGTCCGGGTAGTACCTATAATTTTATTCATTGTAAGATAGCCAAGGAATTGAATTTCTTCCTATATCCAACACTAGAGTGTCAAGTGATGGTTGCAAATGAAGGGACTATAAATTTCTCTGGAAAGTGCCATAATATCAAGATAACCATGGGGGAATATGTATTGAATAATCCAATTCTTTCCATTCCAATGGGTGGTGTTGATGTTGTACTAGGTTTCTAATGGTTACAATATTTGGGTACAATAGCTTTTAATTTTCAAGAACCTTTCTTGAATTTTTTTTGGAAAGGAAAAGATGTTGAATTAAGGGGTATCACAAGGAGATCAAGAAATATATTCAACTCTAATGGCATGATAAATCTTCTAAAGAAAGAACAACGGGGTGTAGTTGCACAATTATTCTCACTAGAGGTTCAAACGTCGAAATCATATGTTTCTCCAGATCTCCAAAAAGTCTTGGACAATCATTCCAAGGTATTTGAGACTCCCAAAGGCCATTAGAGAAAATTTCAGCCTAAAATTGGCCTTCTAAGGAAAAATAATAAAATAATAGGAAAATAATAAAATAAGACTAATAAATTTTGAAGGGAGAAGAAGAAAACTACTTTCTTTAACTGTATTTTTGGCATATCTCCTTATAGGTTTACTGAAATTTCAGGTGTAGACACTCAATGAATGCAGAATTAAATTCCACATCCAACGAGTACCCATTATGCATACTTCTAAGAAAACCCACATTGATAAGAATTGAAGATACATTAAAAAAGCGTGTTCAACACGCTTTTTAAGGAGGAAATTCATCTTCTCTCTCATCGGGTGCTTGCCTTGGAATTTTCGTCATCAACTACTATTGGTGCAACACCTGGTGAATATGCTTATGGAACACCTCTTCCTAGGTTAAGAAGCTCGTACTTGGGATTTTGAGCACTTGTGTCCCATGGAGAATTGTAGAAACCACCACAGAGTTGCAAAATCTGCACTCAAAAGGTACATATGCAGTTTCATTCCTATATACCACTGTTAGCATATAAAGGAAATAATCTCTTGAAAATGAATAATAATAAGTATTGAAATGGAATATTAAGGATATAATTATACCTTGAAAAAAAATACACCATTATGGACGAAAATGGTATTAGCATGAGATGGAAATGGGGAAAATGTATACAAAAGGTATCGAATGGGTGTTAAAAGATGTCAATTTGAGAACTTATCAATATCCACATCAATGCTACATCAACACCATGTCATCATATGTTGATTCCACATTAGCACCACATTATCCCATGTCTACTCCAAGTCAACACCACATCAAATTTTTCCATGTCGGGGCCTCTCATTGAGCTTGGCCATTTTTGGGGAATTTCCCCAAAATCCTTGCCTTTTCTTTGACTTCCAAAGCCCGATACCCATCAGTACTCCCTATAAATTTATGAAAAGTACCTTTATAACAAAAAATAGGGTTTCGAGTCCCATTGGTACCAGGTAATCAACTCAATGCAAAACTTTACACCTCTTGGTATCCCAATGCTTGACACTTGATTGATCGATCATTCCATTGACTAACAAATCTATCGAATCCAATTAGTACTAGGGATTCATAGTCTCTCACTCCTGATCAATCCCCGATCACCTAATTAATTTCTCCCATATTATGACTTCCCTAATCCCCATCTATGTTAATTGATGGAGTTTTTAGTTACATCTATCTCAGTGGTTTTCACCCATTGAGCTCCAATACACTCCTTGATCATCGAAATCCAAAAAGGCCGATGCTTGATATTAAATGGCTCGATAGCCCCTTCTATTTGGCTCTTAGTCACAACCCTTGTTTCGACCATATGACCAGGGGTCGAGGTTAAGGCTTCCCAACCCCAAATTTATCTTCAACCTAAAATAAAAGGTTTCTCCTGAATTAAAAAGGGGCAATCCAAAAATTTCTCTAAGATCTAGAAGGGATTTCATGCCTATTATAAAAGCATGAGATCAAATCTAATAGGGTTGATGTTGATCGTAAAGTATCTTGCATACTTTAAAAGTATTCTCCATACCCTAAAAGTATTCTCCAACCTACAACAACCTCTCAAGGTCATTGTAACCTCTATTCAAGCATATCCTACAAGAATAAAGAAATGTGGCCTAAGGTTGAAACTCCCCACCTTAGGATTTTAGCTTTCTCACATATAGATAACTAATAGCCTCTCCTTTCTCCTAAGAAAACTGAAATCCCTTCAAAGAGGCTGACCTTCAAGTCCTCTCATGCTCAACAGAAATGCAATCTCTTTTGTTATGTCCCATAACTAGTCTAGGCAAGGCTAACCACTCCAACAGATTACAAGAAGAACATCGGCTCCAAATTAAATTTACATTATTATATTATTATTTATGAACAACATGTCCTCAAGGTATACTTCCATGCACATAATTTAACCATGGGAAGAAATAACAACTAGAGGCCCAATATAGTATATATTTTCTCATCTCATTATTACATTATATACCCACGAAGCTATCATAACCATGTTCATGAATTAAGTAAACAATATTTAGATCATACATGCCATCAACTATTTACAACATATATCAATCTATTTTTACTTGCAAACATAGTAACCATCCTAACAATATTCATAATCCTTGAATAATCATTTCATTACGATGATAAGAGGTAAATACACTTATCTGGCATACTTAAGCTACTAGTAATTGAATAAGTTTGAGCCACTCTATACCCAACTTTCTCAAATACATTATGGTATTTCTTGCAACTAGCCACCCTTGATCTAGTTTGATGCCTTAGAATAAACTTCATTTAAGAGATACTCAAGGTTACATATCAAGCAAGTAACATGAATTCCAATCTCCTTCATTTATAGGGTTCAAGAATTTCACTGCAATGCTAAGTCGGTGCCTCTTAACAAAATAAATATGGACATGTAAGGCCTTCATAACAACAAAGGGATCCCTTCACTGATATAGTAGTCCCTCATTGCTTCCCTTCTCTAGTGCCTTATGTGCCTCTGTCAAAAAATTATTCAAATTTCTTTTAGGACCTCTAACTCAGGTGAAGGATCCTCATCAATTTCATGTATATTCATGCAGTTCATAGGTTACATTGTTAAGAAATTTTATTTGATTCTCCTTGTGTTCCCTCTACACTATTATTGGTTCTTCACACTAGTCTTTTTGTCAAGTGAACAAATGTAGCTATTCCCCTTTCCTCTTTTATCAAATATCTTCCCTAATGGGTTTATGTGGCATTGGAAGTCTCCAGCAAAGGGGTACATATCCCATACCCTGAGGATTTTGATACCACTTCTCCACTATCTAATAACTCCTAGAATTTTGGGTAGTTTACCCACCGCATCCAAGGTATAGTCAATTAATTAAATTAGAGTGTTTTCTCCACTCCCCTCTCAACTTTCCCTTAGTTAAGCTTCTTTTCTATGCATCAGGATCCGTGTAGGCTATCCTTCTCTTCATTTTTAACATATATAAAACCAAAATACATATTTACATCACATAAGGTCTATCAAAATATCTATTGTTCATCTTGTATATGAGTGTTAATTACATATATAAAAAGTGAAGATTAAAAAGAGATCTTACAATTTTTTTTTAACAAAACAATTGTAAGAAATAATATTGTGAATTAATTTTCAACTAAAGTAAAAATTATATTATTATTACTATGTAAACCATAAATAAACCATTTAAACAATTTAGTTATAAATAGTTATATTACATTAGAATAATAAATTATGTCATATTTTTACATTATAGTTAACTTAAAATTATAATTATAATTATAATTATATGATGTGACGATGTAATCAAAATTCATCTTTGACTTGGTATTTACTATTTATAAAGGGTGCACTTATTAGTACTCATATTTATCTAAGATCAAGTGGGTGAAATACTTTAACATATTTTTTTTAGTGTTAAAAGTTACTCAGGTAGAAGTATACTAGCATTTGCACCAAAAGGGTGCAAAGACATGCCGATAGAAGTCTAGATGAATGTAGAGTGACACAGAGGTAACACTGCATAAAACAAGGATGTCAACGTGGAAGATATGAGGAATGAGGAGGCTAAAGTATTGGTAAAGTAGATATTTCCAAGTGGGTAAAATTCATTATAGAATTGCAATATATCATATTTATATCACCAAACTCATAACTAAACTAGAAGCGATCTTCGAGGAGACATCATTGTGATATTCTACCATCTTATCTTAATAACATCTTGGAGATTATGATAAAAATTTGTTTCTATGGGGGAGAAAATAAAAACAATTGTGAAACACTCATTTCATAGGGTGCTCAAAAGCCTAAATGAATTGAGTTGGTGTCCTTCTCTGCTGCAATTTAAGGAATCGCTAAGTATTTTTATCATGTTGTGATTTTGTATGGGGAACAAGTGTATTACTTGCTTTCATTCTTGTTTCAAAGTTTAGAAAATGAAGCTTGAATGACTAGATAGGTTGAAAATGATAACAATTTGTTTTAAAAAAAAACATGGAAATTTTGAAAACATGATGCCTATTGGAATAGTTCATCCAACAAAAAAGCAGCTTTATTGGTCAATGCTGAGAACACACTTTAATTTGTCTTTGGCTATCATCCCAATTTCCAATCCCACATCTCATCCACGCCTTACCTGTAACGCTACTGCCCACGCTCTCCCCTGACAACTCATCTGTTTTTGGTGGGTATTTTTTTCAAAAAGTCCCCCTTCTGGCCCACCTTCCCTATATTGGATGGAATTTCAAGGAAAAGAACAAATGATATCCTCAACTCTATTTTATTGTTATTCATATCGATCTTAAATAAAATTAAATTAAATTAAATAATTACATACTTATGTATGTGCTAATTAAATATAAAATAAATAAATATACTTAAATTCATTTTAAATTTGGATGTTGCATAGAGAAGTGTTAAATTTGTTAATAATTTTTTTTTAATATAAAGAAATTAATACATCATAAAGAATTAAAATATATATATGTATATTTAAAAATGTACTCTTTTTCATTTTCTATTTTTAACTGAGGAAAAAAAAACAACCTCTCTCTAAAGTGAGTTGTTGGCACTAAGCCAACCCACATGAATACTCAAGAGTTTAGAAGGTTGAAAGTTGTTTGGTATAACAATATTCAAGACATTAATCTCATCATGTTATTAGTTAGGCTTTGAATCTAGTTGGAGAAGATAACAACCATTATACGCAACAACCCTATATAAATCCAAGTGACAAAATTTAATCTTCTTAATATCCAATAAAACTATATTTAAAATAGATTTCAAATATTATCACTCAATTATAATACTTTTACTATTATTTTTTAAAATTTATAACATAATTTTCCTATATTTTATTATTTTAATTAAATTATATTTATTGAAAAAATTTTACATATAAGATGAGCAGAAGTCAACAATGAATACATCGCCTCTGCACACCAATCAGAGAAGTCAACAATGGATACACCGCCTCTGCACATCAATCAGAGAATTCAACAATGAATACACCACCTGCCTCTGCACATCAATCTGTGATTTTATTGGTTGACTCTACTATTTTATTCGTTCACACTTTTTTAACGAGTAGTCTTTAGTGCGACTTTTTGAAGGCTTTTACGGTGACTTTTTACGGTGTAATTTCTCTAAATTTCAGCCGGAATTTATTGAAAAGAGAAGTTTGATTGTTAACTTTGCACAATCGAAGTGCCCTAAAGGTTTTTGAGGGTGTTGAATCCATATATAGAGTCAAAAAACCAGTTTGAATGACAAAAACCAAGATTTTACCTCAAAATTTTTCATGGGATTCCGGCACCTGAAACTTTAAAAAATCGCACTAAAGACAACTCCCTTTTTTAAACTACCTATAGAGAGTAAGAGTAGCAAATACAAGTTCTTAGTGGGAAATACAGACTATAAGTAGAGTAAGAGCAGCAAATACAAGTTCTTAGCGGGAAATCGAATTTTATAAAGATATTATAATGAGGTAATTAATTATAATAAAAATAAATAAAAGTATTTTTTTTTTCTAAATAAAATCAATGCATTAGACAATTATGAAAACATTGTGAGCTGAAATCACTTATCATTTATGTAACACCAAGGAGGTTAAAAATGAAAATATTTTTTTCTTAAAATGTCTAGCATATAACTACTATAAATCATAATTTCAGAATATTTATGTCAATTACAACTTTCTTATCCTTTAAACTTATCAAAATTATGGTGATTTAGGAATTTAAATCATAATTTCAAAATCTTTGTTATTGAGCTTGTAACCTTTTAAATCATGAAAATAATGGTGATTTAGGAATCTCTCTCCTAACCTTTTTAAGCACATAAATAAAAATCTTTGATCTCATTCAACATTAACCAGCATCCCTTGGATGGGTAGCGATGCTTGGGGTTATGAAAACCACCATATGACACCTAACCACCAAGCCCTATAATGCTTTAATCCCATAAATGTTACCATCGGTGGAGTCAAAGGAAATGAAGATATGGGTAGCAATCTTGTTCGAGTTGACTATGACCTCAACCAAAATATTGTGTGACTAGATGTTGGCATGAAAAAAGATTCAAAGGAGGAGGATATCATTAGTGAAGGTGGTAGTCTCGAGATGTACCAAGAAAAATAATCATTTTCTATGAGTGATGAAGAAGAGTAGAAGAAGATTGGCCGGCATGAGAGGTTCAACAAAGGTTTTAGGGCATAAATAAGCAATTGTTCTCATTCCCTCAAGTACACTATGAAGCACGATAAATTTATCTACTTGGTATGGGTTCTTTGAGTGTTGATTGGTGTCAAGTCCTTAATTCTGATAGGTGTGGTAGGTAGCTTATATCCAACTCAAACTTGAGTTGGCTCTCAACTATGTAACTTAGGAAATGTGTTGCGTCTATGTTTCAATAATAGAGATGATAGAAACCATTATGCGACTCTATACAGTAGAGGGCATAGCCTTGTCCAACTCATTCCTTTGATTTGGATCTCTTTGTGGTCTCAAAAACAATATTATGAAGGGAGGGATAGTGACAAAGTAGAATTACAGAGGAAAAGAAAGTGGTTGAAGCAAGAGGCATATGGTCTCCTCTAGGAAGAATTATATTTAGGGGTATTCAAACTATACAAACCAAAAATAAAGGGAAACCTTAGGAGTATAGGATTTCTTCTAATTGAGGTTTCCTAAGTCCAATAAAGTTGAGTTGGAAGAATTGGATGGAAAGGAAGGAAACAATGAGAGAACATATCAAAAAAATAAATGGAAGGATCTAATTGTTATCTTCATTTTTCTAAGGACTCAAGAAACATAGAATTTTTAATACTTAGGTTTATTGGATGGTAAAGGTAATGCTAGATTAATTCCTAGAGGAACATAACATTAGACAACAGGATATCCTACACATAATTGTGCTACTGGATGGAAAATTTGAAGTTTTTTTCAAGCCATATTTGGAATCATAATCAAGGTCTCCTATATGGATCAAGATGAGGAAGTTCTAGGCCCCGGGGAGGGATTTTAGGACTCTGATGGCACTTAGGACAACAAAATTCACATTAATGATTACTCCCAACCTATAACCTTAGTTTCATAAGAGGAAATGTTGGTCAACGAGTTAGTGGACTAGACCTTGGAAGAGAATATTCCTCCCCCTATTCGAATTATCTATGAATTTTTCATGTTGTTTTAATATAGTATGTAGATTGAATGTTAGCCCAATACTCTAATGAGCCCTTGAAAAATAATATCCCTCCCCCCCCCGCCCCCCCCATTTGAATTAGCTACGAATTTCCTAGTTGTTTTAATATAGTATAAAGATGGAATGTTAGCCCAATACTTAATATAGTTATGTTAGTAGTTATCAAGGCTCACATTGTACTTTTGTTAAAATCAATGAACATATATGTCTTTACACACTTAGAGAGAGACTTGGTTTCACTATATATATATATATATATATACATTTTAATTTTTCTTTTTAGATGTCAACCATCGTCATTATCATTGAACAACCCCAAAAAATAGTATTTGTTCATTTTAATATAAAATATAAATTAGTTAATAAAATCATTTAAATATTTATATCACTTATGAGTAAGTATGAAAATCATGTTTTGTAGAACATATTTACTAAATAATTAAAAATAATAATAACCATATTAATATATATAATAATTTAAGAAATCATTTATACATTTATTAAAATATACACTTTAACAAAACTTAATAATATATAATATATATTGGGGAGGTTGGAGGGGGAGGGGTCATTTTTGGCCACAAACAATCATGTCGAGTTTCTTTCCCTTTGGAAAGGATTGGAGCTTGCCTTCTATCGAAGAATTCAACAGATCATTGTCTTTGGGGACTTCCTATTGGTTATTCAAAAATTCTCTAAAGCAAAGAAAACTATCAACTCCCTATCTCCCCCTTTGATTTTCAAGATATAGGCATCATTGAAAAAATTTGACCAAGTGAATTTTTATCACATATATATAAATCTGAATTCAAATGTTGATAAATTTGCCAAAATAAGGGCCAACTTGACTCAAGGGATCCTTGAAATTAATACAAAAATATTCTTATCTCTAGTTCCATAAATGAACTATAATCATTATATTCTAAGGTTCGAAGGGGGTGATTTATGGACTCCATCTCCATGATCTAATTTTTTTTGGATTAATGGAAGGATCCCACTAGTTTTGTTGAGTCCAATATTTTAATTGGCCTCTAAAAACGTGGCATTATTTGATGAATAGATGGCTCATTTTGTGGACTATGCTCACTCTCTACTGTCATATCGGCTTAACTGTCCATGGAACTGATTTATTGTTATTTACTTTGGTTGTGGTGATCCCTTCATTTCATAATAGGGTGGATTCAATTTCAATGTCCGACATGAATATCAGGTGACTTCGCTTTTGTCTTGGTGTTATTTTCACCATGATGGGAGATCTAAGGCCTTAGCCTTGCTCATGTTTCAATTATCCTCATCCATTTTCTTAGGTCTTCGTTGCTAGTGTTAGGAAGTGTTACTTTGGATATCTTAGGCTCTCTACCCTCTGAGGGCGGGTTGGAAAATCCTTGCTCTCTCCACATCAAGATTCACAAGACTAGATAATTATGAGGAGCTTCACAAGACTATCAAAGCCTCAGAGTTGATCGATAAGTTGTTGGATTCCACGTAGGCCCTAGTGTCCACAATCAACAACTTAGAGAATTTAATCGAGCGACAATGGTGTTCGTTCCAATCCTTTGTGGAGAATAAGTTGTTGGAGCACCATGTAGACATGGAGTCCTTGTTGTACAAGATCAATATCAAGGTTAAACAACTCAACGAGTGGGTGGCGGTTCTGGAAATTTCAAATGTGCGCGATAAAAAGGATGTTGAGGAGGTCAGCGTCGCTGGGGATCTTGCTAGGCACATGAGGACTCGTCGTGTTCAAGGCTTGGAAGAAATTGAACGTGCCCCGTGGTGATTGCCCATCTTGGTCATGAAAATATTTTTTTTTTATGGATATCAGTTTGATCTTACCATGTAATTTTTAGCTATGCTAGCTTGCAATTTTTTCTTTCCATTAGGTTCTTTCTGTAGAATTTATGGAGAGCACATTTTTTGTCTAAAGAGTATGGTTAGTCATGGCTCACACAGTAAACACTTTGTTTACTCATTTGAATATCTCCCTTTTGTGGATGACTCAAGATGCAAGGGTTTTGATGTAAGGGTACTGGACCAAAATCCAAGCTTTTATTAATATAATATCCCTATTCGTTCCGTCTAATAATAATAATAACATATAAGATATATACTAATAATAAGAATTATGTATTTTTAGGCACATTTCATTGTTAAAAATTTTAAAATAATAATAATTAACTAAATTGTAACTTTATTTTATATATATATATAACAACATTCTTAACTATGGAGATTCACCCCACCTTTTCATAGAGATTTTTAATCTCTAAATAGGCTTTGTTACAATACCATAGCTTATCAATACCACATGCTTAAAAAGCCATAATTATTTTGATATGACACTTGTTCATATAACATTTATAATTTATTAATTTAATTAAAAAATAAAAAAGACATAACTACTTTGGACATAAACCTCAAACTTTACTTTGTGAATACTACTAAGAATATCTTAGAATATTCCACATAAATTAAATTCATACCATCCATCTAATATTTATTTATAATTAAATTAAAATTCTAAAAGCCCTATTCCAAAACAAACATGTTCAATTTCGAGTTGTCTTTAACGGGACTTTTTGAAAAGTTTTCCAATTTATTTTTTTTATCTAATTTGTCTAACATTCTGCAGGAATTCATTGAAATCACAAGTTTTATGGGTAAAATCTACACAATCAAAGTGCTCTAGTGGTTTTTCAGGGTGATTAATCCATATATGCAGTCAAAAAACTAGTTTAAATAACACAAGTCAAGATTTCACCTCAAAAAATTTTGTCGGATTCCAACAACTCCAAAAAATCGCGTTAAAGACAACTCCGTTGAATCCATTTAAAACTTCATTAAAGTGTAGAACAAAAATTTTAAATGAGCAACTCCAAAAAGTCACATTAAAGACAACTCAGTAATTCATTTAAAACTTCATTAAAGTGTACAACAAAACTTTTAAATGTTGTATGTTACTTGTGAAGGACCACATAAATAAAGTCAACTATTCATTGATGAGTAGGACTATACAACGTTTATAGATTTATTACCAGATCATGCTCTACTTAATTTTTTTATTTTTATTTTTGTGAATTTAATGGGACCTTTCTATTTTCTACTTATATTTGCAAAGCAGGTTACAAAATTATAAATTCAGTCTATGGCCTCAACCTGCCCATAGGAAACCAGGTCTGTTGGCCATCTCAGTGCATGAAAAGCAAACCAAAATTGGAATAATTTCATCCGTCTATGTCCATCATGAGCTATATGTTCTAGTTCATACTTTTCTACATGCTGAAAATAGAAACTGAGTTCATTCAAAACTGTAAATTTCATAAAACAACATTTTAAAAGGAACCACTAGGTATCTGAAGAAGAGACTGGAGCAGGGTCTTTTACTGTAGACCCTGGCATGTCCACTTGCTGGAGTTGCTGGAGCTGATTTTCCATATGACCCACGTGATCATCAAGTCTGCTAATGCGATCGGTTGTCTGATACTGGGTGATTTTAATATGATGAAGCTGGTTTTGCATATCCTGTAGCATGTCCATGAGGTTGTTTTCTATCTTTGGAGGGTCTTTCTGAGCCTGGCCAGGGGGAAAAATCTACATAGCCTTTGCAAGAAGACACTTAAGTATCCAGTATGTGTGGATAATCTGCTGGAATAACGTGAGTCGGCCTCGGGTATTGCCTAGGTCGGTTATGAAATCCAGGATTTCAGTTTCAGCTTCATTGTCTTCAGGATCTGTCTGAATGTCCCTTTCCCAGCCACGAATTTCCTGGCGAGTCGTGGACGAATTTACCATGACATACATTGCTGCAAGATTCTCTAGAATCTCCAAATTTGATTTCCTACCACGTTTCTTTGGGGCTGGCTCAGACTGAACCTGTTGTTTCCCTTTTTCAATTTGGGAGGAGGACTGACGCTTCCCCATGGTGAACAAGAACCTAAATATCAACATTGACATGCAGCAATACACAATAAGGGAGAAATCAGCATTAAGGGACCACCAAATTTTCATCCCATTAGCATCGATGGTGTTTTTACTAAACAAGCCGAGCAATACTAACCACAGGAACCTAGAATTTCCACAGTACATTAAGGCGGTTTGACCTATGGCACAGTAATCCAAGGACCCTATTTCCCAACTCGACTTCCGAAACCTATGTGCAAAGGTAACTGGGAGAGAATGAAGCAGAACAGACCACACACAGTTGTTTAAGGAAAGACTCCCGAAACAAATATTCGCAATAAAACCCCAACCCAGAAAACATGGTAAATTCATCCACAGGAGAGAATGCATACATAAATGCCACAGTATGTCCCATTGGGTTTGAAAATTACATCTACTTAAGTGAACCATACAACATCTACGAAAATGAACCATACAACATCTATTACAATCACCCATACAACATCTACTATAGTCTGTAGCCCTGGTTACTACCCGAACCCGACGGCTAACCCTTCCTACTAAATGCCACCATGATACCTTTAGGGTGCCAAACAAAATTGACTTGACTTTGGGCTCAGAGCTAAAAGTATTGGCAAAACAATAATTAAGTTTTGTTAGCAGGTTGCAGGGGTCACGAAAGTAAGGGTTAACCGGCTGCAATTTAGGAGCAAAACTAAAAACCATTAAGATAACCAAATCCACCATTTTAATCCCCAAGGGACCCAAAACCACAGCGACTGTAACCATGAGAGCAAGGAGAAAACTGTGTACATACCACCACCTGGTCGAGTGAACAGTGCCCGAATTCCTCCACTGATGCCTCCAAACTCTTGCATGCAAGGAGCGATGCGTGCACGAATGAAGGTGAGGTAGCCGACTTACTGTTTGTAAAACATTCCTTCGGCGGTCTAACAACACAGGATGTCCACCCTGCATACTCATTAAAGAGCGGATTTTCACATACTATCATAAGATAAAACTCCATTGCACCATTATGATGCTTGATGGTTTGGAGGACGAACAATCCGCCAGCTTTCTACACATCTTAATTTCTTTCGGATAGATGTACACCCCGATCGGGGGGTTGGAGATCTTTGCTCACTATCAGCTGGAGAGAATGGAGTACCACCTCCCAGATTGCATCTGTTGGGCGAGCATCTATGGAACGCTCAAGCTGCTTATAGCCCCAATTAGCCAGGTAATATGCCGCTGCGTTACCTTTACGCCTAATATGGTTAGGGATCAGGTATTGGATCTGTTTCAACAGCTGGCTCACTTCTTCAATGAGGGAAGCTGGCGCGAACTGTGTGAGATTTTCTCCCATGGTGTGCCTTGTTGTAGCTTGCTTAGAACTCCTATGACCATTGTTGAATCTCCTTCAATTATGATTCTCTGATAATTTTCTCTGATTGCAATAACAATACCTTGTTTGACCGCTAGCAATTCAGCTTCATTATTTGTGGCGTAGCCCAGGTCGAAGGCATAAAACTGGCAGACTGCTCCTTGAGAGTTTCGAAAAATCCCTCCAGACCCCGCTTGCCCCGGATTACCTTTAGAGGCTCCATCATAATTCAATTTGATAAAGCCCGGTTGGGGGGGCGTCCAGGTTTCCTCAATAGTTTGGCTAGGTGGTCTGTACTTCCACAAACTTTTATACAACATCTGCGGTTTGAGATTTAAAGACTCTAATATCTGGGATTCAAAACCCACCGTCTGCCAATCCTCATCTGCCCAGCTTTCTACTAATATAGTTTCACGGATATTATATGTGGAGCGCTGCCAAATGTGCTGAAATGGTTGTTCAGTATCTTGGAAAATCCTGCAGTTCCTTTCCTTCCAAATATGCCAAAGGAGGAATCCAAGTGATAGTGTCCATGCTTTATTAATCACTTGACAGTGAAACCTCCCCTTTCGCCAGCTGCGGATGGTTTCTATGATGCTTTCATTTTTTTTATCTGTTTTCCTGAACAGTTGTTCCAGGCTCCTCCATAGTTGTTGCACCATTAGGCACGAGTTCAAAAGATGTTCTATTGTTTCACTCTCACCTTGACACAAGGAGCACCGAGAGGGTCCCACCATTCCTCGTTTCTGTAGGTTTTCCCAGGTCAAAATTCTTCTATGACTTACCAACCATAAGAAATATTCCACCTTAGGCCAATGTTTCAACGCCCAAATTTTTTTCCATACTGGTCGAGTATCATAATGCGCTTGTTGGGATTGAATATATTATCCTTATTTGATTGTGAATTTCCCTTTTGTCAAATATCCCCATCTAAGAATGTCTGGTCCAGACGCTTGTCTTATTTTCCTGGTGTTGATTTCTTTAGCCAGGTTTTCCCATTGTTGCGTTTTTTGAGCCTCCAGCCAGTGTGTTTTGTCTTTCCATTTCCTCCAGAGGTCATTATGATTTTGACACCAGTACTGTTGTAGGTGCCTTTGATTTGGTGTGTTCGTATATAAAAAAATTTTCCCAAGTCAAGTCGACTGAATAGTTTCTCCCATTGTTGCCAAGATTCTTCCCAGAAAAGAGCTGTACCTCCTTCCTTAACCTCCCAAAAACTGTGGGACCGAATTAAGTGGCAGTTCATTACCGCCAAATGTTGAAAATGCAGCAAGATGATGGAGCTTAGTGAAATGAAGTCGCCTTCACTAAGTGGGCCCGCGGGCAAATTCTGGCGCAAAGTCTATTTTTAGACTATGTCTATTTTTAGACATATGGAGGATGGTCCAGGGGTTGCAGTATGTTATTCTTGGAGTATTGGTCATGTTGGTAAAAATAGATGGACCTCTATTTTTTGACCTATAGGTCGAAGTCTATATTTAGACTGCCTATCCTAAAAATAGGGAAGTCAAATATTATTTACCCTTAATAATATTTGGACTATAAACTTCATTTTACTCTCTTGGAGCACTTCAGTTCGAGCTACAGAAGTGGCTCATGCATCTGACAGATAAATTACGCTATTCCTAAGGGTTTGGTGAGCTCATGCATGGTTGACCTAAGTTAGGACTTCAGTGGCAGAAGTTTGGTGGAGTTAATGAGACAGATGGTGGAGTTGTGTTCGGTTTAACTTAGTTGAACTAGTTGAGATTAGTTTAACTAGCTAATCAACTAGTAATGAGTGGAGTGAATTAAATATTATTTAATTCATTAATTAGTAACTCATTATTCAACTCAAAAACACATCAGTTCACTACAGTGCATGGACAGTTCAGTGGAGACCAGTGAAAGAGGTAGATGAAAGGGTGAGTACAGCTATCAGTTGTGACATCAGTTGTGCATGAGATTTGCACCACACTTGGAGGCAATTGCCCATGATGATTGCGCTGTCAAGCCAAGGAGATTCGAACCTTGGATCTCTATTTAGACAAGCCATGATTGCGCAATAGAGGCAGGCAATTAGTGGATGTGTTTTGAACCCGTGACTTGTTCAAAACCAAGCTAGTTTGTGTGTAACTTCATGAGATAGTACTGAGTACTTGTGAGGAGTATTGTACTGAGTTGGTTACATGTTTTCTCCATTATAATATACACAATAGCTGCGGGGTTTTCAGCTATAAGCTTTCCCCATACATACTATGTTAATGTGTATGATGAATTGATGTGCTATCGCTTGTTATGTGTGATGATCTGAGTGGAATAGATTATGTGTTGCATATGAATTCGAATAGATATGTGATCAGGATAGTCTCGGTGGATAATTAATCATTATTCAGCAAATTTCTACACCAAATTCCAGATGGATGAGCCTCTCGGGGTTAGGTCTGTCTTTAATCTGCCAGAGACTGTGCGAGGCATCTCATATTTAGTGATCCAGATGTTTTTCCACAAGTCTGGGCCTCCCTGAATCCAACGCCACCAGAGTTTCGCTCCCAGCACATTATTCAAGGTTGATGGATCGTGTAGGCCTAGTCCACCTGCAGCCTTTGGTTTGAGTAGCTTGTCCCAAGACAGAAGAGCCCACTTCCTATTGCCTTGGGAGCCCTGCCATAACAATTTCTTGAACTCACATACTAGTTGGGAACAAATCCCTTTCGGACATGCTCTTCCAGACATCTGATAAATTGGTAAGGCCTGTAACACCGATTTTAAGAGGATAAGGCGCCCCAGTGCATTCAGAACTCTGAACGCCTAATTTTGTATCCTTTTAGCCACTCAGATGAGGGTATCTTACCAATCTGCAATCCGGACCGGGCCGGTATTTAAATTCATTCCAAGTTATTTCATAGGAAAGGAACCTCACTGAAACCCAAGGGTCCTGGCAAGAAAATTTTGCGTCGCAAGAGCACAATTAAAAAAGTAGACATTTGACTTATCATTGTTGATCTGAGTCCCTGAAGCAGCCATAAAGACATCTAAAATTTTCAGAATGGCTTTGCATTCCTTCAACGATGCCATACAAAAAAATAGAATGTCATCAACAAATTGCAGTTTAAAACCTTGCAGTTTCCCCTCAGCCTGATGAGCTCTAATGAGCCTACCTAGTCCTTCTACTGCAATGATAAAAAGGAAAGGGGACAAAGGGTATCCTTGCCTAAGTCCGCGAGAGCTGTTAAACGGAGCTGAGGGGCTGCCATTTAGAAGGATTAATAAGTGCGGAGACGAGATGAATGAGTGCAACCATTGCAACCAGCGGTCATCGAAACCAAAGGCTCGCATCACCTCAATCAGAGACTGCCAGCTTATTCGATCATACGCTTTGGATAATTCTAACTTGATTAGTAGACCTTTACGTTTGTCCTTTTTTAATGAGTGAATTGCTTCCTGGGCAACTACTATTCCATCCAGGATTTTTCTGCCTTTGATAAAGCCTGTCTGTTCCGGGGAGATTAGAGTTGGCAACAATGGTTTCAGGCGATTGACCATAATGGTAGAGAGGATTTTATAAATAAAATTACATAGAGCAATCGGTCAGAAACCAACTGGTGTATCTGCATTTTGCTGCTTGGGAATGAGAGTGAGAAAAGTGGCGTTCAACGCTAGATAGACCATCTTCATCCTTCGGGATTCTTCTACAACCTCTAAGATTTTCGGGCCAATAAAGGGCCAAGCCGCCTTAAAAAATTCACTTGTAAATCCGTCTGGCCCCGAGGCTTTGTTCTTTGGCAAATTCAAAACAACCTCTTCTACCTCCTGGAGAGTGATTTCTCGAAGAAAAGCAAGGTTCTGTTCTCGGGTAATCAATCTGGGGATATGCGTAGTTATTTTATCAATAGCAGCCTGTCGATTGGGAGTTGGTTCTTTGAGTAGTTCTTTAAAATGGTTTACCATTTCCTTCTCAATATCTTCATGTTTAATTAGGCATTCTCCATTTGTTGCCTTAAGAGAAAATATTCTATTGTGTTGGCGTCGCTGTAACATGCCTTTGTGAAAAAAATTTGTATTTCGATCTCCTTCTTTGAGCCAGGTTATCCGGGATTTTTGTTTCCACAATATCTCTTCTTGCTTCCGTCTCTCTTCTTGTTGACTGAGGGTGTTGCCTTCCTCCATAGCTAACTCAGGTGTTCGCCCATACAAAATTATTTGCTGCTGTATTGCCTTCATTTTTTCATTCAGTTGAATTTTCTCCTGATGTATGTTTCCAAATTCAAGACGGTTCCATTTTTTGATTTCATCTTTTATTTTCTTTAAACGAAGCTGAAATGAATGCATCTTGTTGCGACCTATAATTGGATTTGAATTCCACCAATTTTTAACTTTGTCCATAAACTTAGGATCTCTTAACCAAAAAAGTTCAAATCTGAAGGGTCGATTATGAGGGCTTGCCTTGACATCAACTTCCAGTCTGATCGGCCAGTGGTATGATCCCAGGGTAGGAAGGATTGCAGCTTCATAGTAAATGTCCTGAGTCACAAAAGCCTCAGAAACTAGAAAACGGTCCAGCTGGGAGGCAAACTGGGAGCGTTGCCCTCTTCTGTTGTTCCAAGTAAAATTTCCATTGATCGTGGGTATATCAACTAACCTCAAGTCTGTTATCAGGTCCCTGAATAAAGCCATATCCAGATCCTCCCTTCTGAGCCCTCCTTTTTTTTCAGAGAGATTTAATATCATATTGAAGCCCCCACCTAAAAGCCAATACTTTTCCTTTTGCAATGTACTTAACCTGCGGATGTTTTGCATAAACTCTGCTCGCTCTCCTGGAATTGGAGGTCCATAAACTGTCGAGATATGGAGCCTTTCCTCAGATCCAATTTGTCTGAAAGTAGCTGATAAGATTCTAAGTAAGCCAATCCATCCCTCTGCTAAAATTTCAGCAGTATTCCAGAGAATAGCTATGCCCCCTGAGTTTCCTACTGAGTCAATGGCCATAACCTCATATTGCATTTTGAAAGATTGAATTATGGATTGGAGCTTCTGACCAGAAACTTTTGTTTCTTGTACTAGCATTACCTGTGGTTTCTCGACCTTTAGTCTTTCCTTCATATATCTCTGTTTGCCCTTGCTATTAGGTCCTCTGATATTCCAGGAGAGCACTTTCATTAGGAAATTTTAGGTAGTTATTGAAATACCATTGTTAACGGTATTATCTTCCCAGTATTAATCAACATTTCTCCAACGAGTTGTATTGATTCTTGTAAGGTTCTTCATCCTCTCTTTTTTGCTGGTTTTGATGGTGGCGCTACCTTCTTGCTGGCAGATTGTTCTCTTTCATGGGCTTATTTATGAGCTTGCGCTATGAGATAATGCTCAAATGTTTCTTTATATAATTTCTTCTGATTTGCTGGGATGAATTGATCGTCCAAGTTCCTCCACTCAAACAAGAGACATTTTAAGAGTTTCTCTTCTGCGCTCAATTCGTCTTTTGATTGCTCTACCTCCATTGGGGTTAGTTCTGGCACAACACTTTCGTCAGGTGTGTCCATTTCCTGGCCTGCTTTTCTCTTTGAAGATTGGGCTTTCTAGATTACCTTTGCAGAAACATCTGCAGATCCGTCATCAGCAGTTTCAGTAACTGTCGGTTCTCCTTCCTCCTGTAACAAACCGATTTTCTGTTGTTGTGGATCCATGAGGGTTTTGCTTTGACACAGAAGCCAAACCATTATTCCCTAAACAAGGAGGTCTTTTTCTTGTACTGACTGGCACAAACCCTTCATCAATCTGTCGAGGTTGTTCCTCTGAAGGTTGCTGCTTGGATCCATTTAAGGGGCAAGATTTGTACAAATGGCCATATTCATGACATCGGCGGTAGCGAAAAGGAATTTTCTTGTAATCTAGAGGCTGGGGCCAAACTTTGCCTTCATATTCCAGTTCGATCATCTCTGGTAAGGGTTCAGAGATGTTCATATAAACACAAATTCTGGCAAAGGAAGTATAGTGTCCATGAGATGTGGATTCTGCTATTTTAACAAACGTACCTATCGAGTTTCCTATACCTTCCAAAATTTCAGGGTCCCAAAAATCTATAGGAAGCCCAAATAGCCGAACCCAGACAGGAGCTGCCAGAAATTGCTCTTGTTCTAGGTTATATCATTCCTCCCATTGTCTGAGAAAGAGCCCTGCATTGCTATAAAAATAAGGTCCTCCCTCAAAAATGCATTCTTCATCAAGTAAATTAGAGAAAATGATTGTAAAAAAACCTTTCGCCCCAAATTTCAGATCAATATGACCCTTGGGCTGCCATTTTATTTGAATCCATTTTAATAAATCCTTTTCTGAAGGCCAAATACCTATAAACTCACAGATCAATGCATGATTCTTCATGTAGCCTCTGTATTCATCTAGCTTCGAGGCTGGAATAACAAATTGAGGTTTTTTGACTGCTCGCAGCAAGCATTGTCCTTTCATTTTGGCTTGTCATTCTGCTCCTAAAACTAGGCTTGTTCTTTGCTGAGCGTTTGCAGAGTGGGGTGAGCACAACGCATGGTCACTGCTCGTGACATTCCGGTAGGAGGGTGGCGGCCCTCCTCCCGAGGTTGCTGCCATGTCGTGATCAGACCGCTGAGGTGGCTTGCTGTCGAAGCCCTAAACAAAACCCTGTGAGGGTTTCAGTGCAATCTTGGAGCCATCCGCAAATTATGGTTCAGTGCTGAGGGAGAATCCTTAAGTAAATCATGCTCTACTTAATTTTTATTATGAATATGTTATAGAAATTAAATTCCTACCATCCATCTAATAATTATTAATAATTAAATTAAAATTAGAAAAACCCTATATTTGTTGAATTCATTTAAAACTTCATTAATGTGTACAACAAAACCTCTAAATGTTGCATGTTACTAGTTACTTTTGAAGGACCACATAAATATAGTCAATTATTCATTGATGAGTAAGACAATAAAACTTGTATAGATTCATTTCTAGATCATGCTCTACTTAATTTCTATTATGAATATTCCATAAAAAAATAAATTCATACCATCCATCTAATAAATATTAATAATTAAATTAAAATTCTAAAAACCCTATTCCAAAATACACATGTTGAATTCATTTAAACCTTCATTAAAATGTACAACAAAGCCTTTAAATGATGCATGTTACTAGTTACCTTGTGAAGGACCACATAAATAAAGTCAACTATTCATTGATGAGTAGGACTAAATTTTTTTTATAGATTAATTCATTGATGAGTAGGACTATAAAACTTTTAGATTTATTACTAGATCATGCTCCACTTAATTTTTATTATTTATTTGTATTTTTATCTTAACTACTAATAAACTATTAATTAATTTATTTTCTTCATTATTGATTGACTAATTTAGTTATTTATTTAATTTAATTATTTGTTTATTTAGATTTTTTTTCCTATAAGTTTGACCATTTGTTATTTTTCTTTATTTTTAAGTTTTTATAGTAAATTGCTTAGATTATTTAAGTTTGACCCAAATATTATTTTTATTTACTCTTTTAAGTTCTTAGAATTAATTGTTTTGATTATTTAAGTTTGACCTAAAAATTATTTTTATTTTATTAATTTTTTTATTGTTTGGATTATTTAGGTTTGACATAATGTTATTTTTACTTTTATCTTTTTATATTCATTTCATTAAAAAAATTCTTTTGACTAATTATTTTCCTTAATTCAATATTACCAACTATATTCTATTGTTTCCTTATATTAAAATATTATTTATTAATAAATATTATTTATTTAGTCAAATATAACTCTTATATTATAATGACTAAAAAATATTCTTTTCACCTATTTAACTTGATGGGGTTCTTCATCTTGTCTTGAAGATGAACCATGTTGCCTGCTTTGAAAGGGTTTGACAAAAACTCTCATGATGTGATTTTTACCAACAGTTTCATACGTTTCATGATATTGATCATAGAAACCTAAATTCAAAAATCAAAATTTACTTTTAAATAATTTTACATTGATTTATTTTTTTATGGTTTCTCTCTTCCTTTCTCTCTCTTTCTCTCTCTCTCTCACACATTCATATCACTACAACATCTCTTCCACATAGTCTTACTAGCATGTACTACCTGCTTTATGAATACCTAAAAACATAAAGTTGATATAAAAGTTTTATGTGTTGGAAGTTACTTTTTGAAGAATTATATAAATAGGGGTTTTTATAAATATTTTAAAAGGAGGCGACCAACCATAATGTAAAAGATGAAAAACATCTTTTGATATAAAGAAGAAAATCTATATTGTTAAACCAAAAAAGATTTTCCATGAGACACATGGTGAAACGAGGCATGTCTGAAAGAATTTGTCATCTTTGTAATACCAAGGGGGTTAAAGTAGAAAATAACATATTTTTTTTTAAATGTCTCACATACGAACACATTAAACCATTTTTCAAAATATTTGTTACAATGTTCCTAAAATTGTGGGTTGGAATAATTTGTCATATTTGTAACAATGAACTTCGTTTTAAAGATGAAAATAGTTTTTTCTTTAAATGTCTTTCATATGATCAATGAAATAACAATTTCAAAATACTTGTTACAATGTTGACCTTATTATCCTTTTAACTCATAAAAAATATGGTGATTTAGGAATTTAAATCACAATTTCAAAATATTATAAAGGTTGGTCTTCTTAACCTTTTAAATCATCAAAACTATGGTGATTTAGGAATGATTTTCTTAACCTTTTCAAGAACATAAATAATATTATTTGGTCTCAGTGAAAGTTAACCATCATCCCTTGGATGGGGTGGTGATGGTTGGGGCTGTGACAACCACCATATGTCACCTAACTGCCAACCCTAGTAACACCTTATGTCCCCTCAATCTTATTGTTGGTGGAGTCAAAGGAAATGAAGATGTGGGTAGCAATATTTTCCAAGTTGAGTATGAGCTCACCCAAAAACTTGTGTGATAAGATGTTGTTGTGCCAAAAGACTAGGATGTGTAGGAGATCATTAGTGTATGTGCTAGGTTGGATATTTTCCAAGTGAAATAAGTGTTTCCTATGAATGATGAAGAATTGTGGGAGAGGACGAGGTGTCAAGAGAGGTTCAACAAAGTTTTTAGGGTATAAAACCAACACCCAATCTCATTCATTCATGTATACTTTGAAGCATGGTAAATTTATTTGCTTGGTATGGGTTTTTTAAGTGTTGAGTGTTTTGAAATAATGAGTCTAATAGGTGTGGTGGGTAGTTAGCAAGTTTAAGCTTGAGATGGTTCTCAACTGGGAAACTCAGGAAAGATGTTGGGTCTGAATTTCCTTTATAAAGGTGATAGAAAATCTTGTGCGACTCCAGGAAGTAGAGGGAATATTCCACTCCAACTCAATCTCTAATTTGGATCTCTTTGTGATATAACACTAACATTCGAAGAGCTTCGGATGTGGATGCTGGTTTGGAGTGATGGGACATTAGTCCCCTGGCTAGTCCCGAGGGTGTTCGCACGTAATAGCCATATGGCCCCCTGCGGCGTCATTACTCATGCATTTACTATGCCATTCTGCATAGCATTCATTTCATCTGCCTCGCCATCTTACCACCTTGCTCCGTCGGTTCAGCTTGATATGGAGTTTGTTCTAGAGAATTTGACTGGTTCTTGTGTCTTATGCGGCTCTCCGTCTCCTGTGAGTGGAGCATGCTCAACTGCATGTGCGGAGCCGAGTGCTCACACTCAGACTGGGTGACGTTGCACCATACTCAACTGTTTGGAAACTCTTTTAGGTTATCATTTCACTCAGAGTAATTTCTGTCATTTGAATTCTTGTCTGCATTCTCAGTTTGTCGATTTTCAGTGGTCTCCCTCGCATACTGCCTGCTCCTACTGCCCCAAGCACCCCTTTCATAGCTCTGTGGCAATGCCTTGGCTTCAGCATCGGATGCAATGTCGTCGAGGGACGAGCAGGGGTCGCACATCCCGCCCACACCCATCCACCAGTTCGACCTCTGACTCTTCTGCGGAGGATGTCGATTGGGGCCTTTACTCAAACTCTCGAAGTCAAAGGGGCCACACCTACCGTCCTGGGGGCACCCACTCTACTCAGCCTGTGCGGCATCCTCCTTTCGTCTCTCCCCCGCCTTCCTCCCCTGCTATTCATGCTCCTGCCAGTCCGACCCTCTGCCAGACCTCCCAGAGAGCGGAATTCCGCTTCAATTGCTCCCTAGACAAACCCGTCCTCACTACTTTTGTTACTGTTATAGTTAGAGAAGAATCTGCTAGCTCTGCCCCCGATCCTGTACCCAGCTTTGCTCCCACCCCGCCTGGCCCTCAACCCTCTCCGGCAAAAAATGAAGACTTGAATCCTGTAGCGCCCATTGGCATTGGGCAGTCCAACCTAGGAAAGGACAACATGCAGGTGGAATTCATCAGTAAGGACAACACGCCAAAGAAGGACAATGAAGATGGAGAAGACGAGTATTGGTGCAGAATTGTGGAAGAGCCGCCCTCCCCAGCTCATGAACAGTGAATTCGGCCTCCTTCATCTCACTATGGTACAAATGTTCAACTTCATTGGAAGCATTTTTGGTTTTTTGCATCTCTCATCAGCTGTAAAAGTTGTATGCTATATTAGTTTACTCTCTCCTGTTAAATTAAAATGCATGCACTATACGCCGGTTTCCCTTCTAAGGGCGGTGAAATTTTTTTCAAAAGAACTGGTTTCCCACTCAGGGCAGTTCAGTTTTTATGTTAAGCATGGACATCAAGCCTAGTTCTCAGGCTCACACAGCTGAAACTGGAGCAGTTTTGTACTATTATGTTTTATAATTAGAATTAGTTTTACTGACAAAAAAAAAAAAAACACTAACATTCGAAGAGAGGCATAATGACAAAGTGAAATTATGCAGGTATATACAGAGGCTAAAGAAAGAGGTGCAAGGCCTCCTCTAGGAAGAATTATGTCCAACAACATTCCAATTATACAACCGAAGCTTAGAGGGAAACCTTATCAGCAGAGGATTTCTTCTATTTTAGGCTCCCTATGTCTACCAATGATGAGTTGGAAGAATGGAAGGAAAAATTAAGGAAAAGAGGAAGATGATGATGGAGAACAAATAAAAAATTAAATGGAAGGATGGGTTCATGATCTGAATTTTCTAAGGATTTAGGAAACAAATATTTTCTTGATGACCAAGGTTTATTAGATGGTGAAAGTATTGATAGTGTTGTTCCTGCTACATTATAGCATTAGAGAATAAGACATCCTACATAGAATTATACCACTAGAAGGGAAAATTGATGTTATTTTTTCAGTTCATACTTGGAATTGGAATTGAGGTTTCCTAGATGATTGAATATGAGAAGGTTTTAGAACCCAAGAAAGGTTTTTAAGACTTTATTGGCACTCAAGACAACCTAATTCACATCAATAACGACCTCCAACCTTCGACCTCAAATTTGGAAGAAGAATAAACCCTGAAAGATATTATACTCCCAGGTTTCTAAATTAATTATGAATCTTCTTTATTATTATAATTTAATATATAGATTAAATGTTAGCAGAATATTTGATATAATTATATGATATTTTTTTTTAAAAATGAACCGATATGTCTTTCCACAATTAAAGAAAGACTTATTTCTTATAATATTAATATTTATTTATTTTAATGTAAAATATAAATTAGTTAATAAAATTATTTAACTATATTATTTAAAAACAAAAACAAAAACAAAAACATTTTTAAGCATATTATTAACTTTAAAAAAAAATAGCCATATTAATATTTAGAATATGTAATCATTGTTTAAAACCATTAAAATGCACATTTTCACGAAACTTATTAATATATAAGACATATGGTAGTTGACGAAATAATCTCAAGATTCATTAAAATTTTCATTTCTAACACTTTTTAAATGTAGCATGTTCACTCGTATTGTGAAAAAACATATAAAGAAGGTTAACTATTCATCAAATATGAATAGGACTATGAAACAAAATTTATTATTGGATTGTGATTTAATTAATTATGATTAATTTTTTAATTGTATTTAAAAATATTTAATGATATTTTTTAAGATTTAATTAAAAAATGATTATAATATTTTTTATAAATTTATAATTAAAAAATAATAAATTATATTTTTTAAATAAACTTGTCGAAATTCATATTATTAAAAAAAAATTGAGTTATAAGGTCATAACTATTACATATTCCAATTTTCTTTGCAAGTTTGAGATTGAGCATAGATGCTCATTCCAAGCTCTCAAGCGAGTTCCCCATAAAACAAAACGTTCAGTGCCTTTTCAACAATTTTCACTATTTTTGTTTTGATTTAGTCCAACTTCTTGTTTTCCATGGTGAAATATTTTTTCTTATCTTCCCAACTTGAGTTTAACTTGTATTTTATGCAAATTTCGATTGCCCATTCTTTGACAAGTGCATGTTGTTCTTTAAGTCTTCCTCATCCGCTTGATCTACCCAAGAAGTTTCCTTTCCAACATTATTCCTTGTGGTTTCCAAAGGGAATTTGTTTTCCACAAAGGTTTTTTCCTGATTGATTTTTATTGCCTCCGATGCATTTTCTTTGGCAGTATCAACTTTTGGTTTATCTTCTGGTTCTTTCTTATCTCGAGACTCTTCCTCTTTTTATATTGTATAGTGATCGCCCTGAGCTCCTTCCCACCATTTAGACCTTTGGTATTGTTTATGATCTTACTTTCTTTAACGCTTGGGGCAGTTTTTAATTACATGCCTCATTTCATAGCTTCCTCTACACCAGAATGAAACACTATTGTAGTCGAGTTTTTCGACCCAAAAATGATTTGGGATCGTCAAATTGATCTCAGAAGGAGATCTCTTATTGAACTCCATCTCCACACAAATTTGAGCACAAGTAGTATTAAAAAAATGTATTGTATCTGGGTTGTAACAATAAAACTTTCCAAGAGCATTCCCAATAGAGGATAATGATTAGAGATTCCAAAGATGCAAGGGTAGGTTCGGAAGCCTTACCCAAACTAGAGTTGTGGAGATTGATGTCGTTACAGAATCAAAGAAGGTAAATCAGGTGTCACGACCTTATCCTTGTGGTACTCTTCCAACCACGTATAAGCGGGTGTGGCACCACTATAATTTTTCTTTTCTCCAATACTCAACTATATGAACTACGCCTAAACTAACACTTAACCAATTTTATTACAAGTGTTATCAATGCAACGGAGTTAAAATTATTCAATTAACCATATAATCATTTATATGCACAACTGAATCATAAAAATATCACACACATAATCATATGTGGGAGGGGAAACTCCCTTATAATTTGAGTCTGCCCAATATATAAATAATTTTGTAATTCAATTGTACAAAATATCATACAGTCGTGCAACCTACAAAAACCGACCTGCACACTTCTTTTACAAAGTCGTGCACATGTCTTGCACTTTCCAAATCAGTTGTGCCAACCAATATGCCTTGAAGTGTTGTCGTGCATGCTTATGCACAAATGGCCGAACTATCGTGCACGATGTGCACATCCGTTCTCAATCTGGACCTTCGTTCCATGTATGCCCTCGCTTCGTATCTATCATCACGCCCCACCCTTCAACATTGTTCACACCCGAGTCACCCCTTCTGCATGTTCATCATCCAACGCTTTACATGAGTTCTACACACCCGCCCGCAGGTCCATTGTAGCGGCCTCGGGTCACACAGGTCACTTGTGCCCAGCATTTCACCCGCACAGTCAACCCAAGCCCAAATTTGTTATATACCCTGTGCGTGGCCTGATTATTTATTCTCATCCACGACCTGCGACACAATCGTGCATGTTGTGCGATTGAATTGCAACTTCGTCATTCACTTGGCCTTTGTGTGGAAACCCCAAACCAACCTGTGGCAATACATACCCCTGCGTCCTGCACTCCGCCCAAATGCTTGGTCCTTCATTCTCTCTGAATTTTTCGTTTAGTATATCTCCTATACGATGGTTCGATGGATCCCCAAACTCCATCTCCCTTGTTATACAAGATTTGTGATTGCAGACAAAGGCATATCCCCTAGGTTTGGTGGTCAACCGAGAACAACAGAGAGACAAGGAACCAATGCTTTTCCTTAAAGTAAATAGATGATGGAGTGAGGTTAACTTGGAATCTATCGCACGCTTCACTCGTTATTTAGCTTGTAAGTTCCAATTATAGCTCTGATCGCCAAAATTAGATCCTGCACAGTCAAATGACACAAGCCAAGAAACTTCGACATCTATGCAGTATCATCTAAATACTATATTCAATAGATCAACATGGTATTGAAATAGGTGAAATAACAACATCGCATATAGAAAAATAGAGAATTATTTGCATTAATATAAATGGAAGGATATTATAAGCATAAGTGGCAGTTGATCTTGTAGAAGATCTCATCCAAGTTTTTGAATCGTCCTTTCATTGTCACAATATGCACCTCCAGTCACCCTATGCATGAGATAATAACTACTTACTGCATCAGCATAAGGGCATAATCACTCTCCAAATCCAACCATTACCTCTTGCATATGAGAGGGTAAATATATAGAAGAGTGGGGTAAGTTGGGAGTTCTTATCCAATTACAATTCTAAGGTTTTAGATCAACCTTTGATGGAGGGATAGGGTCACAGGATAAGTGGTGAAAAATCCAAAGTATGGTAGGGTAGGATACGAATGTCAATCCAAGGTAAGTATTTGAAACAACTTCTACAAACTCCTAGAAGGTGAAGCTTCCATAATCCCGATCATTATCCCATAATTATAGAACCAATGTAGGTGCAATGGAGAGAAACCTTCTGGTGACCAACGTTGGCCACAGTGGAGCAACCTATAGGTGTTTGCACCCCAGTAGGCTTGTAGGGAGCATTGGTCCTAAAACTGGATCATATAAGGTAGTTTAGGGTTGAAACTGTAATGGATGAAAGGTACATGCTTATGGCTTTGTGAAAGACTATGACAAGGGGAATGGGATGTTGATTGATCCCATTAGGAGGATCACTTGATTAGATGTGACAAAATGGCCTATAATAGAATTCCCCCTAATACGCAAAGTCAAATATGGTGACTGATGACTGCAATTCTTTACCTTGTGATAAGTAGGGATCAATGATGACTAGTGAGCATCATCTATTACAATACATTTATTATGACATTTGGATGTTGAGGGAGGCATACGCATACTCAACTCATAAGCTAACATAACATGTACAATGATCAAAAGACGTCTCCATAGATGCAACTAATGGAATCATGACTGGATGAATTTCTATATGATCACAACTATCATACATTGTGATCTTTGTATAACTCTTGAAATCACAGCCTCAATGGATGAAACTACACTCTGGGTATTTTATCTCATTCACACGGCCAACTAATGTATGAGTCTATCCATGCGAATCAATGAGCTGGAGCTGAACATGGTAGACACCATATGATAACCAGACAATGATGTAAGTCGTTAACAAACGCGAGAGAAACCACCTATGATGTTAATGGCTCTCAAGGTACTATGGTACAATCGATATGGTGTGAGTAAATGAACTGATTTCAAACACCACACAATATATTTTGGTTGAATACCATTGATGTAAACATGTTGTCGAGAGCGAGGAAACTTTCCATTGATGTATGCAACCACCAAGGTACCAAGGGGTGTTCCTAAGTCAACTTCCTGGATAATGTGTTGATTCGATAAGAAGCAACCCGTCGCAGGAGGGCCTTGATGTATCCCCCATAAACGACACAAAACCGGTATCATGATTGAGACATAATCATTAGAATGATGTTGATATAAAATTGGATCAGGAAAGGAAGACATGAAATGAAGGCTTAAGAGTATTGTAGCAGATATCAACTGAAGGACTTCTTTTGAACACATAATGACACTGAATGGATTTGGCAACATTGACCAAAACCAAAATGGAGACTCTAAAAATAGTATGATAACCAAAATAAAATCAGATTACCCAACCCAATAGTGACAGAGATGAAGTGGAAAGTGTTGTGTTCAAGAGCTAATTGTTTCCATTTAAAAAAATGGAATACCCCGTTTTCCCAATTTCCCCAACCATATTGGTCAATACTTCTTTATTTTTTAACAAGATTTAGGAGGATTGGCATATGCTTGATATGTAAAGTTCATCCTTCAGATGAATCCATCCAAGTATTTGTAACAATCCTGAGAAGGAGTGGTTCAACATTATCATGTTCGACAAGTCCATCATTGTTTGATGTTTTAATGATTCTAGCGAAGACAAAAATCGACATATTTGTCATCTTTAGAGAGTTTGAAAAAGAGGCAGAAAAGAAAACTCCACATGTCCATTTTTGTAAATAGTCTCTTGTGTCCAAAAAGGTAGAAAATGATACTCAAGCGAACTTCTTAGCCATGTTCGACTATGGTATTTCTTTTTCATATTTAGTGTATCTCAGTCTGGAAAAGGGTTAAACTTATACTGAGTAGACATATTTTCATTTATTTTTACGAGTTTGAAAAGACAACTGCTCGACAATATTTTCATATTTTTGGAGTCTGAAAAGAGTTGAAATAGGAATTATCCTAGAGGAACCAATGTGCTTTCGGTCATGCTGGAACATCTAATAAATTGTGAAGGTCAAGAGTGTAGATAAAAAGACCAATCATCACAATTGTTCCCCAAGAAAGGGTAAACACCAAGTGAAATTGTATGATCGGCCAAGAATATGGTAATGATGGAATGAGAAAACAAAGGCTCATATAGAAAAAATAGGCTGATAAAAATGGAAATCACAAGAGGTAAAATGAGAATGGTTTCATTTTTATAGAATCTTGAAACATGGGAAACTATGCTTGAGAATACTTGAAGATGATTTCATTTTTTCACAAGCTTGAAATGAGAAAAATTATTCTTGGAATTGGTTTCATTTTTACACAAGCTTGAAAAAAAGATAAACTATGCTTGAGATAATTATGCATGCCCCCAGCATGATGACTCAATTTGAGGTACATGCCCCCCGAACTTCATTTCATTCACCTAAGTAGACTATTGGTTGCTAACATGTGGATGGAATGAAGGTTCATTTACGAGATCAAGTGAAATACTCAACTGATAATTTATGAGATACAATCAAAGACTCGAATTGGAAGGGAATATTTTTCATTTTTTAACGAGCTTGAAACAAGAAAAGGAACTATGCTCTGGTGGCTTGATCATGACCCGCAAAAGGCCATGGCTTACAAGAGGTTCTCATCAAATGGGAGAACAAAAATATGGAAGGGATACATGTCAAGGGATCTAATGGAAATATCAAGCTTCAATTCCCCCAGTACATGATGCACTACGTCACCTACTAGATCATCAGTAGACGCGGGCGTGGAACAGGTTGCCACATAATTAAACTATGGTGGGGGAGTTACCACTTGCATATAAGGACCATTTAGGGATGTTGGTTGATTGTGAGTCAAATTAGGACCAATGAATGAAATTTAATCAATGGTCACAATTCTTCCTTCATTCTGGAAACATATCACAGTAAAGAGAGAAGAGACAAGAGCTCCCATGACATAAACATAGTCAGGACCAAGGAGTAAATTAAAATCCAAAGGGACTTGGACAACCATTACATTGATATAGACAGTCTTTCCACCAAAAGTAATAGGAAACTTAAGAAGGATACCTAACGGTTGAATGGTTCCTCTGTTAAAAGCCAACATATTTTGGGTAATAGGCACAAGCTACGGAAAACTTAAAGCTTGTCAAGCAGTTGAGAACATAATACTAATAGATGTGCCTTCATCTATTATTGTTCCAGGTATGAGTATTATATAATCATGTCATTAGGGGAATTTTGAGGTCTAAAATGGGCCTCCTAAGGAAAATGTACAATCAAAATTCACTTTATGAGAACCAATCACATTTTAGGGGATGACATCATCCCTAATGGTTGAGGTGGAATTGCTTAAGTTAAAGGTACTTACTTGTCACATTCTCAATGGTGGATAAAAACTAATGGTTAACCATGGTAGTGCTCTAAGTACTTTTAAAGTCAAAGTAAAGTACTCATAATAAATGTCATTTCACACTTTTTGAATAAAAATATATTATTGTCATTTCATATTTATTGAAAGAAATAATGCATATCCCTATACATTTATTATATTATATTATTTTTATATAGTATATTAATTACATGTTATTATACAATTTAAATAATATAAATTTTAATTAATGGCATATAATATAATTAAGAATTTATAAATTTATATTTATATTTTATTTTAATTTATTTAAGTACAAAGGACAAATGCATTAGTTTTTCAATGATAATGATTTTTTTCTTGAAAAGCTCATTCTTATCTATAGTCACATCAATACAATTTTTTATTAATTTTATTTTGGTACAACTTTTGAATTAAATTTAACTATGGTTACATGGATTATGGTGCAAAAAGTGAATTGCAAATTCATAAATATTATTTTATTGGTTTAGCTATTAATTTATTATTTCCTTAGGAGGCCCATTTTAGACCTCAAATTTTCCCTAATGACAGTGATATGAAAGGGCACATAAGAAGGAAGATGATATCCTCCCAGTCGACTCCAATAAAAAGAAGTGGCCATACTACTTGGAGGGGGTGTCGTAGGAACGTGAGAACTACACCCTTATATCCTGGGAATGGGAGGATTTCCCCCCAGTTCATTGGACTCTAAAGAAACAAGAATAACATGAGTGGTATGAACTTCACTCTCTACGGGAAAGGTACGATCAACTAAAGGTGAAATTGAGTCAACCATTTCCTCAACCAATGATTTTTCGGGAATGGAATCATGGGATTCACATTCAAAGATAGTGGGATTGATTGGAGATGAATTTTGATCAATCACTTCATCAATTAGTAGATGATCAAGGGAAATATTTCAATAACCATCCAAAAGAAGAGGTTGAGAAGCTATAAGGTTTTCCAACACTTTTGAGGCTTCATCCATATAAGGATAAAGGTGAATAGGATGATTCCCTTCACATAGCCTACACGGAAATTTGGCTTTACCATTTTTCCCATGGACCTTACTATCACTAATCGATGGTCTGTCACGAGCATGATCTCTAGAGGCTGATGACAAAGGCTGATGTGAGCCTATGGACCGCACTTCTAATACCTTGGGAATACCAGGATAATTTCTAAGAATTTGATCACCCTTACATAATATGTAAGGGAATTTTACTTTGTGGGATTGATTGGAAGGTTCCTCCATACTAGTTGCATCGGTAGCAATGGTTTCTTGGTTCCCCCCTTGATTTTGCTTCTTCTTCTTCTTATCTCTCGGGTTACTAGAATCGAGACTTTCACCAGGCGAAGAGGAAGAAAGGGAGGAAGAAAAAATAGGTTAAGAAGGCAAAGGGTCAACTTTAGGATCGACTTGAGGTTGATATCGTTTAGGTGGAGGATAACTTGGTTGAGAATCAATTTGGACATTCGCAACCATAGGGATCAAAAATAGCCAAACTATAAAACCAATGGTAAATCCAGGAAGGGGCAACGTTTCCATATAAGGAGCACCAATATTTCCAAAAGAAGGAAAAGGACCAGGATTCCCATCATAGGGGTTTCCTTGATTGGTAGACTCGGGAACTGTTTCCATTAGTCTCAACCTAAGATCTACTAAGGAGTTGTTCCACGAAGAGGATGTTATTCTGCGGTCATTTAATTGATTTTAAAAATTAATGACACAAACAAAACAAAGGGGTAACTATGCATAAAGGTTTACCAAGAAACCATGAACTGCAATATACACCTTGGCAAACCAAGGACTTAACATACGACAACCGAAATCATCGAATGTTGTGTTTGGTGTATCACAGTATACAAGGCGGCAGGCTCAATTACCTATGGAGAGGATAAAAAACTATAGATTACTCCAAAAATATACTCGACAAGACATGGGAGTGCAGTCCATAGTAGTGTTTTCTAATGCGTAACCATTGGATGATAGCGTTCGCATATACTTTTCATCTGTGGAGTGTCTTATGATATACCTGAAGGTACGTAGGGAATGATCTTATACACTTACGTACGTGGAACATGATTTCACCCCTGGGATGAAACAGTGGAAAAAAATGACACTCCTACGTTTAACGACACCGGAGCACGTCTCTAGCCTATAACTCTAAATGTTTTCATTAATGTTACAAATTCTCTTTAGGTTGATTCAATAAATTTTACTATTTATCTTTGATTAAGTCACAATTTTAGGGCTCACCACGAATGTCACCTGAATATCCTAAAATGCAAATCTAGCATGAGAAAACAATAATATTTTCTCTTTCAATGAAAATATAGCTAGGAAAGGGAAGAAAGAATCAAGATGCAACACATAATATGCAACAAACAAGATGCAAGAGGCAATTACCCTTTCGATTCAATTGTTACTAATCTAATGTACATGCAAAACCATTCCAAATGGAAATGTTTTCTTTTCACCGCGCTTAATTTTCAAAATGAAGAAAAATAAGATGAAAATGTTCAACTACTGATTCAATTACACTTTTCAGAATGAGGACTCAAACAACAATTCATCCAAGAGATCAACAATAAAACAAAACTTGTTTCCAAGCGACCAAACGATAAGAACAAAGAAAAATTGAAACCAATTCTTATCAAAAGCAGAAAAACACAAATGTAAACTAAATGGGGGTTTTAGAGAGACCACATGACACTGAAGACTCAAGGAAACTCAACTGGAAGCAGGCCGATGAAAGAGAGGCTAAAAAACCAAGGCAAAACTTATGCAAAAACAGGGACAAACGCTGGTGCAGAGAGGGCACAAGTGCTTTGCAACGCTGGGACAGAATGGGAAAAGGATTTCTTTGTTATATGAGATTTATGATTATGGACAGAGGTATATCCTCTAGGTTTGGTGGTCAACCTAGAAATACAGAGATACAAGGAACCTAATGCTTTTCCTTAAAGTAAATAGATGATGGAGTGAGGCCTACTTGGAATTTGGCGCACGCTTCACTCCTTATTTGCTTGGAAGCTCCAATTCTAGCTTTGATTTCCAAAATTAGATACTACACAGTTAGATAACACAAGCCAAGAAACTACGAGATATATGCAGTATCATCTAAATACTATATTCAATAGATCAACGTGGTATTTAAATAAGTGAAATGATGACATCACATATAGGAAAACAAAGAATTTTTTGCATTAATATAAATGGAAGGAGATTACAACCACAAGTGGCAGTTGATATTTTAGAAGAGCTCCTCAAAGTTGTTGAATCGTCCTTTCCTTGTCACAATATGCACCTCCATTAACCCTATGCATGAGATAATAACTACTTATCGCAGCAGCATAAGGGAATAATAACTCTCCAAATCCAACCATTACCTCTTTCATATGAGAGGGTAAATATATAGAAGAGTGAGTTAAGTTGTGATTTCTTATCCAATTACCATTCTAAGGTTTTAGATCCACCTTTGATGGAGGGATAAGGTCAAAGGATAAGTGGTGAAAACTTCAAAGTAGGGTAGGATAGGATCTGAATGTAAATCCAAGGTAAGTAGTTGAAACAACTTCTAGAAACTCCTAGAAGGTGAAGCTTCTAGAATCTCGATCATTCTCCCAGAATTCTAGAACCAATGCATGTGCAAAGGAGAGCAACCTTCTGGTGACCAAAATTGGCCATAGTGGAGCAACCTGTAGGTGGTCGCACCCCAATAAGCTTGCAGGGAGCATTGGTCCTAAAACTAGCTTAGACGAGGCAGTTTAGGGTTGAAACCCTGAGGGATGAAAGGTACATGCTTAGGGCTTTGTGCAATATGATGACAACAAGAATAGGATGTTGATTGATCCCATTAGGAGGATCACTTGATTGGATGTGAAAAAATGGCCTATAACATCCCCATTTATATTAATACACCATTCGACCATGGCAATTCCTCCAACTGTTGTGTCTGTTGGCTATGGGTATGGGTCCTCCCATGTGCAACTGACCTTCCAACTGCCATGACACACCCATTTATCTTTGAACCATCTTGTTTCTCCACTACATGGTTCCACCCATGAAAACTCGCCTCCACGACTGCCCGAGTTACCCTGCATGTTCTCAATCCTGTTTTCCAACTCGGCATGCACTTGGGTGTCTAGCCCACCTCGGGTGTGCGCTCGCCCAGGTGTGCCCTCGCTCGATGAATCTCTCGTTCACCCAGCATCCACGCTATCCACGACTTACCCATTGGTCACTCATCGTATGACTCACCCACCGGTCGCTTGTTGCACGACTCACCCACGAGTCACTCGTCGCACAACTCGCCCACCGGTCGCTTGTCGCACGACTCACCCACGAGTCGCTCGTCGCACAACTCGCCCACCAGTCGCCTGTCACACTACTTGCCCATCGGTCGCTTGTTGAATCATAGAAATGGGCAGGCTCCCACCTAACACGACACACACACTATTTGTGTGACAACCATTGCACATAACCGAACACCACTCTAATTCATTCCAACCGCATTCTCTCTACTCGAGTCAGTCCAACACGGGTGCTCGTCGCACATGAGTGCACTTGCTATGACTCATTCGAATGACTCCCAACTTGAAGTCCTAACATCCTCCTCCACTATAAAAATGTTTTCATGCTTGAAAACAACATCTCATTAACCTCCATTTCCAAGACATAAATCCATATATGTAGGTGCCTAGATAGCTCCACCCATGACCAAATCCATGCTCCAAGCGTGTCGTAACTCTCTGTATTGTATCCCCCTGTGATAATGAGTAGTTGGGTAGCTAATCCAAATGTAACATCTCCTCCACAAGAATGCATGCATCCCACATCATTGTGACTGTCATCGCATCATGTTATCAATCGTGTCAATCTCACCCCAAATTCCTACCCATTATGTCCAGAGGACTCACTTACAATGAGCAGAAGACAATGAGCCTCATCCCCATGCTAGTCTAGAAATAGGGAGGGTATGGAGAGGCCGAACTCTCTCCATCATCCTTCTCTAACAACTCAATCCATCTATCGGGATATTCCTCTTCCAATCTCTGAATGTATGCTTCCCAATGTTATCCCTCAATCTTTGGCTCTATATCCTACTTCCTTCCACTACCTCTAGCTTGGTTTTCAAATCCAGGATACTATCAGAAAATGCTCTCATAATATGTGTTTGCTCCATGAATGTTTTCTCTACAATGGAAAATCTCTCATAGAGTTCTTCATCCCGCTTGATGTCCTCCACATTCACCGTTGTCAATTTACACCCAGCTGTCATAACTTCCACAATAGGAATACCGACTGTATCATCCTCCCGTCCATCATAAATGTACAACTTATTTATATGTGGCACCATCATACCCTCATACTGATTCATAAATTAAATCCCCAATACTAACTCATAATCATTCATACGCACCACTGTGAATTCGACATGCCCATGCCACTCACCAATGCGCACCTCCACATATGTTTCCATACCAATGAATCGATTTGGTGGAGAGCTCACCGCTTTCAAACGAGCTTGAGTTAGAACGAACTTTAACCAAATATTCCTCACGACTTCTTCCCTGATGAAGTTGTGGGCTGCACCACTGTCCACCATCGTGAGAAATGTGCATTGTCCAATATTCATGCCCACATACTCCAATTTATTCCTCTCAGGATCGCACCTAGGGACAAATTCCACAACTGCTATAGCTCTCAATACCTGCATCATCCCAACTGTTGGTTCCTTTGTCCTCTTCTTCACATCAAATTGTGTTGTCGCTGTTGTTGCCGGTGTTGAAGGATAGTTCTTCACCATGTGGTCCTCTCCACACAACCAACATTTCCGAGGTTTCTTCGACTTCATCATTACACTCGATCTTGAATGTTCCTCCTTTGTATTTTTTTCCTTCGTTGTATCAGACTTCTTCTTCTTCTCATTGGTCCCTTCATCATAGTGTTCTATCATCCTATCAACTGCAAAAATTTACTCTTCCAATGTCTTGATATTTTTCCTCTTCACCTCATTGTGTGCCCAAGGGTTCAATCCAATAATGAAGTTGAAGACTTTGGCTCTCTCTGCCATATCAGGTAATTCCAAGATCGCACTCGTGAAGTCTCATTGATATTCTTGCATACTCCATGTTTGCTTAATATACTTAATATTTGTTCTCGCATCCCAAGTCTCTTATTCTGGGCTAAAATGAGTTTGAAAAGATTCCTTTATTTCTTCTTAAGTATATATATCATCAACATCACCATGTGCAATCTGGTCTCCTTTCCTTGTCCACCACATCTTGGCACATTTCGTAAGTAATTCATTAACTACCTTCACTTTGGCCTATTCACTAGGAATTTCCAACCGTTTCAAATATTGATCCATATCCCATAAGAAATTTTCAAGTGCCTTTGCACTCCTTATCCCATCATAAGAATCAGGTTCCTTAACTTTCACATGAGAAGTCCCTCCAATTGGTCCTTGCCCAATTTCTTTCTTCAAGATAGGTATCTTGTTTCGAGCCTCATCAAGAATTTTATGTAGCTTCGTGATCTCGTCCATGCCTTGATCTTTCGTTGTTTCAAAATCCTTTACGTCCTTCGTTGTTTTCCCATACTACCACTCGGTGTAATCATATCGTACCTTGAGTCCCTCATGAGCCTCTTCTAGCTTCACGAAATTATCTCTAAGTTCATCATTCTCAACTTTCAATGAGTCCATCTCTGAATACATCTCATCCATATGGTCCAACACTTTATCCATTGAAAAATTTTCAGGATTCATGTCACTGATTCACCTGTAACATGAGGTTCTTCCACATTTTCTGCCATCATTTTGTCCTTTGAACGTGTCATGGCCATACACTATCTCATTCAACTTAGACCCTGCAAACATGTCCCTGTCGAACTTCCTAATGTCGCATTGCGACCAACTAATGCAATGTCCAAGCTTCAATACCAACTCCAACTACTATTGTCGTATCCCTTGCTTCAATCTTCAATAGATACCATCTGTCACGAAGTGGTAGATAACTTCACTTCTCGAATACTTTAATCGTCAAAGCCCCCTCTGCAAAATAGGTTCTTATACCATCTATCACGACCCTATCCTTATGGTACTCTTCCAACCACGTATAGGCGGGTGCAGAACGACTATAATTTTTCTTTCCACCAATGCTCAAGTATATGGACTACGCCTAAACCAACACTTAACCAATTATATCACAAATGTTATCAATGTAGAAGAATTAACATTCTTCAATTAATTTTATAATCATTTATATGCACACCGGAATCATAAACATATCACACACATAATCATACATGGGAGGGGAAACTCCCTTATAATTTGAGTCTACCCAATATATAAATATTTCTGTAATTCAATTGTACAAAATATCATACAATCGTGCAGCCTGCAAAAAAACGATTTGCACACTTCTTTTACAAAGTCGTGCACCTGTCGTGCACTTTTCAAACCAGTCGTACTAACCAATATGCCTTGTCGTGCTCGTGAACGCTTCTGCATGAATGGTCAAACTACCGTGCACGTCATGCACACCCCCGTTCACCAATTGTGACCTTCGCTGCACATTTTTCGGTGCTTCATATCGCTCTGCATGCCCCACCGTTCAACATTGTTCACACTCGAGTCACCTCGTCTGCCTGTTCACCATTCAATGCTTTACTTGAGCGCTACATGCCTGCTCACAGGTCCGTTGTAGGAGCCTTGGGTCACATAGGTCACTTGCGCCCAACACTTCACCCGCACAGTCAGCCCAAGCTCGACTCAGTTATACCCTACACGTGGCTCAGTCAGTTCGACTCGTCTATGACCTGTGACACAGTCTTGCCTTTCGTGCGACCGACCTGCAACTTCTCCCTTCGCTCGACCTTTGTGCAAAAACCCCAAACTAACATGCGACAATACTCAGCCTTGCTACCTGCACTCCACCCGTATGCCTGATCCTTCATTCGCTCTGCATTTTCCGTTCGTTGTATGTGTTATGGGATGGTCTGATGGATCCCCAAATGCCATCTCCCCATTTCTATTAATATGTCATTTGACCATGGAAATTCCTCCAACCATTGCGTCCTTTGGCTATGGGTATGGGTCGACCCATGTGCAATCGACCTTCCAAATTCCATGACACACTCATTTATCTTTGAAGCGTTGTGTCACTCCACTACATGGGTCAGACCGTGCCACCCGACTTACCTCCACGACTTCCCAAGCTACCTTACTCACGCTCCATGCTCATTTTCCAACTCGGCCCACACTTGGGCATCTTGCTCGCCTCAATTGTGTGCTCGCCCGGGCGCCCAACCCTGGTCGTCTGGTGCGTCCTCTCCTACTCGCCCATCATGCACACTATTCACGACTCACCCACCGGTCGTCTGCCACATGAATCACGCAAAGGTTTTCCATCACATGACTTGCCCATGGGTTTCCCGTCACACGACTCGCCCATCAATCGCTCGTCGCACGACTCGCCCATCAATCGCTCGTTGCACGACTCGCCCATCGGTCGTCGTCACACATCGTAATGGGCCGGTGCCCGCCCAACACGACGTGCTCGCTATGTTTGCGCACGCCTTCATGCATAACTAAACATCACTCTAAGTCATTCCAACTGCGCGCGCTCTGCCCGAGTCAATCCAACGCGGGTTCCCGAGTCAATCTAATGCGGGTTCCCGTCGCACATGAGTGTGCCCACTATGACTCGATCGCACGACTCCCAACTCAGAGTCCTAACACCAGGGCTTCATGAAGAGACTAGGACTACCCCAAAACCACAACATGGGTTTGAAAATGGCATTATTGTCCTCAATATTTTCAAAAACAACAATGAATAAACCATGAGTCATGGGATAAATATTTAGATCATCTATTAAACGAGGTTTCCATGTCTCAGAGATCCATTTGTGCAGATTTATCAGACGCAGCCAAAATCCATTAAACTTGGAAATCAAACCTTGCATTAAAGTCGTTTGTTTAACCTCATCATACTAGTACCCCGTGGAGAAGAACCCTGTGGTTTATTTGAAAGTTTTCACCAAATGTAATTTTTTTTATATCATCAATACAAAAGTGTTTTTTCCTCTGAAAAAAAAAAACCCTCGTCATACTAATAATATACAAATTAAAGATTATTGGTGTCATAATGATATAATGATAACAAGAGACTTCCAGTAAAAATAATAATTTTAAATAAAATAGAATTTATAAAATGTATAGCCCAATTTTATATTATTTTTATATGAAAAAATAATTATTATATTAATTTAATTAAATAAAGTTATATATATATATATATATATATATATTTTCGACGAGAATGCAAGTAATATTACACTAAAAAAAATAAGAGAGTAAAGAGAGGACGAGGTTCTTCTTCCCCGCAATGAAAAAATAGTCTTAATATGCTTCGAGATTGAGCAATGCCCTCAAGAATCAAGCTAAGTATTTAGCACTTTGGAAAGATATGGAATTAGCACTTACCCAAAACATTGATAAACTATAAATATAAAAATTTTGTAATGTTTCTTTTCAAAAAAAATTATATAAATTAGAAATTTATCTTACTTATTTAGAAATTATTATTTTAAAAAATTGTAACATTATTTTTTGTAAACTATTATTTTGCCCAAAAAAATAAAAAAACTTATATAAGTTTTATAGTTACTTGGTGGTGTTTTTTTCACTTTACCATTAACGTTATTAATCTTTTTTATTTCGGTAATTTTTATTTTTATTTCAATCATTTTCGTTGAAAGTTACTTTTCCGTTTTATTTCAATACTTTTTATTTAAAGTTATTTTTAATATAAATATATTTTTAAGTATATTAATTTCAATCATTTAAAGTTGTTTTTAAATATAAATATTTTTTAAAGTATATATATATTGTAAATTAATATGGTAATTTTATTTTTTCCTTCAACATTAATATTGTCATTATTCTAATTTATATAATATTTCTTAATTAGAAAGGGACAAATTCTCTGAGTAGGCCATTGGTTTGCCAAGACGGCCCAATTCCCATCATTGATGTGGCAATGTCGAACAAAACCAATCATAATACTATTTTCACCTCAAAACATTTTCAAAATGTCGTAAATGTTTATTTCAGGTATTAAAGTAATAATAGATTTGATGCAATGTTTGGGAATATGAAAGTGAGTGGTTATCGTCTTGTTTGTGACATGCTTAGTTCAAAATAGTCAATGTATAACAATCTATATCTTATTTTTTAGTTCAATTCTATCACTTCTTAATTCAATTTTATTGTTTTCATTTATATTTTGAGTTGGTGAGTATATAGAATAAAAGGGAACGCAATATTGTATTGAAGAGATTATTCAATGTCAAAAATACATCATTAAATTTTGAATATTTAATGTCTAAAAAATATGTTATTAGATTTATGAGTTTTTTTTATGGTAATAATATTTACAAGTATAGCTATTCTCAACTTCCAGTCAATGAAATTTTGGCCAACCAAGCTTTATAGGGGAGACCTTGGTATATCGCTAACCAAACAAAAACTCGAACCTTATCAAAAACTTGAATTAATCAAACATCATGCAATTCTTGAATTAAATGACTCTCCGGATCTAAAGAAATCCACCTAGCATTCAAAAGTGGACCTAATTCATGATATTGATGCATAATGGAGTATTCTTGTTGTGCAATATGATGACAACAAAAATAGGATGTTGATTGATCCCATTAGGAGTCTCACTTGATTGGATGTGACAAAATGGCCTATAACATCCCCATTTCTATTAATATGCCATTCGACCATGGCAATTCCTCTAACTGTTGTGTCCGTTAGCTATGGGTATGGGTCCTCCCATGTGCAACCAACCTTCCAACTGCCATGACACACCCGTTTATCTTTGAACCATTTTGTCGCTCCACTACACAGGTCGACCCATGACGACTCACCTCCACGACTGCCCGAGTTACCCTGCATGTTCTCCAAGCCTGCTGTCCAACTCGGCATGCACTTGGGTGTCTCACCCGCCTTAGGTGTGCGCTCGCCTGGGCGTGCCCTCGCCCGATGAATCTCTCACTCACCCACCATCCACGTTATCCATGACTTGCCCACTGTGCACCTGTCATATGACTCGCCCATCGATCGCTTGTCGCATGACTCACCCACGAGTCGCTCGTCGCATGACTCGCCCACCGGTCACCTGTCGCACTACTCGCCCATCAGTTGCTTGTTGCACATCGAAATGGGCAGGCTCCCACCTAACACAATGTGCACGTTATTTGTGTGACAACCATCGAACACCACTCTAAGTCATTCCAACCGCGTTCTCTCTACCCTAGTCAGTCCAACACAGGTGCTCGTCGCACATGGGCGCACCCGCTATGACTCGGTCGAACGACTCCCAACTCGAAGTCCTAACATCCTCCTCCACTATAAAAATGTTTTCGCACTTGAAAAAAACATCTCATTAACCTCCATTGAAAAGACATAAATCCATATATGTAGGTGCCCATATAGCTCCACCCATGACCTGCTCCATTCTCCAAGCCTGTCATAACTCCCTGTGTTGTATCCCCCTGTGATAATGATTAGTTGGGTAGCTAATCTAAATGTAACATCTCCTCCACAAGAATGCATGCATCCCACATCATTGTGACTATCATCGCATCCTGTTATCAATCGTGTCAATCTTGCCCCAAATTCCTACCCATTATGTCTATAGGACTCACTACAATGAGCAGAAGACAATGAGCCTCATCCCCATGCTAGTCTAGAAATAGGGAGGGTATGGAGAGGCCAGAGTCTCTCCATAATCCTTCTCTAACAACTCAATCCATCTATCGGGATCTTCCTCTTCCAATCTCTGAATGTATGCTTCCCGACGTTATCCCTCAATCTTTGGTTCTATATTCTAATTCCTTTCACTACCTATAGCTTGGTTTTCAAATCCAAGATACTATCAGAAAATGCTCTCATAATATGTGTCTACTCCATGAGTATTTTCTCTGCAATGGAAAACCTCTCATAGAGTTATTCACCCCACCTGATGTCCTCCATATTCACCATTGTGAATTTACACCCAACTGTCATAACTTCCATAGTAGGAATGCCCACTGGATCATCCTACCGTCCATCATAAATGTACAACTTATTTATATGTGGCACCATCATAGCCTCATACTGTTTCAAAAATTAAATCCCCAATACTACCTCATAATCATTCATATGCACCACTGTGAATTCGACATGCCCATGCCACTCACCAATGCGCACCTCCACATGTGTTTCCATACCAATGACTCGATTTGGTGGAGATTTCACCACTTTCAAACGAGCTTGAGTTGGAACGAACTTTAACCAAATCTTCCTCGTGGCTTCTTCCCTGATGAAGTTGTGAGCTGCACCACTGTCCACCATTGTGAGAAATGTGCACTGTCCAATCTTCATGCCCACATACTCCAATTTATTCCTCTCAGGATCGTGCCTAGCGACAAATTCCACAACTGATACAACTCCCAATACCTGCATCATCCCAACCGTTGGTTCCTCTTTCTTCTTCTTCACATCAAATTGTGTTGTTGCTGCCACTGCCAGTATTGAAGGATATTTCTTCACCATGTGGTCCTCTCCACACAACCAACATTTCAGAGGTTTCTTTGACTTCATCTTTCCACTGATCTTGAATGTTCCTCCTTTATTTTATCATACTGCTTCTTCTTCTCATTGGTCCCTTCATCATAATGTTCTATCATCCTATCAACTGCAGAAATTTCCTCTTCCAGCGTCTTGATATTTTTCCACTTCACCTCATTGTGTGCCAAAGGTTTCAATCCAATAATGAAGTTGAAGACCTTGGCTCTCTCTGCCATATCAGGTAATTCCAAGATCGCACTCGTGAAGTCTCGTTGATACGCCTTCATACTCCATGTTTGCTTAATGTACTTAATCATTGTTCTCGCATCCCAAGTCTCATATTATGGGCTAAAATGAGTTTGAAAATATTCCTTTATTTCTTCTTAAGTAGAGATATCATCAACATCACCATGTGCAATCTATTCTGATTTCCTTGTCCACCACATCTTGGCATATTTCATAATTAATTCATTAACTACCTTCACTTTGGCTTATTCACTAGGAATTTCCAACCGTTTCAAATATTGATCCATATCCCATAAGAAATTTTCAAGTGCCTTTGCACTCCTTATCCCATCATAAGAGTCAGGCTCCTTAACTTTCACATGAGAAGTCCCTCCAATTTTTCCTTGCCCAATTGCTTTCTTCAAGATAGGTATCTCGTTTCGAGCCTCATCAAGAATTTTATGTAGCTTCGCAATCTCGTCCATGCCTTGATCTTTCGTTGTTTCAAAATCCTTTACGTCCTTCGTTGTTTTCCCATACTACCACTCGATGTACTCATATCGTACCTTGAGTCCCTCATGAGCCTCTTCTAGCTTCATGAACTTATCTCTAAGTTCAACATTCTCAACTTTCAATGAGTCCATCTCTGAATACATCTCATCCATACAGTCCAACACTTTATCCATTAAAACAGTTTTGGGATTCATGTCACTGATTCACCTATAACATGAGGTTCTTCCACATTTTCTGCCATTAGTTTTTCCTTTGAACATGTCATGTCCATACACTATTTCGTTCAACTTAGACCCTGCAAACATGTCCCTGTCAAACTTCCTAATGTCGCATTGTGACCAACTAATGTAATGTCCAAGCTTCAATACCAACTCCAACTACTATTGTCGTATCCCTTGCTTCAATATTCAATAGATACCATTTGTCACAAAGTTGTAGATAGCTTCACTTCCCGAATACTTTAATTGTCAAAGTCCCCTCTGCAAAACATGCTCTCATACTATCTATCACGACCCTATCCTTATGGTACTCTTCCAACCACGTATAGGTGGGTGCGGCACCACTATACATTTTCTTTCCACCAATACTCAAGTATATGGACTATGCCTAAACCAACACTTAACCAATTATATTACAAATGTTATCAATGTAGCAGAATTAACATTCTTCAATTAACCATAGAATCATTTATATGCACAACGGAATCATAAACATATCACACACATAATCATACATGGGAGGGGAAACTCCATTATAATTTGAGTCTACCCAATATATAAATATTTATGTAATTCAATTGTACAAAATATCATATAGTCGTGCAGCCTGCAAAAAACCGATCTGCACACTTATTTTACAAAGTCGTGCACCTATCGTGCATTTTTCAAACCAGTCGTACTAACCAATATGCCTTGTCATGCTCGTGAATGCTTCTGCATGAATGGTCAAACTACCATGCACGTCATGCACACCCCGTTCACCAATTGTGACCTTCGCTGCACATTTTTCGGTGCTTCATATCGCTTTGCACGCCCCATCGTTCAACATTTTTCACACTTGAGTCACCTCATCCGCCTGTTCACCATTCAATGCTTTACTTGAGTGCTACATGCCTACTCGTAGGTCCGTTGTAGCAGCCTCGGGTCACACTAGTCACTTGCGCCCAACACTTCACCCGCACAGTTGACCTAAGCTCGACTCGGTTATACCCTACACGTGGCTCGGTCAGTTTGACTTGTCTACGACCTGTGACACAGTTGTGCCTGTCGTGCGACTGACCTGCAACTTCTCCCTTCGCTCGACCTTTGTGAAGAAACCCCAAAATAACATGTAGCAATACTCGGCCTTGCTTCCTGCACTCTGCCCGTATATCCGGTCCTTCGTTCACTTTGCGTTTTCCGTTCGTTGTATGTGTTATGGGATGGTTCGATGGATCCCCAAATTCCATCTCCCCATTTCTATTAATATGTCATTCGACCATGGAAATTCCTCCAACTGTTGTTTCCTTTGGCTATGGGTATGGGTCAACCCACATGTATTCGACCTTCCAAACACCATGACACACTCGTTTATCTTTGAAGCGTTGTGTTGCTCCATTACATGGGTCAGCCTGTGCCGCCCGACTTGCCTCCATGACTTCCTGAGCTACCTTAATCATGCTCCACACTCATTTTCCATCTCTGCCCGCACTTGGGCATCTCGCTCGCCTCAGGTGTGTGCTCACCTGGGCGCCCGACCCAGGTCGTCTGGTGCGTCCTCTCCTGCTTACCCACCGTGCACACTATTCATGACTCGCGCACCGGTTGTCCACCACATGACTCACCTAAAGGATTTCCATCACACGACTTGCCCATGGGTCGCCCGTCACACAACTCGCCCATCGGTCGCACATCGCACATCGTAATGGGCGGGTGCCTGCCCAACATGTCGTGCTCGCTATGTTTGCGCTCGCCTTCACGCATAACTGAACATCACTCTAAGTCATTCCAAGCACGCGCGCTCCACCCGATTCAATCCAACGTGGGTTCCCGTCGCACATGAGTGTGCCCGCTATGACTCGGTCGCACGACTCCTGACTCAGAGTCCTAACACCAGGGCTTCATGAAGAGACTAGGACTTCCCCAGAACCACAACACGGGTTTGAAAATGGCATTCTTGTCCTCAATATTTTCAAAAACAACAATGAATAAACCGCGAGTCATGGGATAAATATTCAGATCATCCATTAAATGAGGTTTCCATGTCTCAGAGATCCATTTGTGCAGATTTATCAGTCGTAGCCAAAACCCATTAAACTTGGAAACCAAACCTTGCGTTAAAGTCATTTTTTTAACCTCATCATACTAGTACCCCGTGGTTTATTTGACAATTTTCACCAAATGTACTTTTTGTTATATCATCAATACAAAAGTGTTTTTTCCTCTGAAAAAAAAAACCTCATCATACTAGTAATATAAAAATTAAAGATTATTAGTGTTATAATGATATAATGATAACAAGAGACTTCCAATAAAAATAAAACTAATAATTTTAAATTAAATATAATTTATAGAATGTATTGCCCAATTTTATATTATATTAATATTATCTTTATATGAAAAAATAATTATTATATTAATTTAGTTAAATAAAATTATATATATATATATATATATATATATATATATATATATATAATTTAATACTATGTATATATATTTGTTTTCGATGAAAATGCAAGTAATATTACACTAAAAAATAAGAAAGTCAGGAGTGGACGAGGTTATTCTTTCCCGCAATGAAAAAATAGTCTTAATATGCTTTGAGATTGAGCAATGCCCCCAACAATCAAGCTAAGTATTTAGCACTTTGGAAAGATATGGAATTAGCACTTACCCAAAACATTGATAAACTATAAATACAAAAATTCAGTAACGTTTCCTTCCAAAAAATTTATATAAATTAGAAAATTATTTTACTTATTTATAAATTATTATTTTAAAAAATTATAATATTATTTTTTATAAACTATTATTTTGAAAAAAAAAAAATATATATATATATATATATATATATATATATATAAAAGTTTTATAGTTGACTTGGTGGTGTTTTTTTACTTTACCATTAACATTGTTAATGTTTTTATTTCAATAATTCTATTTGTTAGCTTAAATATAAATATTTTTAAAAATATTTATATATATAAATTGTAAATTAATATGGAATTTTTTTTTTACTTCAACATTAATATTGTTATTATTCTAATTTATTTAATATTTCTTAATTAGAAAGGGACAATTTTTCTGACTAGGCCATTGGTTTGCCAAGACGGTCCAATTCCCATCTTTGATGTGGCAATGTCAAACATTTTCAAAATGTAGTAAATGTTTATTTCAGGTATTAAAGTAATAATAGATTTAATGCAATGTTTGGGAATATGAAAATGAGTGGTTATCGTCTTGTTTGTGACATGCTTGGTTCAAAATAGTGAATGTATAATAATCTATATCTTATTTTTTAGTTCACTTCTATCACCTCTCAATTCAATTTTATTGTTTTCATTTATATTTTGAGTTGGTGAGTATATAGAATAAAAGGGAACACAAAATTGTATTGAATAGATTATTCAATGTCAAAAATACATCATTAAATTTTGAATATTTAATGTCTAAAAAATATGTTATTAGAGTTATGAGTTTTTTTTATGGTAAGAATATTTACAAGTATAGCTATACTCAACTTACTATCAATGAAATTTTGGCCAACCAAGCTTTATAGGGGAGACCTTGGTATATCGTTAACCAAACAAAAACTCAAATCTTATCAAAAACTTGAATTAATCAAACATAATGCAATTCTTGAATTAAATGACTCTTTGGATCCAAAGAAATCCACCTAGCATTCAAAAGTGGACCTAATTCATGATATTTATGCATAATGGAGTATAGCTTACGGGAGTCATATTGGGACAAGGGACATCCAAAGATTCACTCCTTATTTCACCAAAATGGATTGGTCATATTAATATTCACCTTAAAAATCTCCTCTTGGGATATGAACCCAACAATATCCATAAACGTAGCTTGATTTATAAAAGACAGTTCAAACTCCTTCACCACTAAATGTCAATTCTTCCTAGAACGACAATTATCACACAAATGGTATCACATGAACTTTGCTTAGCATTGATTTTTATTTACTTTGAACTCTCTCATTAAATTTGTTGTGATTTATTCCCTTACAAATCACAAGGCTCCTAAAGATGTGCTCATCTTTCCCCTTGTTTGAGAGGCAATTTTGTCATAAAAAATATTTCATAAATTTGGCAAAAACTCTCTTTTTACATCTTGTAGAAATGTGATTTTCCTATGTCATTTTGTGCACAAATTGTTTTTCCTCGTGACATAGTGCACATCACACTTGTTTTTCCTTTCCTCACACCACAATGCATATTGCACCCAAATTTCATTTCCTTTTGCTACACAATGTGTATCACAACTTTTTTTAGTAACAATGCATCGTTGTACACTTTCATTCTTCAAGATAAAGGGAAACTTCCAAGTGAAATATTTTTTTTTTCCAACACAGTGTGTATCACACATCATCTCTTTTTAGTTGTGACATATCACATAGTAGTAAGCTTTTATTCATCAAAATAAAGAGAAACTACCAAGTACATGCTTTTCTTATTTTTCAAAGGTATTTTTTTCGTCATTGCATCATTGGAGTTTCCTTGCTTGCATCAGTTCAATGTCAAAATGCATTTACTCATGAAATAATGTGTTACACTCAATTTTATTTTTCCATGGTGCACCATATCGTACTCAAAAAAGTATTGTCAAAACATGCCATGTCACACTCAAACCTATTTTTTATTATATGACAAATTGCATCACATAAAAGTTTATTTTGTGTGATACATCACACTTCTTCAAAGTTTCCTTTAAAATGACAAACCTTTTATCACATTGCATGAATTTTCTTTAGGTGTGATGTAAAAACACTTTTAAAAGAACACATCATACAAATATGCATTGGCATTTCCCAAGGTGATACACTCCAAACAAGGTCTTTTGGGTTCACATCATTCCAAGATATTAAGGGGAGCACATAATCACTTTTTCTTAATAATATTTAATCTTAGGCACACTCAAACATGTTTAACCATAGTCAAACACTATCAACCATAATCAATTATAAACAAACATAATGAACAAAAGATAACTATATCCAATCTACTATCAAGCATAGTTAACCATTAAGAACCATAATGAACATAAGTCAACTAATGTTAATAATAATTAGCCATAGTCAAACAAAATCAGTTATATTCAACCAGAGTCAGCAATGATCATCCCTTTCAACATGATCTACTATAGTCAACCATAAGCAACCATCATCAACCATTGTTCACCAAAATTAACCAAAGTCAACCTTGTCAACCATTATGATCTCTACTCGAGGAAACCCAACCATCATACTCAATAATAATTAGTTTTAGTTAAAAATAATTAAGCTTTGACACATTGAAACATGTTTAATTGTAATCAAACATTATTAACCACAACCAATTATAATAAACCACAATCAACCATAGTTAACCATTAAGAACTATAATGGACCAAAATCAGTTATTGTCACTAATATAACCATTGTCAACCCTATCAACATGGTCTACTATAGTCAACCATCATGAACCATAGTAAACCATTGGTAACTAAAGTTAACCAAAATCAACCTATAATCAACCATAGTTAATCATTGTGATATTTACAAAACCAAATGGAACCATCATGCTCAACCATAGTCACTTTTAGTTAACAATAATTAATATTTTACAGATCCAAACATGTTTAACCAACCATAAAATTTCTATGACAACATATGATACAAGTGAGATGGAAAATTATGGACATGAGAAGTGGCATTAAATTATTGTAAACCTAACACATATAAGAGCAATGAACCTAAGCATTCTTCCTTTCTTTCTTCTCTCTAGTCGTTTGAACTTACAAATTCAAGTGTAATGACATTACATATTTTATTATATATTAAAAAAACAACTTTCAAAAATTTTATCCTCATTCACACATTTGGACATTTGGTTTATGCACTGCACCTACTCTAGACTTTTAAAAGATGCACACTTCCTTTGTCCAATTATCTCCAAACCTCCCCATGGGAACTTCATCTCTAACAACAAAATACCGCGAGATAAACAAACTATACATGTGAAGCAGGACACTCAATGTTGAAATCATGTTAAGAACCTATTTTCAATAATGATGTCCCTCAAATACATTGAAAACAAGAGTTCCTTTATATTTTATAATCTCTCAACACCATATTGAATAAATACACTTGTTCATCTTGTTGTATCATCAATATTAACATTGTTCACAATACCTCTTGGACTCTTCGCAATTTTGTTAAATGTGGCTACTATGGTTGTCCAAAAACTACCATAATTTTTTGTGGTTATTAGATGAAGTGATCATGCTTTTAGTTTAAAATTTGTTGGTTTCCTCTCATAATTAAAACTACTTTATGCAATATTGTGTTAAATATTTTCCCTTCTCATTATGAAGGAAAGTTTGGGAAAGCATGATTTTTCACAAAGAAACAATTTTTTCCTCAAAGTGATATATTCTCACACAAAAAAATTTGGAGTGATTCAATATGACACAAAGGCATTTTAGGTGTGATGCACACTATATTATAATGAAGGAAATTTTATGAAAGTATAATCTATCACATGGAAAGAAACAACACAATGTGCTATATCGGGAGAAAGAAAAGTATAGAGTGATGTGATGTGTCGCAAGGAAAGTTTTGGAAAGTGTGGTGTGTCACATATAAAAAAATGTTTGTACAATGCAATAAGTTGTAACAAAGGATAATTTGGAGAGATGGTATGCCATGTCCAAAGGCATTTTAGGTGTGATAAACATCGTGTCAAAATGAAGGAAAGTATGATAAAGTTTTGTGTATGGCATGAAAATAATATTAGACAAAATGTGATATGTCACTACAAAGAAAAGTTTGAATGATGTGATTTTAATGACCAAAGATGTTTTAGGTATGTTACACACTATGTCACAATGATGGAAATTTTGAGAATGTGTGATGTGTCTCATGGAAAGATACTTTGACACAATCTGATATGTCACCACATTAAAAAAATGGAGCAATTGGATATATTGTAGACAAGTAATTTTACATTTGATATGGTGCAAGCAAGAACATTTCTGGAATATGCAAAAATGACATTTCTAGATTGAGGAGCTCCAACCCCAAAAAAATATAGAATATTATTTAGTTTGCAATTTTCTAGCAATGCGTTAAGGTATGATGCAATATGTCATAGAGCTAGAAATTTTTAGGAGATGCAATATATTGCAAGAAAAGAAAAATTTATACTCTATCACATGTCATAACAAAGAAAACTTTTGATTGATAAGATATGTTGCAACTAAAATCATTTTAGGTGCACTACAAACACTTGTCCTTATTCTCCCCCTTTTAAAAATGTTGTCCTTTAAGTATCATAGAGAAAAAATTTAATCTGGTGCATTGTGTCACAGAGATAAAACTCTTTGAAGAGATGTGATATATTGCAAATGAATTCTTGTAGAAATTTTCCCTTTGCCACAATAAAGGAAATTTTGAGAAATTGCAATGTGTTGCACAAAAAAGGAATCTAACATGATGTGATATGTCATGAGAAAGGAAATTTTTGAGTGATTTGATACATCATGATGTCACACAAGAGATAACTTATAAATGTTACGCTACGTCACATGAAACAAAAATTTTACACAACGTCAAATGCCATCACTAGAGAAAGTTTATTTTCATGTGTGACATGTCTCACCAAAAGTTTGGATAGGTAAACATGACACGTAACACAATGTTTCATGGTGCACATATGATAAAATCTTATTGAATTAACATGTCACCCAATCCTAAAAGAGTTATGATACACATGAAACCAAAGGTCCTTTTAGTGTGATGTGCATAAGCCAAATTTTTTTTATAAAAAACCTACATGAAAGCCTAGTTATTTCAAGTGATTGACATTTAAGGCAAAGACCTAACACCATTTTTTTTTAATGTGATATATATTGTATTGCACTCAAAGTTACTATGGCCATGACACAATGTTTCACACTCAAAATTAGTTTGGTCATGACACATCACGTCATGTCTTATCCATACCATACATTTCACTTTCTCAAACATTACTTCATTGTCAAAAAGGGGAAATTCCTAAATTTTCCTACATAAGATCACCTTATTCTTGGTTTACTAAACCAAATTAAAAATACAACTTCTCAAGCTTTTTACCTTATAAGGACATAATTTTTGCACTATAGCAATTGATAGTAAATATTTTTTTAAACGCCTATTGTACAGTACAACAACCCTCCCCATTTCAAATTTTTAAAAGATATTTCATTTAGAAATAGGTCCCCTTTTTATTTTTAGGAACAAAATACTTAGAGGAAATCCGATCATTTTGAATAAAACAAATAAAGAGTTCATTGTTTTATAAATCACAAGGGCTTATAAACAAATGTAATATTGAAACTTTCTGATTCGATGAGATATAAAAACTTTTATCACATCAACATAATACATAAAGTGTTCATATTAAACAAAGTTTTATGTGATACCGTAATCGCAATCACAAATCGGAGATACCTTAAAGTTTGACATTTGTTTTGAAAAAACCCTGATGCGATAGAACAAATTGCAATCGCAAATCGCAAAGGTTTTAAGTTGTCACATTTGTTTTGAAAAAACTCTGATGCGATGTGATTCATCGCAATCACATTTCGGAGCAAAAAACATTATATTCACTCATTCTACAAAACTCCGATGCGATGGACCCCACCATCATCGCAATCGCAAAATCAACGAATATCATTTACAACTTACTCTCTTTGAAAATAGCCGATGCGATGTACCATTATCGCAATCGGAAATCGGTGGAGATCATGATATGTTATTTTTTATCCTTGTTGAAAATTCCCGATGCGATCAATACTTAATCTTTATGTTTATTTTATACTGCGCCTATATTATTTATTCATCGCAATCGCAAAATTCAAAAAGAAAGTTTTTTATTCTCATTCCAAAATCACCGATCTCCGATTGTACATTTAGTATTAAATAGAAAATCAAACGAATAATGATGATTGATTCTATTTTGAATGCGTGAGTGTGACTCTTATAGAGGGCATTTAAGTTTTAACACGAAGTTAATAAATTTAAAATAACGAATAAATATTTTCATATAGTTGTTCTCCTCATTGCATTTTTACCACGTCTGAACACCTTTCTCCTTTGCAGAACCACAGAACACCCAATCCTTTCGTTTGTCGAGCAAGTGAGACATTAATAGACGACAAAATGTTTAAGAGATCTAAGAAATCAAAGGCTGCTGCTGCTGCAAATTTCACTGCTATTCCCATAGTACCAAAAGAAAAACCAGTGAAAATTAAGCTGGCTACAGACACATCATGCCAGGGACTTGGAAAAATGACTTGGGAAGATGTATATAACCTGATTGAAAGAGAAGACCCTAAGGTTTCTGAGGTGAAGGCAACAATTCCTGATGAAGATGACTCAGATTTTTATTCTGAGACTCCCCTTAAAGCGCTTGCAAATTCATTCCTTCATAGAATTGCAGCTCGAGCAAACATATTCCCTTATTATGATGTAATTCGGTGGATGATAGACGATGTCACCATCCAAAACAAGACATTTTTTTTAGCTACTAGAACAATATTTGGGTCTTTCAGAGCAGAGGACATAAAGGCAATGTACCATCTTCCATATCCGCAAAAGGTCTACAACAAAGCTTTTATTAAGGATTTTGTTGCAAGCAATGAAACTCAGTCTGAGCCAATCATAGAATGGAGGAAAGCTCTAGAGAAGCATAAAAATGAATCATCAGGTATGTACTCCGTGGAGTCCCTTTCACCTCCATATTTTTATGTCGCCGCAATGATGTGCAGGCTACTTGGAAATGATAATTTAGCTAGATTTTCAATACAAATGGTACCCTTAATCCATTCTGCTGTGAATTCTGAAATCATGGACTGGGAAGTTATCCTTTCAAATGAGATAGCCAATAGAATCCTAGAGTATAGAAAGGATAAAAACACAGGAAACACAACCCTGTTTTACTTTTGTGCCTACATTTTATATGCCCTATGTTTTGACTCTGAATTTCCCATTCTTGGTTGGAAATGGACCCCCAAAGATTTTGTTCCTATTTATATTTACCATAAGCTCTTATGGAAGGTACATTTTAAAAACCATGTTTATATAATTTGTCACGGTTTTCTCATCCTTGTCTATCAAACCATTTTTAACCAATTTCCTCCCTGGCTTTCTGAAAAAAGCTAAGACTGATATATCCCAGATTGGTGACTGGTTTGGAGAAGATAAATTTACCTATGTCAGAGTATTTGGGAGTATAGTGGAGCCCCATATTTTACCTATGTATGTCCCAGACAAATTGTTAGCACAAGAAATCTCCTACCAGTTAACAGTAGAAGGCATGTCAAGGTTTCTCAAGAATAATAAGAAACTAATGTGGCCTACTTTTACATTTCACTGTGGGCATTATACACTTAATAAATTTACACATGCTGAGAAGGAGGTCATCAAAATAAGGGATCTTAAGCTCTCTACAGTCCCAGGCAGGCAGTATGACCTGAAAAAAGTTGCATTTGATTTCACAACTTTAGTTTCAATTGCTCGATTTGAGCATGAGCCCGACGAATTTGATGATTTATTTGTTTCTATTGATAAATTTCCCCAAGTTTATGACTTGGCTAAATCCAAATTTCAGACTGAGGATATGAATAAATTCATGCTATTTAGAAGTCATAGACTGCTGAAAGCTCCTTTTGACCAGTTAAGAATTATTCTGTAAGAATCTGAGAATATAGAAACAGAGCAGAAGGAAAAAGAAGATGCGGCCAAAAAAGCAGGAAAAGAAGCATCTACCAGCAAGGGAAATATACAGACTGAAAATTTAAGCAAAAGTGGCAAGCCTGATATGAAAAAGGAGAATACTAGCAGCAAAACAGATGAACCTATTGGGAAAGGAACTACAGTTCAAACAAGGAAGGAAAGTACAGGTATTGAGACCAATGTGCTTATTGAGAAAGAAAATACAGGCAATGAAACTAATGTACAAACAGAAAAGGAAGATATTGGTAATAAGCCAAATAATCAACTTGAAAGAGAAAAGACCACTGAGAATGTGGTGGATTCTGCTGAAGTTATTGTTTCTTCCCATTTGCTAAGTCAATATGAGCAATTCGCTCAGCAAATAGGATTACAAAATAATCCTCAAGTTGAATGCTGAAAGACCAAGATATGGAAATCATTCCTGAGCATCCTACAGAAGAAATTGTGTTGAAAATAGAAGAGATTCCTCCTCTAGATATCATTTATAGTCCTAAGCATAGGGCTGTTGTCAGGAAGTAGAGGAAGAGAAGAAGAACAAATCAAGAATCACTTTCAACATCACAAGTTGAACTGATGAACATTGTCTGGAAAAATACTGAGGTGAATCCTTCAAAGGATCTCACCAAACTGTCACAATATGCAGGTGCCTATAGTGCAGCCACTATAGAAAAATCTTCAGAAGTCACCCAAATGATGAAACAAAAAGAAGTAAGGATAGCTATGCTGGAGGAACAAGCAACAAAAAATCAACAAAGGATTATACAGTTGGAACAACAGTTGCAAGATGAAAAGCTCAGATCTAAACAGTTGGAAGAGCAACTTGGCATTGAAAAGAAAAAGATTGATCAACAAGCTTTGAATAAGCAACAACAGTTAATTCAAGAAGTGGCAAAGTTACAAAATCTATTTCAAAATGAGAAAACTGCTAAAGTTAACCAAGAGAAAATATTCCAAGCAAGATTGGACAAATTTAGGGATTATCCTAAATTAGATCAATTTAAAACTGAAGCTCTTGAAACGAACAAACTATTGTCTCAGAAGTTGAATGAACTATGTCAAAAGATGGCACAAACTGAGCCCTTATGTGAAATAACAACATCTCTTATAGATGGAGTCAGCCTCAGGCTCGAATTTGATGATGCAGATGAGAAAATTTCTGAATTTCTTTCATGGCAAGACTCAGAGCAGGGAAAGAATGCAAACCTTCGCAGGATTGAAGAAAGACACAAAGAAATTCTGTTTATTGAATGGGAAAAGCAGTTGATAAAAGGAGAAAGAGCCACATCAAGAGCCAAAACTATGATGAATAGTATAACACAGTTGGTTAATGATAGCTTATATGCCACCAATTTAATTTCAGATTGTATCCCAGGTAAATTACCAAAGGTAAAAGAGATTGATTCTAAGTGGAAGCAAGAATTAATCAATAAGAATCAACAAATCAGCAAACTTCAAGGAATTTCATGGGATAGCATGTGGACATATCTAATCAAGCCACACAGTCAGCAAATGGCAATTAAATGTATTTCCAATTCCATTAGTTGCATCATTCCAAAGTTTTCTAATCCCACGTATATTGGTCAGTTACATTCAAGGCTAAGTCATCCAGCGGAGGTCAAAGATATGCTTTTCCACCTTGGCACATTGAATGCAGGAGAAAATCAATGAATCTGTTCCATTTTAATATCGCAAGTCTATTTCTAGATTTCCGATGATAGATTGTAGCAATAGTTTTAGTTATTTTGTTTTATTAAATTCGTATTTAAACCCCTTTCATGCATTTAGAAAGGGGTCCTGAATTTGTAATATTTTTGGACTTGGATGTTACATTTTTGTACTCCATTGACTATTATATTTTTATAAAGGATCACATTTGGTGGTTTATGGCAAATTACATCTGAGAATTGCATTTCTGTACTTTGGAGTTGTTTTACATTGAAGCACTGGATCTGAATATTGAATTGCATCAGGAAAAGTATCGAGATGAATCTGGTATTTCTATCGATTTACTGTTATTTTTCTTATGTTATGAGATATTCTCTTTAAATTTGCTATCATTTATATGTACTTGTTTTACAAATATTTCTTTATACATATCATTTCTGAGTGTATAGAAATATTTCATCTTTCACAGTGTATACAAATGATATATAAATGATGAATGCAATGTGCTATTATAACTCTGTTTAATTTCTTAAACAGATTTATTATTATTTGATACTGCATATTTCAGTTAAATTATAATACATTTTCATGGTTATTGATTTGATTGAAACAATCCTTAAGTTGTATTCATATTTGACACCCGGGTTAGTTAGTTTTAGAATTATTTATAAGTTATAAATAAAATTAGATAGATTATTTCAGTCATTTAGTTTCATTATCCACTCATACAATCATTCCATCACCAACACATTTAGTTATTAGGAAACTGGTCCTATAAATCTAGTCGGAGCCACCACACCAAATGGAAAAGGAGTTGTCCTAAGGTCTCGACCGGGTGGTTTTCCCCCAATGTCTGAAGCAGCGATTTTCGAGGATTTAACAATGCCATATGTCAAACTCCATGTTAACAATGAATAAAGTACACTTCTCTCTCATAATGAAATATAGAGTTCTACATATATAAATGAAATAATATTTTTTGTAACTCTAAATTATATGTATTTTCAAATGGGATTATCTCGGATGGTTGGGAAAAATGGTTGTTATCTTCCCCACCCACATTCAAATCCCATCATGTGATATGATGAGCTATAATACCTTGATAAACATTATTGAATTAACTTTAAGCCTTATGAACTCTTAAGTGAGTAACTTATGGGCCCTCGTGTTTGTGTACGTCTATATAAAGATGCCTTATCTATATATATAAGCAATTATCAATCTCACTCTAGCCCTCCTATATATGTGTATATATGAGAAACTATCAATCTCACTCTAGTTGTCCTATATGTGTAAAGTTAATGTAAAAATATTTTATTTAAATTAAACATTACAATATTTTATTTATAATTAATATTAAAATAATTTTTTACTAATATATATATATATTTTTATTGTTAACATATTCTTCCTATTTTATACTTAAAATAAAATAAACATATCACTCATATTAAATTGTAGAAGATATATTTTTTCTTTTTAACAAGAACGAGTATATTTTTATTTATGAGAATAGGTCGGGCCGCAGCCTAATCAACCCACGATACATATTTTGATTTTCCAAAATTCCCTTTGAAGCGGGTTTTGCTCTTTTGTTGTGGATTCTTAAGGAATCAGAGACCAAATTAAAGCATCATCATTTTTTGAGGGATGTCCTTGGGCTAGATGACAGCTTGCATTTTCTCTTGCATAATCTTCCTTGTTTAAGTTTCAGAGTATATGGAAGAAGGAGCTGGAGGTGTATTTTTTTAACACTTTTCTGAGTCTCTGCAAAGTCTTATTGAGGGAAGGGTTATTGAATTGGTCTCCGGTATTCATGATTTTGATCAGTATTTCCGAATCTATGAAGACTTGAATGCCCTTTTCTCCATGCTCATGCGCGATCTGGCAGGCTTTGAGCAGGGCTAAAATTTTTGCTTGATTATTGGAATTTAGACCAAGACCCCAACTGAAACTGATTCTGCTTTGCCCAGTCTGAGGTTAGATGACCCCCCCAGCTCCTGAGATACCCATATTACCCTTAGAGGCTCCATCATAAAATATTGTGGCTTTATCACGGGACTTCCACCAATTTTTAAATTCAATCTCAGAAATTCGCAACCTCCATTCAGGATTATTACTGGGTCGAGAGCAGGGTGTAAGACTGAGAGTAGACTTCAAAGGCGCACCGATCCAGTTTGTCACGTCAGAGGGGAGATTACTGTCTTTCTTGTGAGGGAGATTTGACAAGGATTTAGTAAGCAAGGCTTTTGCCTTGGCAGTAACCACCATGGAGAAGCAAGTTTTGTTATTAAAAATGGAATCATTCCTGGATAGCTAGATCTGCCATCAAATGAATTTGGGGATTGCAAACCAGATAGAGGTCCACAAGGATTTTCTGCGTAACTCATGCGGAGAGTGCTCCCTCCATGCGATGAAGAGGTGAGAAATCGGTCCTGTCTAAGGGGGCTAGACATTTAGCCCAAACAAAGCGTTCACCCAAAATTTTTGGAAAAATTGCACTCTAGGAATATTAGATGTTCCATAGACTCCAATGCTGCACAACAAAGAGAGCATCGGTGAGGACCTTTGATGCCATGTTTGAGCAAATTTTCACCAGTTAATACACACTTGTGTATGAGCAGCCATGTGAAGAAATTCACCTTAGGGAGACCTTCGTGATCCCAAAATTCTTTCCACAAAGAAGGGGAATGGAGGGGATTGCTGTGATGTAGGGCATCAAATCCAAGTGCAATAGTGTATTGATCAGTTTTTCCCAGCCCCATTTGTCCCGGGAGCGCCGATGGATAGGAGCGAGGACAGCAAGTGAAGATTGGAGGATTGAGAGCTGAGGGAGGAGCCAATCAGGGGGGTGTGGAATATTCTAGGTCGTACATTGAGTAGCAGCATCCCAAGACGAAATGCCAGCCAGAGAGCTTATCCCACGATTGATGAGCCATTGATGCAAGTCAGAAATTTCATGTACTAAGTTGAGTGGAGGGTGGCCCATGATACTATCTTCCCAAAGGCGGATGTGTTCTCCAATGCCCAGAATTCTGAAGGTAAGGTCTTTGAAGAAATCCCAGCTACGACAACATATTTTCCAAAGAGTAGTGTCCTTCCGAGTTGTTCCATCATCCATATGTAACATAGAAAGACCATGCATGCATTTTTTTAATTAGAACTTGACTAACAGAATGATAAGGATTCAAGAAGACTTTCCATAACATCTTCTCTCCTAAAGCCAGATTGGCTAAACTGGGATCTCTAACTTGTAGGCCCCCATCTGCAAGAGCTTTTTTCACTATGTCCCAGCTAACCATATGGATTTTTTTCTAACTTCCCTTACCGCCTTGCCAAAGAAATTTTCTAAGGAGCTTTGAGAGCTGGTTATTAATTGATTTAGGGGCCAGAAGGAAGGTAGCATGATACAAAGGGAGAGAGGAGAGGACTGATTTCACCAGGATAAGATTTCCAGCCCAATGAAGGGCTAAGGATCTCATTTTGTTCTTGATTTTGCTAAGGATCTCAGCCCAATGAAGGGCCTTGTTAAAACCCTAAGTCAAAGGCATGCCAAAATATTTAATTTTATCCCATCTTGCAAAACCCACATAGCCAAGAACAAGGGCGATCTAGTTCATGGTGTGTTGGTCAATCTCCCAGCTGTAAACTGCACTTTTCCTCCTGTTGACAAGGGCTCCAGAGATGCTGCAGAAGCTATGAATAACCTCTTTAAAGGCCTTTGCAATCTTAATGGAAGCACCCCCCCAGGAGAAGGGAGTCATCAGCAAACAATTCATGGTTGATAGGCTTGGTGTCTCTCGCAGCCTTGATTCCAAGGAGAGAGTCGTTAGTCTCCTCTGTCATCAGCTTCTAACTAAGGGATTTGTCCATCAATATATAGAGGAAGGGGGACAGAGGGTAGCCTTGTCTGATACCCCGCGAGGCCTTGAAGAAACCGGCTGGCTTGCCATTTATCAAGGGGGAAATCCACGAGTCTCCAATACAAGCACTGATTAGCCTGATGAAAGCATAGCTAAAACCAAAAGCAAAAATAACTTGAAGAAGAAAGGAATGTCGTACCCGGTCAAAGGCATTCACCATGTCAAGTTTGATGATCATCCCTTTTTCATTGCATTGAATGCTAGAGTGGATGGTTTCCTTCACCAGAGCCACATTGTCCAAGATGTGCCTACCTTTGACAAAGCCACCTTGGTTGGGAGAGATGAGCTTTTCTAACAGAGGCTTGATCCTATTCGCCAAGAGCTTGGAGATGATATTATATGATGCATTGTAGAGTGAAATTGGTCTGAAACGATCAAAAGAGATGGGGTTCGCTTCTTTGGGGATCAAAGAGAGGAAGGTTGAGTTTGTGCATCCCCCCACTTTAGCTTTCTGTTGGAATCCCTTTATCATTCTAATCAGATCAGCCTTTATAATATCCCAACAAATTCTATAAAAGTGAATGGAGAATCCATTCAGACCGAGGGCTTTATATGGCTCCATTTCCCAAACAACATTTCTAATTGCCTCTTCGATGAAGGGCCTTAGAAGAATGAGGTTGTCCTCCTCCTTAATCAGCCTTGGGATATGAGAGAGGAATTCTGTAGTTTCCTCCTTATTAACATCTCCGCTTTCAATATAAAGCTGTTGGTAATGAGAGGTAGCAGCCTCACGAATTGCAACCATTCCTTTATACACAGTCCTATCTGAGGAGGTGATTTCTCAAGAGGTGGGTGCTAATTTTCTTGTGAAAGAAAGCAGTATTTTTATCTCTAGATTTGAACCAAAGTTTGCAAGATTTAAGCCTTAAGGACTTTTCCTCAACTCTGAAGGCTTGGAAAGAGATTTTTTGGACAGCTTGCTCTAGCTGAATTTCTGAGGGAGTGATATTCAGTTGTTCCATATTCATTTGTAGATCCAGCAGCCTCTCGGTGGCCTGCCTTCTTAGGTTTGTAGGAGAGCAAGAGGGGTTTTTAAGCCATTCCTTCAACGTTGATTTAGTGGATTTGAGTTTTTGTTCCCACACATGGCTAGCCGAGCCACTGACTGAGGTGGACCATGATTTCAATATGGTCTCCTGAAACCCATCCCTTTCAATCCATAATGGACTGAACCAAAATGGGACGGGACCCAAGTTTTCTTCTTCCTCTATCTGCAGTAAGATCAGTTTATGATCAGAAATCTGTTTGGGCAGAATTTTGGAGGAGATTATTTTGTTCTCAAAGAAAAGGGAGCTCTGAAGAAGCAATCTGTCCAGTTGGGCAGAGATGTGATCACACCCAGTTCTGTTGTTTGACCATGTGTAGAGCCCGAATTTTGGCTTAATATCTATTAAGTATCATTCTAGGATCAACTCTTCCACAAGAGGGAGGATGGGATCTTTTCTAATGTTGCCTCCTCTTTTCTCCTTAGGTTCGAAAATCAAATTGAGGTCTCCCACAAGGACTATATTCTTGGGAGAGAAGGTTTCGAGGAAGTCAGCAAGAGTTTGCCAACAGTCTTTTTTTTCAATGCAAAGAACTGTAACATAAAGATTAAAGAGAGCGAGGGAGGTCTTACTTACAATATGTTGGAGCTCGATGTAGATCCAATGTTGAGTTTCAAAGGAGCTAACTAGATGGAATTTATCAGCTTTCCAGAGAGTCGTGAGCCCACCACATGTACCCCTTGCACTGAATGCTTTCCCAACTTTTGTTTTCCATTTGTCTTTACTAATTTCTAAAAGGGCAACCCCTTCAATTTTGGTCTCTTGGAGCATGAGGATCTCAGGGGTATCAGATTTCAGAAGGTTCTTCACTGCTTCCATTTTTGTGGGATTCCCCAAGCCTCTATAGTTCCAAGAGACAATACACATCATTTACTAGCAGAGGGGTGGCCTTAATGAGGCCTGGATCGATTGCTTCTGCCTATGGACATCTCAATCATGGACTGGCTGCCTTGCATTTTTTGCTTCTCAGCCTCTTCTTCTCTTGCCACTCTATATGACTTTCTCCCGGATGTTTTCAAGGGTCTTTTGAACATTTCTTCATCTAAAGATCCAAAGTATTTAAGGGGCTTCTTCTTTGTCATTTCAGCGTAGGTCGGGGATGTGGAATCTCCTCTTGGCGATCTAGTTGGTGATGAGGTGACTTCTTGTTGTGTTTTATTTTCTTCTACTGGTTTTGGCTGTTGTTCTGTCACTTCTACCTTTGGCGTAGATTGAGGTTCTTCAGGGGTGCTTAGTATGTCGAAGAGATTGGAAATTTCTTATATGCTTGCAGGGACAAAGGTGCCTTCCCTTGTGCTGTCGAGGAAGGGCCAGCATTCCCAGTGGGCTTATTTTTCCTTTTGTTTCTAGTACTCGTTTTATTTGTGGCGCCTTTTTGAACTTGAGTCCATTGTTCCTCCTTGAAGGTCTCAGTCTCTTCCACTATTTTCTTTTTGCAGTATCTGGAAAAGTGTCCATAGCCATGGCAAAACCGGCATTTGAATGAGATTTGTTCATAATCAAGCTCTTGGATGTGATTCCATTCAGCCACCATGAGCTTAATAGCCTCAGGGAGGCCGGCCTCTAGATTGACTTCGACACAGATTCGAGCACATGAGAATTGATCTCTTCTTTCTGCTCTGTCAATATAATTCCAAAGTTTGTTTCCAATGGTTTCTAAAGATTTAGTGTTCCAACAGTGGAGCGGAAGGTGAGGCAAGCGAACCCAAACCGGGACAGCCGATGGTACGTCTTGACTTGGATCAAAATTTGGAGTATATTGATTCAGGTAGAGGCCCTGAGGCCCCATGAAGTATGGGTCGTTTTGGAAGATTAGATTCCTATCTTCAGCTGCTTCAAAAAAAAAAAAAAAAATCCCTTACCAACAAAATAACTTCTGATGCCATCTTTGATAAGAGGGGTCCAGTTCCTCTGGATCCAAGCGTCCATAGTTTTTGGCGAGGGCCAGAGCCCTGTAAACTACCCAATGAGACCATGTTTAGCTAGATTGAGTGTCGATTTGCAAGGATCTTTAGTCAGCAAATACATAGTGTGGATCGCTTCCAATCGTTTCATGAATTTTTGTTGTTGGGTGCTTGGAGGCCGCTTGTTGCTGTCAGGCACCATTATTTTGAAAGCTAAGAGATGAGGGGGAAGGGGAGGATCAAGCTTAGGACCCCCGCCTGGGGCCATGGTGACGGAGTTGTGGCATGGATGTAGGGGAGATTAGTTAGCGCGCGCGGGTGTACCACTCAAAACTTCTAAATAATATAATTGATTAAAAGATTTTTTTTTAAACATAAAAATATTCTTTAATATACTTAATGCATCCATATATTTTAGATTAAAAAGAAAATATTTAAAAATTTAATTACTAATTTAATTTTCTTTAACCCGTAATTTATGCAAAAGAGTTGTAGTTTTCATAAAATATATATTTTTAACAGTCCCAAATCATCTTTAATATACTTGATACATCTCTACATCTTGGATTAAGGATTTTTTGTTTCAAAATTTGATTATAACTTTACTTTTTTTTTTAATATACTTTCATATATCTATACATTTTGGATTAAGGTTTTTCATTTAAAAAATTAATTATTATTATTTTTTTGTTAGTTAAAGAATTTATATTAATTCATCAAAAAAGTAGTACATCATGTAGTTTAGTCGTCTCTGCTCTCTCAGTGTCACTTCAATCGAATTTGTTAGCAGGAGAGTGATATGAAACATAAAACATATTGACAAGTTCTACATGAATTCCATAGACAAAAAAGTCTTACAACCTAAAACACAAGCAGAACTAGAAATCAACCAGCAGAGAGAATTTACAATGGAGAATTTGGTGCATTGGAAACACCTTGGTTTACAGGGTGGACCAAACCTTCATGAACATGAAAGTCGATGTGAGTCAACCACGCTTCAATTTCATCAAGCCTTTTGTTGGTCTCGCGCTGGCTCCAACACATAGAGGCAAGATGGTCTAGGAATTCCCCTTGACTAAACTAGATGTTGTTAATGTAGGCTAGTGTCTCATTGTGGTCTCTGTACCATTGTTCACATAGGACATCCACCCCAGCCGCAATGTCCCTAAGTTGCCCAGTAATCATGGAAAGTGAGGGTGGTTGCACCACCTTCCTTGTAGACTGGTTGACGATGACTTCACCCTCCTTGTCTGTGTTTCCCTCCATTTTTTTGTTCCTCGCCCCCAATTTGGCCCACTCACTTGGCATATCCCTAAGGCCATCGCCCCGTCAAGCACGACCCTTTTGGAGGTTCATGTTTTCTACTACTACACAACGTCGAGGGGTTAGAAACCCCAAATCACTTGCGCTCATTCACCCACCTCCATTCCAACACTTGAGAAGTTGCATTGCCTCTCGTCGCCCACACTTGCACTTGAAAGTTCGCTCCCCTAGCAACTACCCGACTAACCAAGCAAGCCTCCCAAGAAGGCCACCACAAAACCACTCAATGATACTAGGTCACGAGGTAGCACCACTTCGAGAAAAAACACCAGTTATCCCTTCCCCATAACAGCTTCCAACACCCACCGTTCTTCTGCTATAATTCGAAATGTCACACCATGCACCAACAAGACCCTAACTAGGTCCTTTGTAATATGGGGCCACATCGAAACACTTTTCCAGATGCCTAAAAACAATAACACAAAGAGACACCTTCCCAACAAAGAAACATGACCAAGACATCCATGAGAGACCAAGAACAAAGAATTGAGAAAAATTACAACCAAGGAAGAAACATCTACTTACCCAAGTACCACTATTGGCCGACGAATTGTGTCCAAGGTCGAACAAAGTCTCTTGGGTCGACGATCTAGGAGTTTCCCTCTTCACTACGAACTTGGTAAACAAGCAACCCTTGCTCCTTTCTCCTGGATCCACATCGTCTAACTAGCCACCCCAACCACAAGCTCACTAAAACCATACCTCCCATAGTCAAACTAGAGCAGACACAAATCGCCTTGACCAGGCAACATGCACGGCAAACAGGCCTGTGCACACTTAGTCGAAGTTCCTTCACTTACCCTCCCTCTGATACCAATACACCAAATCGCAGTTATATAACCCACTAAGACCTTCTCGATGTTTCTCATCAACCTGATCGACTTGGCTTGGTTGCCACCAAAGCTTAAGCCACATTGCATATTAATTATATGCACAATCCCCTCTGCCTTCCTATACTGTCGATTCATCCACCCCCATCGGGGTTCTTTAGCATATTATATTATTTATGAAAAGGAATTATGATATTTTTAAATATATTTTTAACTATTCCAAATCACTTTTATTCTATATGATAAATGTTGGATTATGATTTTAAATAAATTTTAATAAAAAAAAAATTGTAAGCTTGGCATCAAGGAGTGCCCTAACACAACACTCTATCACCACCTATCCCAAACCCTGTGGACAATTGAATTTTAAATTATTACTTTTAATGAAAAAAATTAATTACACATTAAAATTATATTTGTATTCTTTTGTTAATTTCAAATATATTTTTATTCTATATGATAAATTTTGGATTAGATTTAAATTTTAATTTTAATGTGTAATAATTTTTTATAATGATGTGTGTGTGTGTGTGTGTTTTTTTTGTTATTTTCAAATATTTTGTTTATTTTTTAATATTTTCTCAAATTTTTTTTTTTTCAAGTTATTTGTTTTTCATTATATCAAGGGTATATTATAATATTAGTTTGACTTTTACTAATAGAGTTAAAAGAGTTGGATTCAATGGTAAAAAGCGAGGAGTTAAAACACACACACATATAAAAACCCAGTTTATATCCATCTTAACTCTGGATCTACCAAGCCTTGAGAGGGATCTAATCTCTTGAGGTGCAAATCTTTTTTTGAATGAAAAGAGATTTGATCCTTCTTAACACTTGATAGATCCAAAATTAATATGGATATATATATATATATATATATATATATATATATATATATATATATATATATATATATTGTTTTTATGTAATTTGATATATCAAAATGTTTTAACTAATAATTATAATTATTATATTATATTTTTATTTTTGTTTTTGTATAATTTGACCTAGTCAAAATGTTTAGATAACATGTTTTTTATAAGTTTTGAAATAGTTTTGTAAAAAAAAAAATATTGGAAGATTTCTCTAATGAAATGATTTGTTAGTATTTAATATGATTTTGGTGAGATTACACTGTTATATTGTTTAAATTGTAATTTTTATGTAAAATTAGATTCAACCAAAAAATTATACAAATTCAAAATTCAAATTTTTAATAAATTTAAAATAAAAAACCACCCAAACTCAAAATTCAACTTAAAAAAAAAAAAAAAAAACAACAACAACTACCCATATCATTAAACTTATATCCATTCTAATCTAAATATACTACCCATTGATCAAAAAAATTTGACACCCTCATATACCAAACCTTAAAATACTTATAGCAACATTCTAAATATACTACCCATTGATCAAAAAATTTGACACCCAATTTACCAAATCTTAGAATACTTATTGCAACAAAGGACTGAAAATTTACTGGTCATGATACTACAACAAACAAGTCACTATGAGGTGGTTGCAAATATTTTCTGTATTATTGCATTGAATAGCCAATCTTAAAGACAGAATGAATGTTGGAAGGGGAACCAGTGAAAATTTATTGACTGAGACCGACCTTGGTTAAAAGGTTTTATGTTCTGAGGACAGAAGCAAAATTTTGAATGTAGTTGGCAAGGTTTTAAATGCCTGGGTCATACCCCATTAATTTTTGTGCAGTGTGAACGCTTTTCAAGATCTGCAAAGGCTTCAGAAGGTTCCTCTAAAGTAACTACTTGCATCTATAATCACAAGTCCAAGGTGGAATATCACTATCCTTCACCTATAAAATTTATAACACTTCCTCGTGGGAGTCACCATTCTGTGTTTGGTTCAGTGAGTTTTCTGGGTACATTCAGAGGCTTTAAAGAAAGGAAAAATTGTTGAAAATTTAAGGGAGGGAGGATTGGTTATTTTGATTCTGGGTCTGTGGATTCGTTCATATCATTCCTTTTCCACTGTGATTTTTGCCATGGAAGTCCCACATGAAGAGATCTTGAGAGTTACGAGGGAGAGTTTCAGGAGTGGAAAAACAAAGTCGCTGTGTTGGAGGAAGAAGCAACTCCAGTCTGTGCTCCATTTGATTGCAGAGAATGAAAAAGAGATATTGGGTGCGCTTTATTCTGACTTGCGCAAGCACCCTGTAGAGGCCTGCAGAGATGAGGTTAAGTACTCCAATTAATTTCACTTTTCCACCCTCCAGCCCCCATTTCCATTTCTTGATCTTTGCTGATAATTATCAGAATAACTGTGATTTCCCTTTACTGGTTCTCATTTGATTCAATTCAAATGAATGGTGGTTTATCTGCATTTTCGTTTGATTCAATTATAACAATGATGGTGTCTCTGAATATTTGGTAGAAAATGGTTTCTGTGGCCATTGTGAAAAGTACATCTTTTGAGTCAATTTTAGCATGGATGGTGTCTCTGCATTTTTGGTAGAAAATGCTTTCTGAGGCTATGGTGAAAAGTATATAGGTGGATGATATTGTTTTTTGAGATTTATTGGAATTATAAATTTGAGGTATAAATATTGCGAATATTAACAAGGGTTTGGAAAACCAAAAAATTGAAAAAAATCCAAAAAATATTGGTAAAAATGGCGAAATATCAACAAAATTAAGCTATCATAAAAATATTTTTAAGAATCCACAAACATGAGCTAGACCAAAAAATTGTGATTTCAAGATAAATCTAAATATTATCTAGATGTTCACAACAGATAAAAAAAACAATAATCATCTAGAGATTATTAAAAAAAAAACTTATATAAACACCAAATTTTATAAATCTTTACCTGAGTTTTCAGTTTAAATATATCCATCAATGTTATTGTTTTTAATAGAGTTTTATTAGAATTACAAATTTGAGTTATCTAATTTAAAATTATAAAATGAAAACAGAGATTATTGGAAAATTTTTGTATGAACACCAGATTACCAGATATATAAATCTTTACCTGAGTTTTCAGCTTATTATCTTACTGCAGGTTGGGATTATAGAAAAATCAGCGAGGGTTGCACTCAAAAACTTGCATCAATGGATGGCTCCTACAAAGGTGAGCCTGTGTATAACAGTGAAATTTTAAAAGGATTGTGGAACCTTAATTGGGTTTCTGATCATGGGTTGGTTCAATGACAGGTGGGCATACCTCTCGTGGCTCAGTTTGGTTCTGCTGCCATAACGCCAGAACCTCTTGGTGTGGTTTTGATATTTTCTGCTTGGAACTTTCCATTCAGTGAGTCATCTATTCATTGGCATTTGTGTGTTTTAATATATTCAGTTTTATTAATAATCTATATAATGGAAAAGAAATTGATAGATTTATGCTTGATTAGAAAGTGTACAGAGAGAGGGGTTAGGGGTTAGTATTAAAAGTTTTTGTTTCTGTTTTTTGTTTTTTTTTTTTAAATGGTTTGGGTATTTTTCAATTTTTTTTTTAATATTTTAAATAAAAATAATAAATTATTTTTTAATTATATTATTAATTTAATTAAATATATGCGAGTGGGGATATATATTTATTTTAGATTAAAAACAATTGTCTTCATAATGAGTTAAAAAGAAATTATTGGGTTAGAGTTGCTTTCACGTAGAGTATGGAAGAAATGTTGCAATGTCGTGTGATGTGTCTGATCCTGCTAAACACATTTTGACTCAGTCAAATCACATAAAAATAAAAATAAATTAAAAAACAATTATATTATTAATAACCATATTTAAAATTATAATTAATAATTAAACCAACTTAACTTTATCTTAATTCCAGATCTACATTAGTAAATCCAGAATTAAAATTGACCTAAGCTCGTTAAATCTAAATTAGTGTACATATATATTCTAAAAAAAAATTAAACATTTATAACAAAAAATTATCAAATATATAACAATATTAATAATAACTATCATATATATATGATTTATTATAATTTTATAATTTTAATTAAAATAAATATTTTTATTAAATAATAATTTTCTTAAACAATAATAATATATTTTTAAAATGGTTAATTAAATTAAATTTAAATAATAATTAACTAATCTAATTTAACTAATAGTATCTTTTCTCAACTTTTTTATACCAAATTAAATTTAATTCCATTTACTTTAAAATTAATCCAAAATAAAAAAATATACTTGAAACACATTACATATAAACAAAATTAAAAATTCACATTTAAAATATATCACATACAACCAATCCAAAACCTTATAAACTAAAATAAAAAATCACATATAAAATATATCGCATAATTACAAATAAAACATATTTATATATAAACCAAATTACAAAATCACATATAAAATATAACACATAATTATAAATAAAACATATTTACATATAATACATAATTATAAATAAAACATATTTACATATAATTCCAATTACATTATTATATATAAAAATATATCATATACAATCAATCCAAAACTTCATAAATCATAATAAAAAATCACATATAAAACCTATCACATAATTACATATTGACCAAATTACATGTAAAATATATTACATACAACCAATCCAAAACCTCAAAAACCAAAACAAACAATAACATGTAAAATATATCACATACAACCCATCCAAATCCTCACAAACCAAAATAAAAAAAATCACATATAAAATATATTACAAAATTATCTATACAACATATTTATATATATACCCAATTACAAAATCATATATAAAATATATCGCATACAATCAATCTAAAGTCTCATAAACTAAAATATAAAAAATAGCATATAAAATATATCAAATACAACCCATCCAAAACTCAATTTTTAAAAACTCTAATTGGAAACCATATCTACTTGTAAGACAAAATCAGCAGAGCGTTTACCCAAAAAAAAAAAAAAAAACAAAAAACAAAAAACTAGGTGTAGGTTCAAAAGTTTTTAAAAGTGCATTAGATTTTTTTTACCTAGTATTTAGGTTTTGATTATTTTTATTAAATTATATTTAAAATTATTAAAAATATGTAATTTGAAGTTGTTGAATATTTAAAATTCAATGATTTTAAAACTTTTATTTCATTAAAATTGTCTAATAAAATTAAAAAAAAAAATCAAAAAGACATTAAATTTTTCTATTTAGTAATTATTATTGGTTTAGATTTATTTTAATTTAGGATCTATCAAGATTAAATTTATGCAATTTGTTAATAGATTTGATTTGGCTTGACACTTCCTAAATCTCACTTAGCTAAAAAACATGAACTATAAAAATATTTTAACTTAGGATCTACCAAGTAGGCATCAAATCTCTCTTTATACAACTTGAGTGGGTCTAATAATTAAGAGCATGTGTTTCTTCCTAAGAGGTGGATAGAGTATGTATGTCTTACTAAAGTTAGCGATGAAATAGCGAAAGTGAGTCTCTTGTCCCACAAACAAGGAAATTTCATACACCAATTTGATGTCTAGCTGAACCTTATCTTTAAAATTAGATAATAATAATAATAATAATATATGCAAACCCATTAAAAGTTTTAAGGTCTCTTGACACTTCGGAGATCCCTCTTAAGTCAAAAACATGAACCATAATAAAAACACATGTACGCACAGCAGTTTCCAAAAACAAAGTCACCCCTGCCCAAAGATAACATGCACAAATTGAGAAATGGTTCAGTGACTGTAAACGCAAAATTTGGAATGGAACACAAACTTTAGTCTATGATCAGTTTTAAATTGCCCAATACCTGCAAGCTGGCAAACTCATTTTTCCTTTGCCAATCCAAGAAGTTAAGCCAGGGCATATAGCTCCGCTCTGTTATTGGTTTGTGACTAAAACAAAGCCTATGGAGAAAAGATACTAAGAAGTAAAGCCAGGGCATACAGCTCCACACAGTTCCCGGTTCCGTGACAAGGCTAAGCCAATAGAGAAAAGATATTGATGAGAGGATGACAAAATAAAGCACTCCCCGCTCCACGGTTCCAGGGTTGCCCCATTGAAGAAGCCTCAAGCCCTAAACTCATCTGTTCCTAAATTGCCAATCTGTCTAAGAGGCTTCCTCAGGCCCTAAACTCATCTGTTCCTAAATTGCCAATCTGTCTAAGAGGCTTCCTCAGGTCCTAAACTCATCTGTTCCTAAATTGCCAATCTGTCTAAGAGGCTTCCTCAAGCCCTAAACTCATCTGTTCCTAAATTGCCAATCTGTCTAAGAGGCTTCCTCAAGCCCTAAACTCATCTGTTCCTAAATTGCTAATCTGTCTAAGAGGCTTATGCTTTGCTGGATCTTTTACACTCACAATTATGTTGAATTATGAAAAACACCCCCAGAAAGTTCAGCTTTGGCTTCTTGAAAAGCCATTCCATTCCCTCTTTTTCAGATCAATCAGTTTACTGAGATTGGAAAGACTATCCTCCACCCCTTCAGCCATGCTTTGAAAGCCATAAGAAGAGATTGACCTCACTGACCAGCCCTACTAAGAAGTGTTTTTGTGGCTGCCCAAATTTACATTGTGAAATGTCACCCACCAAGATATGATAAATACTTGATTCCTGGTTTGCTGGATTTTTTGAAGAGTTAATAACAGTATTCATCTTGAAAATGGTTAGCTGGATTTTTTGAAGAGTTAATGACAGTATTCATCTTGAAAATGGTTGAATCATTAACATTTAGTCATGAAAACTAATACAGTTAAGAATCAGAGATATCTACCATTTAAAATATTTTGAAAATGGATACAATAGTTAATTGCCCAATGTGAAGCTTAATTTTATTGTTTGTATGTATGGTAGATTTGGCTATGGATCCAATGATAGGAGCTATTGCAGCCGGGAATGCAGTTGTTTTAAAGCCCTCTGAAATCGCTCCTGCCACATCAAAACTTCTTGCAACACTCATCCCCAGATATTTAGACAACAGTGCTATCAAAGTTGTTGAAGGAGGAATTGGTGAGAGCACTCAGCTGTTAGAGCACAAGTGGGACAAGATATTCTTCACCGGTGAGTAGTCGATGATGATCAGACTCTTAAAGTTTGAGTAAGGTGTGTTGATCAGTTACACTAATAGTTATTAGTGTTGTAATTTGCAGGAAGTGCTAGAGTGGGGAAAATAATTATGTCTGCTGCTGCAAAACATCTAACACCAGTCACTTTGGAATTGGGTGGAAAGTGCCCAACAATTGTGGATTCGATCCTCAACAAGAAGGAGCTGGTGGTAATTACTAATCACTAAAACATCTGTTGAGCAGGGTATCTATTTCTATATGTTATTAGCTTGATTCAATTAGAATCAAAACCCAAAAGCAAATTCCGGGCTATGAAAAGAGGGCTATGAAAAGATCTGTGACTATGAGAATTGGGATTCCTACCGAATTTGAACTAAATGAAAGTGAGGCATTTAAATGTCCTTTTATTGGGCTGGTCGGCTGGTCATTCTTATTAGATTGTATATTTTAGAAATATTATTGGGTTCATTGTCTATTAAGTTCTGAAATATTTCTAAAATTTGGTTGATTATGAATTTTAAAAATATGTAGAAATCTGATTAGTTTTTCTTTCAGGTTCTGAAATATTTCCAAAATCTACTAATTTTATAAAAAATTTAAATCTAATGAATTATTATTCAAATTGATAAATATTTCCAAAATATACAATGGAGTTAAATTCGCCCTTCCACTGAATCATTTACAACTTATATCACTGTCACACATTATAATTGAAGTGGCTAGTCCCAGGACATCAGTAAACCAAAATAAAATTGACTGCCATACAAACAGTGTTATAATTAAAATTAAATTATTACAGTGATATAAATTAAATGGCTAATTAAAACTTATAGTCATCAAAATAGAAATGTGCCATTTGTACTGAAAATTTGTAACACCAACACAATGGAGTGAAGGTAGAAAAAAAAAAACAATTAAGAAACCCTTGATTTTATCAAAATACTACTGTGCCATTTGTACTCAAAATTTGTAACACCAACACAGAAGTGGAGTGGAGGTAGAAAAGAAAAAACAATTAAGAAACCCTTCATTTTATCAAAATACTAATGTGTCATATGTACTGAAAATTTTAACACCAACACAGAAGTGGAGTGGAGTAGAAAATAAGTAACAGTTAAAAAAACCCTTGATTTTATCCATTGTATCATATACATGGTATATGACCACCAAAAATATTTTCAAAATATTAAATGGAGAACCTCCATAATTTTGGAATTTTTAATAACACTCTGTTCAGCCTAATTACTTTTAATTGTACTTAGTACTTAGATTTACTCGAGCTTTAAGGTTAGAAATGAGTGCAGGTAACTGCGAAGCGAATAGCATTTGGGAAATGGTCGACTAATAACGGGCAAGCATGCCTCTCACCTGACTACCTCCTCGTTGGAGAGAAATTTGCAGACACTTTGGTAAGTTGTCAACACTTCTTTACTTTGTAATCCATATGAGTTTATATTACTCGCTGTTTTGTTGATATTCATGATCTCTGAGTCGATAGATAGAAGCTCTGAAGAAGACGATAGAAAGGTTCTTCGGGGAGGATCCAAGCACCAGTGGTGATCTTTCCAGAATAGTCAATCAGAACCAATTTTTGAGGTTGAAAAAATATTTGGAGGATCCCTCCATTGCGCAATCTGTAGTGTACGGTGGTAAATACGACGAGAGCAAATTGTGAGTTCATAAACCTCGTTTTAGTATTATTGAGGTTATGTTTTGGTATTTTTTCAGCGAATTTTGTTAGAAATTTTGTGCAGGGTTTTTTTAGAAATTTTTTAGTTTGAATGGTATAATCCGGGTATTTTTATATTTTGAAAGCATATATTTCAAAACTTATTTTAAATAATAATAAATCATAATTACTTTCAAAATTATATTGAGAATCTTAAATCTATTTTTTCTTATGAAAATGTAGCTTCCAGTAAATTTGTTAAAAAAAATCAACATTACAAATGTAGCTTTCAATGAATTTCTCAAAACTAAAAATAAAAAATCTAATTTTTAGATTTGTTCTTTATGTTAACCTAAAATAACCATAATTCTTTGTAATTCTGATGAATATAATAGTTCAAATTAAGAGAGAGTGTTAAAGAATTATAAACCATCCACGAGTATACCTATATGCCCAGATCTGAAAATAAACATAGTCCACTGGTTTGCGTGGAGTTGCAGGTAAGATTGTCCTGTTCAGGTGTACATGTCACATGGTTCAGGTTCGGCAAGGATTAAGTTTGGTTTGAGTTCAATTTTTTTTTTGATAGAGTTAGGATAAGGTTCACCATTAAGTTCGTCTATATACATTTTTTTATACTATGTATTGATATATTAACTTGAAAATGAAATGTAGGATAAAATTGTAAGAAATCAACATCAATAAAAAAAAATGCTACCAAGAACATGGAAACTGCAAAGATAGATTATAACCTTGAGTTGTGACATGAAGTTACGAGTTTTGATCTATAAATTTAGTTAATGGCTATCAAAATCTTTTTAAAGTTCGCCAAAAATTCAAACCACAAAGTTGAAGACAAACCTTGTAACACCCTCTGCCTTCTTGCCTGCAAGTTAAGCTATAAAGCTGACATGACAAGCTGACAACGTCTGTGCGCTTGGACAGGTCAGCCTATAGCCTGACGGCCATACCCCAATGTATAAATCCTCTGCTATTTTAGAGCAAGAGACATTAGACAGGACTGCACTATCAATTAAATGTAATATCTCAGGTTAAGGTCTTACAACAGAATTACCATTTGCCTTATGGTCTTACGACAGAATTACTATTTGCCTTACACCATGCACACAACATATGCTGCAGAGCATCTTGTGATTTCTCTTATAAGCAATTTAAGTGAACTGACTTGTTCGTTTCAGGTATATCCAACCAACAATTTTGCTTGATCCGCCATTGACATCCGAAATAATGAATGATGAAATCTTCGGACCTTTGCTTCCTGTGATTACTGTATGTACTTTTTCTTCGAATGCACCCACATTTAACTTTTTATTCATCTTTCTACTGCATTATAATTCAAACAATGGATGATGATAATTACAGTTGAAGAGAATTGAAGAAAGTATAGACTTCATCAATTCAAGGCCAAAACCACTGTGTATTTACCTTTTCTCCAACAACAAAGATCTGAAGGAAAGAGTTGCATCTGTAACATCATCTGGGAGCCTGGCAGTGAATGATACTATTGTTCAGGTGATATCCTGTTCTTGTTATTGAAATTTACATTTTCAAATTGAAAAGAAAATATACACCAGTGACCAGTGTTTCCAGGTTGTCAATCTGTTTTTTTCTCTTGTAGAGACACTCTGTATTTTGTATTTTGATTGAAAATACCTAATTTTGGGTGGATGTTCCATTCATTATCAGGGATAAATGTTTCTATGCAACTAATTTTTAGAAAAATTGTTATTTTTATGCACATTCTGGGGATTCCATATTTTGATTTAGCAATTATCTTTGGCAGCAGAGATTCAAGTTACAGTAAAGTAAATATGTAAAGATTTAAGTTGACTGAAGAAGATGTTTGTTTGTGGTGCAGTTTGGTCTAGACGCCCTGCCTTTTGGAGGAGTGGGAGAGAGTGGTTTTGGAAACAGTCATGGCAAGTTTTCATTTGATACCTTCAGCCATCCAAAGGGGATTCTATATAGAGGACTTTTTCCAGACTTCGCCCCAAGATATCCTCCTTGGAATGACTTCAAACTCAGCTTTGTGAAGGCAATTTTGCAGTTCAGCTATTTTAATTTGATTTTGTTATGGTTAGGCCTCAAAAAGTGAAGCCGGTTCACTTTGTTTAAAGTGTGCAGCCATGTAATGTATGCATGCAGCATTCTATAATGAGATTCAGTTCTCCTTGATTAATTACAAGCATCTCTATTGGTTTTGAAATTACTGGAATTTAGCGACATTCTTATGATTGTAAACCCAATATTGTAACTGGTTTTCAATAAAATTAATTGCACGTTTTAATTGGTTTCCAGTGAAAATTTTTGATAGAATTTATTAAGTTATTAATTTTGTTTTGTTTTGTGGGGTGAATTTTAATAACGGTAAAAACTGGAAAAAAAAGTCGGGCTAAGCCACTGACTGTAAATAACTGACACAACCTTAATAAGAGCTAATTGTCCCTAGCCTCCATAGAATCACCCAACACCCTGCCTCAAGGTGATTGTGACAATTGCAATTATTGCTAACTAGTTGTTAATTAGTTAAATCACTTTTTTTTATTTATTTAAGGAAAAACGCTGAGACAGTTAATATTTTACTAGAAAAAGTTATGTTTTTTTGTTGTTGTCAATAATAAAATTAGTTATAGAAAGTAATTCCATAAAAAGTAAAAGGTTGATGATAAATGTTTTTCAAGAACTGAAAGATAGTTGGACAGTTTGAACAGTTACCTGTTCCTCTGCGATAAGAGACTCATCCCAGTGAGGAAGGAAAGTTTTGTTCATGGGTGAAAGGAGGAGTGAAGATTTTCCTATGCTGGTAGAGACTAGTGAAAAAACACTCAGAGATTCCTGAAGTTTTCTGGCACTGACTGGACTAGGGGTCCTGAGGTCACAGCGGAAAATCTACTGTCAACCTGTACCTGTCAGTGGAAGCACGGGGGAAGAGCAAGACGTCATTGCTTCTCTTGAAGGTTGGGTGGATACCAACAGCCAAATATATTTTCAGATAAGTGACTGTCTAATTTAATACTATATAGACGGTAGGACTATTTTAGGATTGATGTTCACAGAGTTTTGGTATTTAATTTTCAGAAGAAATGTTAATAGTATTTCTTGAAAAACTTTTCTTATGTTGGAGAAAGATGAGCTAGGATAAGAGAATGACTCAGCGAATAATTACTGGGTTATGTGTTTTGTTGTAGTACGAGTTATAGATTAAACCTGCGAATATACATTTGTATATATATTAACTGTAGGACAAGTGGATTTATAACAATTTCTGCTAGGAGCAACCCAGTTAACCATATGGTAGTTAACTGTATACAAGAAGGTAATGCAGGAATTCTTTAAAACTGTTAGGATAATTTTTAAAACAAATTGAACTGTGATAAAGCAGCCTAAAAGGAAAATAAGTGAACATTATAGCTACAAGAGTGACTCTCTATTTTTAGCTATTGCAGGAGAGCCGTTGGTACAGGGAACGAAGGTTAAACCTCAACCCAATACACATCGCTCCCCTATAATCTTTTATACACGGACAAATTGTATGGTGATCCGGTCACCGAGATATAAAATCAATATAGAAGAAATGGACAGAGACGGGGAAAATTTTAAGAACGCCCCTAAATTTATATATATAATAAATGGGTGAATCCCTATGATACATAGGAAAAATGGAAGGCGATTTTATTAATAATAGAATATGTATATATAATTTTTTGGTGAATTTATCATGAGATTATATTATCTTGTAAAATCATGGCGAATCACTACTACAAAATGGCGAATCGTTGTCTAGTGGAGTTTGGAGTGTTGGTTCCAATGAAGATATGGTAGTTGAACCAAGAGTAGAAGGAAGAGAACCACCAAGACCAAGCATGGCACATGGTGAATCGTGAGGGAAGTAGTTTTCGTACAGTTTGGAAAACGCGTTCTTCTAGTTCTGCTAAGCGTAGTGTTGTTGCTCATGCTACTACGAGCACTGATATTGAGGTTGGAGAGCAGTTTGAGGAGAAATGAACAACAACGGGAAGAAAAGAAAACATGCTATTAAAAAAGTGTTGATAAACATTGGATTCGATCCAGGTGCCATGGTACAATAACAATATCGCAAAATGCTTCAGATATTCAACTATGGAAACATAATTTACATTACAACACCATCACGACTCTTACACAACCATTTTTATGGAAATGATTTGATGCTGGGAATCTCTTAAAGGAAGACCTAGCATGGTAACTATAAAAGGTGAACAACTTCTCACTTCTTCAAAATATTATTCCTTCTCGTGCCTTCAAAATCTGGATATTGAAAGGAATATGTGCCAGTTGCAGCCAGCATGTTGAATCTGTTAAAATTATAACCATCAACATGAAGAGAACCATTGGAAAAACTCCATTTGGAATTCCCCATGTCATGCCCATGCCATGCCATGAATCTGTTTGTAGCAAAATCCCACAAGTAGTAGCAGTGGCACCCTGTATTTACCTGATAGCTCCATTGATTGGAGAGGAGGTCCACTCTAGAACTTGCCAATGCTCTCTTAGTATTGTTGTACAAATGATGTCTTGTTTTAAATTTGTACAAGGAGAGATACATTTTCAGTATATGCATCTTTTCAAATCAGGTAGTTATAACTTATAAGTCCAAATAAAATATAACCCAAAGAACCATCTTGTTCTATAGGCATGACAAATCTGGCCAGATATCAATTACTGGCAAGTTGTTTGTGGATGTGATGAAGTCAATTATCACTGAAATAGTTTTCACCCTTGTTAATGCGTGCAACTGAAGACCTTGCTCACTACATTTTCAACAATCAGTTATTCATCTAAGTATTTGCAGAGTTTTCATGGAAATTTAACATGGTATCAAAGTAGAGATCAGTATAAAGACCAGCACCAAGTTGATCAATTAGGCTAGAGCACAGATCAATCAAGAAGGCTAGCGCTAGAGTTTCAGTCACATTTTTTCATGTATTTCTCATTTTTTGTGTAGCAGGGTCCATCGAAAGTATGGAACATGAGTACTCCTTGGATGAGGAATTAAATTTTGCATCCAAAAAATACTCCCGCTAGAAATTTGAGTAAAAAATTAGGGAGATAAGTTGAAAATGTAGTTTTATTATTTTATTACTTTTTAATCTTTTTATTTTTTTAGCCCCCATGGTTGACATCATCATCTTGAATCCTTTTGGTTATTATAAATTTTATTTTGGTTGTAAATTTTTCTTAGGAGGCCCATTTTAGACCTCAAAATTTCTCTAATGATTAGCTGAGATTTGTGTGAGAAGCATAATGCTTTCTCAAGAGAAACATATTGCTTTGTAATAGATTCAATTGCTCCAAGGACAATCGATAAAATAGCCACATCAAGCAAGCAAGTTTTCCCTGTTGGGTTTCCAGAGAAAAGTGTGTCAATTGTGTGATGTGTTTTTATCTCTGTGTCTTTTATTCCACTGCTTATAAGTTGCTAAAAGGCATTGTATCTTGGTGAAATTTAACTAGTTTCAATTATCAGAGATTCATCTAAGTAGTTGTAAAGTTTTCATGGAAATTTAACAAGGTAACGTTGAATGTTGTTGCTAAAAGGCAAGCTACCTCGCAAGAAGAAACTCAAAACCAAAAATTCAATAACCTAGCCTAGTATTTATTTGAGTACAAAAATCAGCTTAGAACCTTCTAATACATTGAACACTGAGCAGCAACCATAGTTTAGAACCTTTTAATACGGCCAGAGGTTCCTTGGGCAATTTGATGCGATTCGAACAATTCTAAAAAAAATTCGGAGACCTTGGCCAAACAAAATTGAGACTTCAAATAAAGAATGTAAAATGAAATGTATTAAGAGTTAAAACAGGGAGGAGGAAGCTACAAAAGGAGCCCAAGTTAGATCTCTATTCACTTTGAGTTTTGGATAAGGTCGGTTGTCCTTGCAAAAGCCTCTACAGTGAAAGGCACTGGCAAACATTTCAACAATGGAAAAAATTGAAAATAATCGATACACAGGGCACGGGATAGGGGTGAAGTGTATTTATTGATTATCTTTTAGTTATACAGCGATCACCATAATACACGCATGCAACGAAAACAAATTCAATTTTCTCACGGGCAATAGTCCAATTAGTAGTGGCACCTACCGATGACAAAAAAGATGCCTTTACTGTGCACCCAGAAGAAATTAAATGATATGGTTATTGATTTTCCAGTAACGACTCTAGGAATGTGTTTAGCCATATTTTCTTACCATTAAGACAAGAAAGATAATTCGAGTGCATTGAAGATAGCTTCTTCCTTGATGGGGTATGCAGACTATTCAAGGTCTTCACCAACCTTTTATGAATTGTTGCAAAGTGGAATAATGTGTATGCCTTGGGCAAGATGATGTCACATTTCGTGAGGGCGATTGTTGCAATTGTTTCTCAAGTAATTAACTTGTAGGTGGGTTCTGATTGCAGGTAATTAACCTGTAGGTGGGTTATGATTGCAAGAATTTAAGATGGACCTTTGATTGCTAGATAGAGAAGTAGCGCTAGCAAGTAGCCTTTAGACCTTTTGTCTCTTATATTCAAGGGATCGTTTTGGTTATATATGTATTTGATAAGTTTGCCACTATTTTGCAATCTTGTTTTAAATTGAACAATATTTATATCTATAATAATAGTAGAGCCATATAAAACAGGGAATGAAAGAGAACAAATACATTTTGCAAAAGAAACCAAACAAGTGGAGTGAACTAGAACAACTTCCAAGAGAAGCCATTATAAGATGGAATGTGAATGAGCAGAGGCAGAGAAGCATTTATTGAAGGGCAGAGTCTACTAAAAGCAAAAGCACTGAACACAAAGCCAGACAATAACACATGCACAGAATGCAAGAGTGCTAAGCACAAAAACACCGAAATCCATAAATGTGCAAAACAACTTCTCTCCATAACTGCAAAAAAACAAATGAATGTTTTGTTAGTTAGAAAAGTAGCGGTAACAAGTAGAGAAATTTTGATTTCAAATTGAAGAATATACATATGTATAGTAATAATAGAGCCATATAAAACAAGCAAGGAGAGAGTAAATACATCTTGCAAGAGAAAGCAAACAAATGGAGTGAACTAGAATTCCAAGGAAAAAGTGTTCTAAACTAGAACAACTTCAAAGAGAAGCGTATTATAAGGTGGAAATGTGAATGAGCAGAGGGAGAGAAGCAAAAGCACTGAACACAAAGCCAGACAATAACACAAAAGCACAGAACACAAGAATGCTAAATAAATAAGCACCGAAATCCATAAATGAATAAAACAACTCTCCTGAACTGCAAAAAAACACATCATCCATAGAATAATCATTCAATAGCAGATATTAAAATCAACGCTGCATAAAATACTTCAACATTCCAACAACTAGAATGTGTAAGAAGGGATATGCATGTTCAATGTTGAAAGATGCGGTGTGAAAACAGTAATAAAGTTAAGCATCTTAGTATGCAAGACTTGTCCATTTACAATACACTGTACATATGCAACTGACTATTCACATAATGCTTGATAAAGTTTCATTAAAAGCTCCAAAATATCTTCATAGTGGTCCATGGTTACAATTTCAAATGCTTTCCAAATCATATTGGCAAATACATACTAGATTCGTCACTAACATTAGAAATGGATTATTCAGTCTTACTGATATACATAGATATGCCTCTCATCAACATATACCCCCTACATGGAAACACATCGTAACTCTCTATCGATAAGCGTTTTCAACCACCTACATAGAATCACATCATCACTCTCTATTGATAAGATTTTTCAACTAGAGATAAACTCTTAATTAGAAAAAAAGTTCCACTGAAGCAGGTCAATCCAGGTCTAGTAGGATTTTATGGACTTTCCAGCACATCTTTTAGTCACAAACAACTGTTAACCTACTCCCAACAACTATGCTGCCACGAAACACAATTTATCACTACAATTAGAAACTAATTTTTTAGTCTTACTGATATACAAATATATTCCCTTTCATAAATCCATGCTCTTTCATAAATCCATTGTCATTCTCTGAAGATAAACGCTTTCAACCAGAGATAAAATCTTAATTAGAGAAGCAGTTACACTGAATAGCTCAATCAAGGTCTAGTAAAACTTTTGTAAATTTTCTGCCCAACTTTTACTCATAATCAATTGCCAAGCTGCCTATTCCCAACAACTATGCTGCCACTAGACACAATTTATAGATCTCCATACCAAATAAAAAAATCAACTGCTCCCATCCAAAAAAACCTTCAATATGTTTCAAAATAGATTCCAACATTTATGCACCAATTACCATTTTCACCAAACAAAATTTATAGATTTCCATTACATGCCAAATAAACACCCACCTGTTCCCATCCAAGAAACCTTCGACAAGTTTCAAAGTAGACTTTAAAATCCATCCACTAGTTACCATTTTCTCCACCATAAGTGTAACAACTATAAATGGAAGCCTTTCAAGCTGATCCAACACCTTCAAATATCTGCTAGGACCTTACTTGACATCACTACTAGGAATATAAAAAGCTGAAATCTCTTATAGCCCGGGGGATCAATAACTACCAAATAGAATAGTAGCTTGTTCCAGACATGAGCATCATACCGACTTAACCTGCATAAGGAAGCTCTGTAGTTGTCCCTCATACAAGTAAGCATCTTCCAAAATATCTTCTGACACTATATTTGAGGTATGCCATTTAAATCATCCCCTCAATGCCATTAGAGTAATCAACCATTGTAAGTAGAGAATAACTACTCTTACCCATCCTCCTACCTAGCCTTGGCTATGTACAAAAAGTAGCAATACTATATATAATAGTTACTGAACTGCTTTAATTTGATGAAGGTAGATCCCATTGGAAAAAATGAGGAGATTGTAACCAGGTCATGTCCCTACGATTAACCATTATGCTAAATACGTAAAAGAAGATCAATAATATTAGCATCTGCCTAAACTACCCTAAAGGTAAAAACACACAGATTCTTACTCTAGAACCAACAGATGCCTAAGATCTCTGGTTGCCGATGTATCAACTCTGACTTGTGCAGTTGTCGAATTCCCATTTTGTCGAACAAAGAACTTTGGCAGGGGTAGGGAACTTGGAGGCAGAGAATTCCAAAATGTAGGAATAGACCAGTTCTCTTTAAGTAAAGGAGATATTTTAACGTCGTGATCCATACCAACTGACCCAAATTCTGGTGGCAACATTGACATACTATCTTCCACGGTCTTTGGCACACTGATTCCTGAGGAAAAGGACCTTAATATCCCCGATCTTTCCTTTGGAAGAACACTCGGATCAGGCCCTAGGCGTTCTGTTGAGGTTATGACCAAGTCATCATCCGGTTTTTGTGGTTTTTCAGTGTTGCCCACATTCTTTTTTATCATTTTCATGGCGTTGGCATCATCAGAAGAAGCAACCTTTGGCACAAATTTAGAAGCTCCAATACCATTGAATTTCTGTGGCACTCCTCGCATTGTTGTACCCACATTATTCATAGGAACCACATCTTTTAACAGTCCTCCCTGTCTTCCAATAAGAGGGGCACCCAATTCAGCTCCTGTTTTCACAGCATTCTGAATTGTCTCACCCCTTTTCACCAACTACCGTGGAACCAATTGCCCTTGTCAATGCGTGCAACTGAGCAGATCCACCACATCTGAGCCCAAGGCGCCTATCCCTTGGTGAATCCAACCACCCCGCCGCTCATGCGTCATCATTGATTTTTTCATTTTCTGAACAGTGAAAAGATCAAATAAAATCATAGGTCAAAAACAAATTTGAACTATGGGAGGGCCCTAACGGACCAGAGAGGGTCGGTCAAGTCCCTTGCTCAGCCAGCAAGAAGATCGGTGATCCTGTGCACAAAGCCCCAACCACCTCTCCTAAATTCCAGCGAACCAATGAAAAAATGGGGCGAATCACTCTAACCCCTCCCTCCAACCCTGTAAATCCAGGCGAATGCCATGGAAATCTGCTCCAACCAAAGAAAATCGGGGGCGAATTTCATTTTTTCAGTTTTATGCGCCTTTTTTTTGGTTGACTAATATTTAATAATTAATTATTTTTAAAATAATTATTGGGCTAACTTTATTAAACTATAGAAAATGGGTTTTATATAAAAAATTCGCCCTATTAAAATTTAAAATCCCTTAAAATTCGCTTTTGGGCTAAAATTCGCCCCTAAAATTTTCCCCGGACAGAGATATAGATATTTAAGCACAGAAAACTCATATTTGAGAATAAACTACAGTGAAGACAGTGAGAATTTATTTACAAGAAATACTGAGTTACGACTTATCTGTCGAACATGCATATTTATTAGCTATTTAAATAAACCAAGAAATGGAAAAACATGCAGAAAAATAGAACTGTAATTATATTCGGACTATTGTAAAAACAAAACTAGCTTTTCAATTCCATTAAAAAGAAATGGTAAGTCACTATTCTTAATATATATATATATATATATATATATATATGCACTCCGAATGGCACATAAGACTAATTTAGGAGTAATTATACAACAGTGGCCATTTCCAAAAAAAATTGCAACCAGGCAAGGTTCGAATCCTAGGAAGGAAACCCTCCATAGAATTTTCATAATAAATACACAGATAATTTTACAAATAAAAGTGCGAGAGAGGTTAACAGAGTCTTCAAGAAAATTCTGGGCATACATTTTCTTTAACCTTACAATATATATGTAAAAGAGAAACAAGACCTAAACTAGGCCGACAGATAAAGCTGAGATTTGGATTCATAGACTCCCTGAAGTCTAGAAGTCCGCCTGAGACAATTAAGAACTCATTGTCTGAACGCAAGTATTATAAGTACCTGGAAGTAGAGCTAAGCATGTTAGTGGTGACCGAAACTAGCCCAAAATAGCTAAATTCTATGCCAAAAGAGCTGCTAACTGGAGGGAACGCTGACCTGTAAGTGTCGACCTACAATAATAACCATGGAAGGAAAATCGGTAAGAAATCTTTTCAAGTTGTTAAACGTATTTCTAACCAAAAGAAGAACAATGTTCAAGAAACAAGAAAAATTCGTTAAGGAGATTACCTGAGATATAGATTCGTCTCTATCGTCTGAGCATCGCACCATAAGTCTTCAAATAAATTCAGAGAAACAAAAGAAAAGGACATTAAACCATGGAAAAACAAATAGATATATTCGGTAAAAATCTGTAAATGTATTGAGAAGACTGGTGTAGTTGCGAAGGGAGTAATTACCTGTACATTGAGCAAAGGGAACTAGTTCCGAAGGAGTTGCATTGGCGACCATGGACGAATTAGTTCAAAAACTCCTCACAGTTAACAACGAAACCTCCTCTCCACTAAGTTGCAGAACTGTGAGGGCTATAACTTTGAAACCTTCGTAAGCCGGGTGAAATCCCGATGAAGGCAGAGCCATAGCTCGAAGACGCAACAGTGACAAACCATAGAACGAAAGAGCCACTCAGCGCAGGCACAGTGACAATAAGCCGAGAACGATTAGGTTTGGTGGGGTTAACAATGCAACTCCCGCCTAAATGACAATCGTTGATCCTTCTAATTTACATGGTGGAGATCACTGGCAGAGACCATCGAAAAATGCAACATATCACGACAAAATCTTACAGTTGTCTGATGGATTTAATAATCAATAGTTCAACATTTATTTGCTTGGACGTGCCATCTTTTCCTCGGTGGTAACAAGGACAAATATCTTGCCAAATGCAGGATGTATATTACATGTTAACATTAAAGTTTAAATGTCGACGGAAATAAACATTGAACCTTCAAATAAAACCTTATAATGTGACAAGGAATTCCATGGTGGATGGTAAGTTGTAATTTATAAGTTGAATAAATTTATAACTTTAATGAAGAGTGGTGTGGGCTAGTAATGACGAATTATGTTAAGTGAATCTAGTATTGTATAGTAAGTTTTACCTTTGATTATGGGTAATTTAACTTTAGAGTAGGAAGTAATTTTTTATTTTATTTTGGTATGTATGAGTGTTACAAGTGGTATCAGAGCAACATTTATATGCTGGGACCCTAAGGGTCAACTAACAATTTATGCTGTGTGTATACTGATGCACATAATAAAATTATAACAGGAAACATCATGAGAAGGGGAGCAATGCAACAACCACCCCAGGACACCAGGGAACCCCAAACACAACCAGTAGTGAGCCCTGAGATGTGGGTTCAAATGAGTGTCGATCAACACCAGCAAACAAGTAGACAGTTGGAGGAACAACAACATCAAACCAACACACTATTGAGTACAGTACAAAAACTACAGGAAGAGATGGTGTGAGTTCATATTGATAACGAGCGCTTGATGCAAGAGCAAGAAAAAATACTTAAGAGCCTGTCAGACAAGCAAAATAAAAAAAAACGGAACACCCCAGTGCTGATAGGGACATGCAAGAAGGTGATGAGTGACAAACAAGGGAACACACCACTGACAGAGTGGAAAGAAGCCCTTCTCAGCGAAGCAATAAGAACAAAAAATATAATGAAGCAGAGTCTTGAAATGTGTCAGATCAACAAGAAATTAAGAAACAGAAAGTGGAACTTCAGGGGGAGTTTCAGAAAATAAAACCACCAACATTTGATGGTGAAGCTGAGGAAGTGGCAGAGGCATGGTTGATAAACATGAACAAGTATTTTCAGGTGTACGAGTACAACAACAACTTGAAGGCTAGATTGGACATATATCAATTAAGGGAGAAAGCCACTTTGTGGTGGGAAGAAGTAAAGAATGTTCGCAGGATTGAGGACCAAGATGTTACTTGGGAATTGTTCCAGCAATAATTTAAAGACAAGTATTTAACCGAACGTTTCTACGATGAGAAAGCTAAAGAGTTTTATGACTTGAAGCTGAGACAAATGACTATGGACGAGTATATCACCAATTTCACATCCCTGTTACGATATGTTCCATACCTTCGAGAGGAAACGGCTAAGGTGCAAAGATTTCTGAGCAGCTTGCTAACACATATGAAAAAGTGAATTGAATTTGTAAATCACAGAACCATGGACGAAGCCATTTGTAAGGCATGAATGTGCTATCAACAGTCCAAAGCTAAAGCGAAGGTTGGCAAAAGTTGGCAACTAAGAAAAGGACAGAAAATAAGCTCAAACTTCAAAGGAGCCAAAAGCAATAACTTTAAGAATTTTGCACGAAGTTCTGTCAGTAAACAATTTGACAGAAATCATCAAAGAACCTGATGGCTAGTAGAAGAGAAGCCTACAGAGGCATCTAGCATCCCTGAACAAGGGCAGGCGACCAAGCCACCTCTACAATTTTGGGGGTGTGGTGAGGCACACTATTATAAAAACTGCCCATAGCGAACAAGAAATGACACAGTTGCAAACTTACAGGAGGCTTCCACACACTAGTACAAAATGGCTAACTAGTTACTAAAAAAACGACTAAAATTTGCCTATAAATGACCATTTTTCGGTCGGTGACCAATAGTAGCTAATTTACAGTATCTTATAACGCGACCAACTTTTGGTCGTTTTTAACTTAGTCATTAATTGGTTATCTCAATTTTGTTGTCTAGTTGTATATTTGGTCATTAATTTAGTCACTGATTTAGTCATTAATTTAATCATTGGTTTGATCATTAATTTAGTCATTGATTTAATCGTTGATTTAATCATTGATTTAATCTTTTATTTGGTCATTAATTGTCACATTTAATGACCAAATATACAACAAAATATATTACTATATGATCACTTGAGAAAACCAATTAATGACCAAAGAAATATGATCAAAATGTTGGTCGTGTTATAAGATACTGTAAATTAACTATTAATAGTCATATATATGCAAATTTTAGCCATTGTTTGAAACCAATTAATGACCGAAGAAATATGACTAAATTTTAGTCGTGTTATAAGATACTGTAAATTAGCTACTAATAGTCGTATATATGAAAAATTGAGTCATCATTTGTGGTCATAAATTTATCATTTGCAGTAGTCATTTATTCATTATATAAACGACTAATTTAGTAGTTTATGTTCATTTCATTTACTTTCATTAAAAATCATTATAAATGAATAATTTAGTAGTATATTAATTTTATTTATTTTCATCATTAATCAATATAAACTACTATTTTAATGGCTTTAGATTAATTTTATGTGTTCATAATTAATCAACATAAATTAATTAGTATGATTTAAAAAAAAAATTGTCATGCAATTTACATGTTCATCTAATATGAAAACAGAAACTTACATATGTTAATTACAATACCAAGTAATATCAAGTGCAACTATAAATAATTCCAACCACATAAATTATATTATATAAAATGTCAAGTATTACAATATGAGTTCCAACTTAATATTGGTTGGAGTGCAATTTACAGATAAAATATTGTTCATCACTTCAAAACATTATAATTATCTTGCCAAGGAATTGCAATTGAATTCACCAACTCTGAAAACTTGACCATCAATATTTATGTGTGTGTCTTATGCGGGATATTGGCTCTACGGGTACCACTGGACCAGTACACTTCTCTCTCTTTGTCACTCTAGTGTTATTGTTCCCCTCTTTCTTCAATCATTGCTTCTTACCATCAATACTGAGTCCATTTTCTGCAAAAAGAAGAAAAAAAATTACAATGAAGAGTATAAGATACGAAAGTCGATGAACACTGGAATATAAACTAAAGTAGACTATAAAGGATTTATACGATATATACCTCAACATCAGAAATACTATTAATGTCATTTTTCGCCATAAAAGCAAGAAACTCAAATAAGTTTTCTTTAGTTGGAAAATAGTGGCCACTATGTGGCCAGATTACCTATATAAACAAAGAAAATAAAATGTCACAAATAAAAAAAACAGAGCTAGCAATTTCTACTAAAAATGTCTCATGCTCCACTTTTGTAGTTGTATCATTTCCTCTAATTATCTCTAAGAAGCAGTGACACTTCAACAATAAAACTAGTTAGTAGAAATCTAATGGGTGGAGCAAAGTATTGATGACACAAGATTACAACAAGAAACTAAAAAAGACTAAGACAAGACTTTGTAAATTGTGATACTAACCAAGAATATAGCTTCAATATAGTAATCTTCAATTATCAACGCACTATTCCAAGGGAAAAGGAATCCAATTCCCATAAGCCAACAAATTATGTATGCCCCTTGTTTTCCTTGTAATTTATTGAGAAATATTAGCACACGCAATTTCCATTTAGAATCTCTAAAATGATTCTATAAATATTCAAAGCAAACTTAAGGTTACCCATTCATTTTTCTCTGATGTAGACAAAACAGAATATGCCAACTTGTTTTTGAGCTGGAGAGTTTTGTAATTCATCGTGTCCAAAATCATTGTTTATTGTCTTGATTGCTTTTTTTTAATAATCAGGAAACGGGCCTATATTTGATCACAAAACATATTTTTCAGAATATATTCCATTTTCTAATTCAAAGCTAGATTTACTTCCAGTTTATGACGTTCAAACAAACTAGAATCGTTTTCCTTTAACAAGTCACTGTTGTAATATACTACTAAACAGACAACTACGTAATGAAGTTATTAGTGGTGGAATACTAATAAAGCACAAATACAGGCAAGAAATAACACCACTATGTCCTAAACATGCCAAGCCTTTATCCTCTTGGTTGGAAATATTACTTCATGAAAACAACATATTTGACAAAGAGAAATTTTCTAAAACTAACCAACGCCAGTGTATCCAACAACAATAACATTTCTATTGGCATGCCCTCAAATGTGTGGAAGTATCAAACAAGTGTGGTGAACTTCCCTGTAAGGCTAAAGTTTGGCAATGGAATATGTTGTCCCTTAGTCTAATCAGGTTTTAAATTGCCTTTGATAACTTAGAGATAATGGGAATCAAATATAGAACAATGTTAGAAAGCTTTTATTCATTCACACTTACCTAGATCCTAACAAGCATTGAAGCGTTATACAAATTCAAGAATGTCTCACATTCCACCAAGAAACAAAATTTCTAGATTTTGATTGTAACCCTTGAGGCTTTCTCAAATTTGTAAACAAGTAACATCATAAATATTTTTCCTTAGTTCTCAAACCTTCTTCTGTGTGGAGCTTGAGAAAATATGTGCATACACATATCACAATATAGCATGTTGTGGAGTACATTTACATGAAACCAATCATTCAAAATTTTATATTCTATCAAGATTGAGGCATGTGTTAAATACCCATTATCTGTATCTTTGCGCAATGGTGTCATTAATAATTTGAAGTTTCTTGGCTTGCTAGTATGATCTAATAATTGCTTTGTGCAAGATGTTTTTTCACTCCTATTTTTAAAATTGTTATGTTTTTGAACAATATATAGATACAATGGATGCTTCGAATAATAAAAGAGGCAATTATTTTTCCATCAATAGAATTCAAGTATTTTCATATGGTGTAAATTCAGTAGTTCTATTGGTGGTACTTAGGGTCAACCTAAACGGTTATTTCACATGCATCAAAAGAAATACAAAGTGATAATAGGAAGGACTCATGTGAACTTTTCGAATTGTACATGTTGAATCTGCAAGTGTTAATGTTGTTGTGCTCAATTTTTTATTGGGGTATCTATCAGCTGACAAAGTTTGTACAAATGTTTGAAATGAAAATAAGTTATAACAAATAACATAACACACAACATTTTTAGCACTTGCTCCTTTTTCTTTGCAAATCTGAACATTTCTTGGAGCAACTTATGTTAGCTATGTCCAAATGATGCCAGTTTTTGTTTTCTATTTAAATTTCCAATTCAATCCTATGTATCATTATCCAAGAAATTTGGGTCCTTCAGAGGAAATGACAAATGTGTGTGTAATACAGTTTAACCATACAAATTTTTCTTATTCTATAATGAAAATTGTTAAAATCACAATGAAGTTGTGAAAAATTGGGGAAAATAAAATTATTTATAGATAAAACTAAATCCATCCATGTAACAAGTAACCCAATCTAAATGTGCATATTTATAAGTGACTGGATAATGCATCTCAAGGGTAATGAAAATCATCCTCAGATTGGAAGCCCTTTTAACACACACATACACATACAAACACATGTGGGTCAAGGACACAGGTTTTCCACTAGGGTAGGTGTCCCATGAATGCCACTTTCTCAAAGACATCCCTAAAATACCATTGAAGGGGTAACTTTTAATATAATGAGTTATCCAAGTGCATAATATTAGAGTATTAACACTCCAATACTATAATTTAATGTAATCAAGTTTACAATATATTAAACTTTACTAAAGAGTTATTGATCATAAATGTCATCAATTAAGAGGTGAAGATAAAACCATAGAACTTATTGCAAAGAAATGAACTCTATTATCATGGAATTTAAATGAGCATGTTTCCTTATGAAGCCAAGCCATAGAGGGAACTTTGGGAGTGACTGCAAAAATTTCCTAGAGCTTTATGGTTATTCCTCTAGGCGAAGGTAAATTTCTAAGCCTTCTAATAAAGCTATTAAGGCCAAGAACACCACAAATATTGGGGTGTTTACTATTCACTAACTAGTCAACATGACATCCCTTGCCTCGCACAATGAAGGAATGCTTTGAAGTGGCAATCACAAGGTGTCAGAGATTAAAGGTAGTGCAAACAGAGGCACCTAGGTTATTGTTGGTTTGAGTTTGTCAAAGGAACTGACATACACAAATTAAATTGAAAATATGTCAACATTTCTCATATGGAAAGAGCTCTATGATTGTTTCTATTAGCAATGGAAGAACCCAAATTGTTCTTTAGGGACTAACATGATAGACCAAGCACAAAAAATAATGGCTTAAATATGTTCTTAGGGGTATGGTAAAGTAATATTCTTGGATGTACTCATAGATAGATCAATAGTTAACACGTTTCAATCAAGATCACTTATGCCAAAAACAAAATCTTTCCTTTGGACCTGAGGTTGCATGGCAAGTTTTCAACAAAATATTTGAACAAAAATTATTTGACAAAAAAATTGGTAACAATGGAAATGTTAGGGGACCTCAATTTGAGAGGGCTTTGAAATCAAAGCAAGCTTTCAAATCACTATCAAGTCTATCATAGGGAAAACCTTAATATTTTGGGTGAACTTTCTTAATTTTATAGTAAATAAAAAGCAAAACGTAGAGCTCATGCATATGATCCTTGTGGACCAGCAATAAATTTGTTTGCAGGAAACCAACTTGATGGCCATTATCTATTGTCTAACATATGCAAAGACATTATTCTAATTTTGGTGTTGTGCCTAGAAAAAGGAGTGATGGGAAAACGTGTGTTCTCATCCTTAGAGACTATTTCTTTCAAGGATAAGGTCTCAAATAAAGAACTCCACTTCAACGACTATAGTTTTTAACCAAGTTTACAATATTTAAATTATCAAAGAGTTATTAATTATAGGTGTCATTAATTAATGGGTCAAGAAAAAACCACAAAACGTGTTGCAAATAAATTCCCTCTATTAGCATGCACTTTAAAAGTGCATGTTTCCTTATGAGCCCAAGCTATAAGGGTCACAATGGTAGAGTTCTCTGAGCAAGAGGTCACAAACCCTTTCTATGAATCACATGCAGTGAGGCTTGTTTCACAACACCTATATTAGAACTGTACAAGTGGATCTATTCAAACTGGAAAAAAAATTACTATGAAATGTATCTATACTCCGAAGGTTTCTTTATTATTCAATTTTATTATCTGGATTACTGTCCCAAATATTTTGAAGAGGGTCCTGTTACACTAAAAAATTTCACCTTGACATTCTGCTAATTATATGAGCTCATTAACACTCATACATACCTCCTCTGCAAGTCTTACAACCTTTACTCCTCATGTCAAGCCCTGAAACAAGAAGAAAAACCCTAAAAACCTCTGAAAGAATGGGTACGCAGGTAACATGAAGCCTGCTTGCGTTCCTGGCTTGGGTACGCAGGTAATGCATGTCTTACCTGCGTTCTAGAACACAGTTTTCCTTAAGAATGCCTGCGTACCCCCTCCAAACTCAAAAGAGCGAGAAAGTAAAGTTAAAAAGTTGGTTTGAGGTCAATTCTAGAAGGTTCTAGATGAGAATTTTTGGGGATGAGTACGCTTTGATAAGGTGCATGTATCCCTCACCTTAAGGAAATAATCCCTTGATGTGAGGAGTCTATCCCTTTGAAGGAGGATTCTATCCCTTAAAAGGTGGAATCCTAACCTCCTCATCTGCTCTATAAAAGGAGGCATTGGGTAGCCTCAAATGGTTAGATTTTGGAGATTGAGAATTGGAGTTCAAGCTTTATGTGTGATTGAGTTGAAGTGTTGTTGAGATTTAGACTTCTTTCTGCTGAGATTTTGAGAGGAAAGATCACATACCTCTTTGTGCTCCTAGAGGAAGAGTGCAAGACTTATCAAAGTAGAGGAGACTCCTGCTTCGGACCCTGGGAAGGCCTTTCAAACATCAAGGCTAAGGTTGTAAGGTTCTTTTGTTATTTTAAGATTAATACAATCAAGTTTTGTTTTTCTCAATAAATTGTCGTTCGATTGTTTATTTTAATAAGCTGTCGTTTGATCATTTATTTCATAGATTCCTTGATCACTATGATAGGTATGTTTTATGATTATTTTTTATACAGGTGCTATTGATATTTTCTTGTTTGTGATTGTAGATCGACAAAAGACGACACTTTCTTGCAACGAAAGAACTCTTGTTGCGACAAAAGAATTATTGTTGCGACGAAAGAACTATTGATGCGACAGAAGAACTCTTGTTGCGACAGAAGGATTATTGATGCGACGGAAGCACTACGACCAAAAATAAGCATTTGGATCTAAGGTAGGATTGACACCTTCATAGCATTTATTTGTAAAACGAATATATTTAGAGAAAGACAGACTTAGTTGTTCGTTTGTTGCTAGATTGTCTTCTGACACTAGGGAGATCGGTCTTGTCCACAAGATCGATTTATCCGGCCAACAGGTCCTCTAGGGAAGAGTAAATCCTTTTTTTTTCCCATGGCTCCCACCCTTCGACCCAACCACTATGTCTGTCACCAAAATGGCAGTTTGGTTTCATCTCATTTTCCAATACTATTTTGGAATTTATCAATGTTTGTATATATTGTCAATACTTAGGGAACAAATTAAAAACAAATCTTGAAAAGATTAAGTTTGGTTTTTCACATATGCTTAACCCAATCACTTCTAGAAAAAATCAACTATGATTGACGAGACAAACCAAAATCATGACTAGTTTCACATCCTAGACATCTACCTTATTATCATTATCATGGGCAACCTAGATGCAACCTCAAAAGGATTGCTTAGCAAGGTTAAGAGGCCCAATATCCAGTATCCAAAAAAATAAGTTCATGCAATTGGAGCAACACTGCACAAAAGCATGAGGGCCTTCTTTGCCACTTATTCCTAAGCTATTATATTCGTTGTGTATTACCATATTTTGAAACATGATCTTGGATTTGACTCTTAATAATTGACAAATTGAACTTTTCCCATCTTAGTTCACAACTTGATGCCACGCTCCTTGGAAATTTTGATGTATGTTGATATGATCCTATGATATTGTTGAATATGTTATTTTCAAGTCTAGAAAATATGATCAAGCACAATTTCCAATTGAGTGAGAATTGGTTCTACCTATAGTTATAATAATTAATGTTTAGCTCTATCCTTACTCCACATAGTACAAATATTTGGGGATTTTAACTTTGAAAGGAAATGGTGTCTCTAACTACCATTTTGATCATCTCGCCTCCCATTTGCAATCTTAAATCCACTTAATGGTCAATGCTCTAATCCATCCTCTCAAAAGACATGGTAACAATCCTAACAATTTGTTGAGTCTTCATGATTTAAATTTACAAGCAAGTCATGACAACTTTGCATTATACAATGGAAACTCTTGAAGTCTTCACAATCTACAGCAAAAAATTCCCCACCTAGCACTCAAACCTTCAAGTTTTAATCTCAATTCTCCTCCATCCATAGACTACTCAATAGTCACTTCTAAGAAAATAATCTTGAAAGAACAAAAATTGGTATAAAAGAATGTGAGATTTGTGATTTTATTAAATGTTAAAATTTTTAATTTTCATGTATAATCTAAACACAAAGTAAAAAATAATTATTTTTCTATATAGTCCAAACAATCCAATCAACAACTCAGCTCAAGGCTACTCTAAAGTAAAGCCTTCCTCCTACAATGCAACCAAACTTACATCCAAACATTCCTTTCCCATGATAGTACTCAATGTTATTGTGTACTATGGTACTTCTAAAAAAATATTATAGATGTCTTTAAATACTCCTTTTGTTTCTTGACCATCTCTTGGAAAAATATCCTATGATTCCATTTATGATAGCATGATTTGGGCACTAACAGGGTTAATCAAAAAATGACTTATGAACCCAACAATTGCATGCAAACAAATTGAAATTTTGCACAACAAATTGAAAACAGAAAATCAAACAGACTCTATGACCAACAATAGAAGGTAGCAACAACCTTCAAATTTGACCAACCCCTTCAGTTATTGTCAATTGCAAATAGCATTATGGAAACAGACACACTGAACAATATAATTCAATATGAAAATAAAAATTTTTGTTCCACAATTCATTATAGGATACTAAAATGCAAATTTGACTATTTATATGATTGGCATGCATCACAATGAAATTTAAAATTTCCAATATATGGTAAGTGAACTAAATTATAATCTGTGCTCATGGAATTTGAAGCTTATAAACTATAACTACATTAAATGTCCGGAAACACAAAATATTTTCTAGAGATGTAATTTTAAAACAAAAATACCATTGGCTTCAAAAGTCAAATTTTGATAAAAACACATTTTAGAACATTGAACACTACTAGTAAAATAATTTTGAAAGAGAAAAAATTAGCTTAGTAAGATCCTTGGTATAAAATAATGTCATATTTGTGGTTGCAACAAACAAGATTTCCCCTGTTCCAATTTAACTTCTCCACAGTGCAAACATTTTCAGACACAATGTGTTGCATAATCAGATGTAATGATTCTCATCCTTGCAGCCATCTTAAAACAATCATGTATGAAAAGTTGTATTCCACAAGCTACGACCACTAATAGACTGTGCCATCAATTGCAGAATGACTATTTATTGACCACTAATTAACATGACAAATATCAAGCCTTACTATCTCCCAAAAATTGCATGGAATGTCAATAAGATATCTATTTACTCTCAATGACTTCCCAAAGTCTGAGGATGCACCACATGACATGGACTTCCCTCTGCTTGGGTGCCAAGTCTAAGGAGAATATATTCTACCAAATTCGTCCAAGACTGCAATTAATAGCTTATGTTCTCCAAGTTTCAAGGATTAGCTATTGATAATAGAGGCATTATTGATGGGACGACCCAGAAATGGTGGGTTGGTGATTGCAACCGAGACCAAAACCATACTTTCCACTATGTCCCCACATCATTTATGGTATATTCTAGCTCAAATGTACATTTGAGAGATTTTAAGTTCAAGGACAGTCCAAAAATCTATTTTGAAATAGCTTGGTCAACACATGTTCAAGTCAAACTTGGAAATTGTTTCTCTCGGGGATAGTCCAAATACAAATGGAATTCACGTCTGTTAGGTCCCTATATTACTAGTATAGTCCCTTATTGTTGTTAGTGTAACCCCTTTATTGTTATTGTTGTACACCTGTAACCCCCATATTGTTATATTGTGCCCTTAAATTATTATTGTTAGGTCGGCTAGGATTACATTGTGGCCCCACTAGGATTACATTGTGGCCCCATAGACTCCTATATATAGAGAGGAGGTTTTGGTCATTTGTATCATCCAAGAATTGTTCATTTATGTAATGTATTGGAGGTTGCCCCCTCGAAGTGGCTTATTTCTAAGGCGTTGATCTCTCTTTTATTTTATTTTTGGAGCTGGTTTCACAACATTTGGTATCAGAGCTTTGGATTCTAGGGTTTTTCTGCTCCAAACAGGTCATCGTGGAATTTTCGCTATAAATTGTTTTCTACAAAGGATCATATGCTGAATTTTTAGGGTGCGAAGTCGAAATCCCAAGAAATATCTTCGCAAAATTTCAGATCTTGGTTCACAATATTTTCGGAGATATGGTCTGTAGAAGTTAGGTCTTTTTCAGGCTCCCGAATTTCATCTCAAAGAGGTTCTCGTGGGAAAATATTCATAACTCTCTCTCTAAGCATCGGATTATAATTTTGTAAAAAGTGGCCAAAATTACACGGACTGTAGTTTCTTGTCTATAAATTTCAGAGCCGAAGGAGGAAAAAGGGACACATGGCAGGTCGCACAAGTTCGCTCTACTGAACTAGTCCATAATTAGGCCATTGTGGGAGATTGGACATAACTTTGTCTTGAAGAATCCAAATCAGGTCAGAACTATGGCATTCGAAAGAGGATTCAGAGGGCTACCTCAGGGCTAAATTTTAGATATTTAAGATCCGAAATCACAGAGATAATTTAGTTTCAATATCGAACTCCTCAAAAGGAAGAAAAAAGTGTGTATTTTTTTCCGAATTGCATAAGTCTTGTGTAAAAACATTAGTTTGAAGTGATTCCAAGGGCCTATTGAGCATATATTTTAGTATTGGGTTCTGAAATTCCTCCTAAAAAGAATTCAACACCCATTAAGCCCTTAGAATACTCTACTATGACTCGTGAATATGAAGAATTGCAACATGATCTATCAAAATTACAAGAGCAAATGCACCAAATTTCGCTCTCGCAAAGAGCAGCAAAAAATGAAATGGAAGTTTTGAAGAAAGGCATGGAAGCGAAGATGGATGGTTTGAAGAAAGGCATGGAAGCTAAGATGGATGGCGTGGAAGCTAATATGGAGGACATGGAAGAAAAAATGAAAGACAACATAGAAAACATGAAGAATGATCTAAAAGAAAACTTGGAAGGTTTGACAAAGTTGATACAAGAAATGATTCCTAATGGCGAAAATATAGTAGAGGAAACTCATGATGAGAACAAAATAAATGTTAATCGTGATTTCATAAACTCTAATGTTGGATTGAAGAACCACCATATTCCAAACATGGATATGAGGAAGTTTGATGGCAAGGATCCTGTAAAATGGATACTACAAATGGAGCAATATTTTGATCTCAATAATGTGCAAAACACACAAAAGGTACGCATTACAACTTTACATTTAGAAAAAAATGCATTTGTATGGTATCGATGGCTTTTCTCCCATAAAAAAATTGTCATTTGGTCAATTTTTACGGAGGAAATGATAGCACATTATGAGGATACAAAGAGCAACACCTTCTTTATCCAATTGATAAATATCAAACAAAAGGGTTTAGTGGCAGAGCACATTGAGGACTTCCAAAAATTGAATATAAGGGTAACTGATATTCCAGAGGAACACAGGATTGATGTCTTCATAGGGAATTTAAAGGATAACATCCAACATGAAGTTCACGTTTGGGAACCTGATTCTGTGGAGAAGGCATTCAGGTTGGCAATAAAATTGAATGCAAAATTATGGTGACAAGGAAGCCTACCACTCACATCTATAAATATGGAAGTGTTGCTACTCCTAGACTTCCACAACCTACAAGGTTGACACCACAACAATTGGAAGAAAAAAGAGTAAAAGGGCTTTGCTACAGTTGTGATATCAAATACACTAAAGGTCATAAGTGCGCTGAGAAGAAATTATTTTACATAGATTGCGAAGAGGAGGAAGAAAATGAAGAAGAAACTTCAAAAGTAGAGGATATACACCAGGAAGAAACCCTAGAAGAAGAAGAAATGAGTCCGACCATATCATGTAATGCATTGGTAGGAATTACCACTCCTCAAAGGCTCAAGATAGAAGGACATATCAAGAAGAAAAAGGTAATAGTGTTGATTGATTCGGGTAGTAACCATAATTTTATTCATTGTAAGGTAGCCAAGGAATTGAATTGTTTCCTATACCCATCACCAAAATGTCAAGTGATGGTTGCAAATGGAGGACCTATAAATTTCTTTGGAAAATGCCATAATATCAAGCTCGCCATGGGGGAATATGTATTGAATAGTCCAATGCTTTCCATCCCAATGGGAGGTGTTGATGTTGTACTAGGAGTACAATGGTTACAATCTTTGGGGATGGTAGCTTTTAATATTCAAGAACTTTTCTTGAAATTTTTTTCGGAAGGAAATGAAATCGAATTACGGGGTATCACAGGGAAGCCGAGAAAGATAATAAGCTCTAATATCTTGACAAGGCTTTTGAAGAAAGAACAACAAGGCGTAATTGCACAATTATTCTCACTAGAAGTTCCAACATCAAAATCATCTATTTCTCCAGATCTCCAAAAAGTCTTGGACAATCATTCCAAGGTGTTTGATACTCCCAAAGGACTCCCACCTATTCGTGAACATGATCATGCTATTCATTTGATTCCAGGAAGTGTTCCTCCAAACATCAAGCTTACAAATATCCTTATGTCCAAAAGAGCGAAATTGAACGTATGATTGCAGAAATGTTAGAGGCTGGTATAATTCAACGTAGTCAAAGTTCTTTCTCTGCTCCAGTAGTATTGGTGCACAGAAAATATGGATCATGGCGCATGTGTCAGGATTATAGGGAGCTCAATAAGATCACTATTAAAGATAAATTTCCCATTCCTATGATTGATGAATTATTGGATGAATTACATGGATAAATTTATTTTACCAAGTTGGATCTTCGTTCAGGATATCATCAAATTAGAATGAAGACTGAAGATATTCTGAAAACAACATTTTGAACTCATGAGGGTCATTATGAATTTTTGGTCATGCCTTTTGGCCTTACAAATGCACCTTCTACATTTCAAGGGTTGATGAATTCCATTTTAAAACCCTTCCTTAGAAAATTTGTGCTAGTATTTTTTGATGATATACTAATCTACAGCAGGTCTTCGAAGGATCATCTTCAACATGTTGATAGGGTGCTCAAACTATTGGAGGAGAAATAATTATATGCAAAAACATCCAAATGTTTCTTTGGAGTACAAGAGGTGGAATATCTAGGTCATTATTGTATCACACGAGGGTGTTAAGGTAGACCCTAACAAAATTAAAGCCATTAAGGAATGGAAAGTCCCCACAACCATAAAGCAGTTGCGCGGATTTCTCGGGTTAACAGTGTATTATCGCAAGTTTGTGAAGAATTATGGGAGAATAGCAGCACCTTTAACAACATTATTGAATAAATATGCATTTTCATGGACTCCTGAAGCAACTAAGGCCTTTGAACATCTTAAAGAGGCAATGTGCCTAGCACCAGTCGTAGCTACGCTAGACTTCAAAAAAACCTTTATTGTAGAATGTGATGCCTCAGGAAATGGAATTGGTGTTGTTTTAATGCAAGAAGGAATACCCATTGCTTTTGAAAGTCGTTCAATCAAAGGAAAGTATTTTTATGAGAAGGAAATGTTGGCAATACTACATGCACTAAAGAAATGGAGACCTTACCTAATCGGAAGACACTTCAAGGTAGAAACTGATCATGATAGTCTTAAACACTTTTTGGAACAATGAATATCTTCAGAAGAGCAGCAAAAATGGGTCACAAAGATGTTGGGTTATGACTTTTAAATCGTCTACAAAAAAGGGAAGCTAAATGTTGTTGCAGATGCACTCTCAAGAAAGGATGAAGAGATGGAAGCATTGCTTTGTGCCATTTCAATTATCCAACCAGATTGGATAACTGAAGAAAGGGATGAATGGAATAAGGATGAAGAAGTGTGGACTCTCATTCAAAAGTTGCAGCAAGATCCTAGTACATCTTATACATTTAGTTGGAAGAATGATTCCTTATGGTACAAGGATCGCTTATATATTTGCAAGAATTGTCAACTAAAACAAAAGATTATTTTGGAATTGCACACTTCTCCTTTAGGAGGACACTCAGGATTTTTAAAAACTTACCACAGGGTGAAGAAATAATTTTATTTGGATGGCCTTAAATCTAATATTCAAAAGTTTTTGGCGGGATGTTTGGTTTTCCAGCAAAATAAAGTTGAGTCAATTAAGACCCCGGGTCTTCTACAACCTTTATCCATTCCAAGTCAACGTTGGGAGGAGATTTCAATGGATTTTATAATATGTTTACCTAATTTTGAAGGAAGGAGTGTCATCATGGTGGTAGTTGATAGACTTACCAAGTATGCATAATTTTGTGCATTATCTCATCCATTTAAAGCGAGTACAGTTGCTACTACATTTATGGAAACAATTCAAAAGCTACATGGAAACCCGAAGATTATTGTAAGTGACAGAGATCCCATTTTTACAGGAAATTTTTGGACGGAATTCTTCTTTTGTTTGGATACTCAACTAGCTCATATCTCATCTTATTATCCTCAATCCAATGGTCAAACAGAGATAGTGAATACATGTTTGGAAGGATATCTTTGTTGTTTTGTATCTAATAAACAAGCACAATGGGTCAAGTGGTTACCTCTCATTGAATGGTGGTATAACACATCCTTCCATACTGCAGCAAAAATGACTCCATTTATGGCACTTTATGGATATCATCCACCATCCATCACATCTTCTTTAAGGGAAAATTCTAGGGTTCAAGTAGTGGAGGATCACATCGAGCATTAACAATAAGTTCTCCAACTCTTAAAGGATAACCTAAATTTGGGACAAAATCGAATGAAACAACAAGTTGATCAACATCGCAGTGAGAGAAGTTTTGATTTGGGAGACTCGATAATTTTACGGCTATAACCATACAAACAAATGTCCCTCAAGCAAGCTAAGAAGGATAATAAATTATCGCCAAAGTACTATGGTCCTTACAAGGTTTTGCAAAATCTTGGTACTATGGCATACAAATTGGAGCTTCTTGATTCTTCGCGAGTGCATCCATTTTTCCATGTTTCATGCTAAAAAAAGGTTATAGGGGACAAAATTCCAGTTCAAACAATATTGCCAGAACTTGATGAGGAAGGAAAAACCATAATGGAACCTGAAGCAGTCACGGAAACAAAAAATCAGAGCTACGAAATCTATCAATTTTAGAGTATCTCATCAAATAGAAGAATTTACCCACTGAAGATTCTACATGGGAGGATGAGAATTTTATACAAAAGCACCCGGATCTACTCAAGTGTTGAGGACAACACTTTTTTGAAGGCGAGGAGCATGTTAGGTCTCTATATTACTAGTATAGTCCCTTATTGTTGTTAGTGTAACCCCCTTATTGTTATTGTTGTACCCTTGTAACCACCATATTGTTATTATTGTGCCCTTAAATTATTATTGTTAGGACAACTAGGATTACATTGTGGCCCCATGAACTCCTATATATAGAGAGGAGGTTTTGGTCATTTGTATCATCCAAGAATTGTTCATTTATGTAATGTATTGGAGGTTTCCCCCTCTAAGTGGCTTATTTCTAAGGCGTTGATCTCTCTTTTCTTCTATTTTTGGAGTTGGTTTCACAACAACGTCTTAGCCTCTCGACATGTAGTGATTCAGAATTACGCAATTGCAACAAGAGATGATTGTGTTTCTGTAGTTACACAAAGCTTAGACATTGAAATCAACAAACTAGTTTGTGGGCCTGGGCACAGAATAAGTATTGGAAGCCTTGGCAGCAGGGATTCAGAAGATACAATTTGAGACATGGTTGTTAATGGATCTTCTCTCAGTTGCACAGAAAATGAATCAGTACACATAAAAACATGGTAGGGGATTCTGGGTATGCCCAAAAAATAATGTTCCAATGTGTGAACATGATTAACATCTCAAATCCCATTATTATGGATCAATATTATTGTGCCCCTCCATTGTGATGCCAAAATAAGTTAAAACCATGCAACAATCATAGTTTCATTGTTCAAGTTCACAACGTGACATACATAGACATCACTGGCACTTCGACAACGAAAGAAACAATAGATCTTTCATGTAGCTAGACCGTTCCATGTACAAAAATTGTGATGGAGGGTATAAGCCTTCGCTTGGATAACGGAGACCCATCCACTTCTTTATCAGCTAATGTGCATGTTTCTAGTGATGGCCAAGTCATTCCTCCTGTTAATTTGACATCACTAAGCTTGCAAGCATCAAATTAATTAATTACTGGGAGTTATCGGTCATCTCATTAGTTCCACAATTATCTTCTTCTGTGCCATGGTGGTGAGATGATGTTGTTAGTTTGAAATGATTTATAATTACCTTGAAATATGTGAATATTCTGCAACTAAAGACAACTCTCTAATGAATATGCATCAGCGATGGAGGAGAATGAGGAGTATGTAAGAATTGAGGACCGAGGTCATGAGGCTTTTGCTGATGGGTAATTCATCACTAAACGACTATGAGGATGATGAAGATTATGATTTTTTTTTATAAAGAAGCTTCTTTCAGAAATAAGAAGACTCGGGGTGGGCAATCTGTCTATTAAAAATTGTAACTAAGTGATCCTGGAAGATGTTGGGGGCTTATAAGTACTAAAAATTCATGCTTTCCATCCCAACATTCTTCCCATGTACACTTTGAGGGTCAAAAAAATCATTATTACCCCCTCAAAACCCACTTTCTCTAATGTTAGTGGAAAAAAGTGAAGAAAATTTCAAAAAATTAATAAGTGGCGATTTGTTTATTATTTTTCCAAGTCAAAGAGGGTAAAAAAAATGACATGGAAAATCAAGATGAAGTCAAAGGCTGAGTCAAAGGGTGATTGGAGCATCCACATAGGGTCCACAAGTTCAAGTGCCAAACAAGTCAAGACAAGGAGGGAGCACATTGAATTCTGTAGATACCACAAATTGCTGTAGCCCCAACCTCAATCCCCCCTTTATGTTCCACACATATTCATTGCAAGAAAGGGAAATTCGAAATATGCTCTGTTAGTTCCAAACTCCACGCAGCAGCCTAAGAATACTCCACACAACAACCTATACACATGTTCTAGTAAGGTTTAATTGGAAATTTTCAAGGCAAAGTTATTTCGGAGTTGGACAATTGGAATCACCTTAGCCTCCCTCCTGCATCTATTCAGCTCAGCGTCCACGCAATCTACTCACAGCAGACTACAACTAACACATAGCACCAAAGTGGAGATACATAGATAGTCTATAAAGGATATACACAACAGTATTGGACACTTGTTTGATGGATGAATTAACTAAGAAATTAGCTAATATTTTGTGGGAGTCTTCTCCTGTTTCAACTCCACTCATTGCACACATGTATTACTCAGCCAATTCATACAGTAATTTAGAGGATGACTTAAAAAAAAAATTAGCTCAGATTTTGTGGGAGTCTACTCCCCTTTCAACTCCACTCACTGCACACATGTATTACTCAGCCAAATCACATAGTAGTTTAGAGTATTTTCGCTCAGCTGGCAGAGTATTCTACATCTAGTCACAAGAACAACAAAATAAGGACAAAATGCATAACACAAAGTTTTCAAACAGAGATTAACAGTAATTGTTTTGTTAGAACACATGCGTACACAAGAAAACTAACAAAAAATTCAAAATAAAACGTATCATTTCAAACCCAATGAACTTGGGAATGCTATAAATTAAATAAATCCAGATATAATCACAAAAGGCTGAAGATTAAAACTTAAATGCACCAAGATCATGTGTAGAACAAGTGGCAGGACAATGTGAGACAGAATAAGCAAGATGTTGATTTCATCAAGAGATAGAGTTTGACAAAAATACCTCGTCATCGCTTTAGGCCTCATTGCTGCCACAAACATCTTGATCGTCGTTTGAGTTGCACGCATTGATCGGCTGATTGTCTTCATCATTTTCTATCGTCAGCTGAGTTATGGATTCGAGTTATTCCTGGTCCTTCTCTTCTTATTAGAACCATACATTTGTATATTTCTGCTTTGATATAGCTCAACGAGAGCCACAAAGATCCAGATCAAAAACTAGATAGAGTTTACAGAACATCAAAACACCAAGCCCAGGGATAGTTACCAGCATAGAGCTCTACCACCAACAGGATTATTGTAGAACCAAAACATAAGACCACTTACAGACAAAAATAAAAACCTAGTGCAACATCATATTTCCTATCTCCTCCAGCTACCACCGTCAGAACCACCACCACCATAGCGAGATCCACCACTGCCACCATCGATGTAGCCACCACCACCGCCATAACCACGGTTTCCACGACCACTGCTTCCACTGTAACCCCATCACCGTCGCCCCCACGGTAGCCACGCGAGCCACAACCTCCATTACTGCCCCCGTTTCCTCTGGATTGGGTTGGTTTAATGGTGATGCTCCTCCCATCAAGCATCTTGCCATTCATTGTGTCAATGGCATCCCTCATCGATTACCAGGGTCATACTGCCCCATTAACCAGTCAGCGAAAATTTGAAACCCTTGGACCAGCTTTTGTTGTCATTCTAGTGAGGCTGTGGTTCTAGTGGATTTCAGTAAAAAGAGTAAAAAAAAATCATCGCCATTTTTTATTAATTTATTTTCATTTTAAATTTTCCCTCCAAATGCATTTTTTTTTACCTTCTCGGATTTCAGTAAAAAGAGTAAGAAAATTTGACTACCATTTTTTATTAATTTATTTTCATTTTTTCAACCTTCTATCCATGGATTGGGAAATTTTCCCTCCAAATGCATTTGTTTTTACCTTCTCGGATTTCAGTAAAAAGAGTAAAAAAATTTTACCGCCATTTTTTATTAATTTATTTTCATTTTTTCAGCCTTCTATCCATGGATTGGGAAATTTTCCCTCCTAATGCATTTTTTTTTTTTACCTTCCGAAATTTGAGAGAGTGGGAAGGATTCCCCAACGTTTGGAAGTTCTCGCCTTTTTTATGCATTTCCTCGCAATGAGGGTCACTAGAGCCTCTTGAATCCTTGTTGGTCCAGGGAAAAGTTTCTCAAGAAAGAAATGAAACATAATTATATTATTTTTGTAGTTTTAATCTTTGTTGAGTTATAGAGTTATTGAATATATGTAAGTGTAGGTAATATTTTAATGGAGGGTGTTATAAGATTAATTTAAGGAAATTGGTAAATGGAGAGGGTCATGAAATCAATACAAAGATTTTCATAGGGTTTAAGAGGTGTCAAGGTGGTATAATATTGCAATTAAGAGAACTATATAGCAATTTAGGAAATATTGATACAAATTGCACATATGTATATGTTGTGGTGCAAATGTAACAATGTTTTTGAAATTCTTTTGTAAGGTATGACGATGGTCAAATTTGCCATGTTTTTTAGAAGTATGCATGTGTACGTAATGGCAGACTAAATGACTTATGTTAGGTGGAATTAGGTTGAACCCCAACAAATACAAGCAAGGAGATCAATCTAGTAACGTTGGTGGTGTGGGTCAATGAGCATTGGGCTATTTAACTTGCTTTCACATACATTTGTTTTTTGGATTGAAATTGTTTTAATGAACACAAGAAAGTGGAAATTAATTGATTTTAGACATTTAAATGTGGTAGAATCATCTCAAAAGCTATGAAAGCGCCACTTTAACTCAACAATCACAACTAAGTGGTATCTATTCTACGAAAGTCACTCTAGACTTGGACCTAACCCTATCTTAAATAAACAACCCCCTTAAGAAGGAAATTTGGCCCATGAGGGGTGAACATGTCACATGGAAATATTGAACACTTGTGGGGGAATAATAACACACTATTTTCACCCACCAAGCAATAAGAAAGCCCTCGTCAATGCACTACTTTAAATGGGTTGAGTGTCCTTGGATGCCTCGAACAATCGTATTGAATTTATGTGATGTTAACTACGTTAACCAACAAAACATGTATTCAATATTGGTAACAATATTTGCACACTATTTATTTCATTGACCATTCAAATGAGGCTTTACTACTTGTAACCAACCATACATGTAGTTGATCAAGTTGACCAACCTAACACACTTCTACTAGCGATAACCAAAAGGTACATGTTGGTAATCGGGTGACCAATGTGGTATGCCTCAACATTCGTAATTGAACATAAATGTTGTTGATGGGGTTGACCAGCCTAACATACCTCTCGCAATTGTAGTTAAACATGCATGTTGATAGGGTTAATCTCCAAGATAGTGTTAATAAAAAATAGATGTTAATAACCAACCTAACACACCACTAACAATGACAATGGAATGCGCATGTCAATAAATAAATTAATCAACATGACATGTTGTTCATTAAGATGATTGACATGACACACAACTTGCTAATTTGACCAACTTGACAAACTATTGGTTTTTTCAATGAAATAAACTTGCCTTTAATGAACACAACCAAATGTGCATGATGTTGAACAAGTAAACCAACCTAACATACCTTTAACAATAGTAAAAATGCGTGAAATTTGTGGATTGGGAAAACCAAACTAACTTACCTATGATAATCAAAATCAACCATACATGCCTATTGTGATCAACCCTTCACGAGTTCCATTGATTTCGTGCAAAATTAAGCATTTCATGCAACTCTTAGACTAACTTTGATACATATGCAAATTAAGTTTGTATTTACTTGTTAGAATTGTGTTAAAGTGTTTCCCCTTTAAATGTCACAGTTTTGAATCCAAAGAAAATTAAGGTATGTATACCTCCATGGATTAAATAGTTAAATCATTGCATGAAGGGCATCTAGTGTCCCACGAACAAGGGGGTCTCACATGCCAATTTAGCATCTACCTATATTATAAATTTATATTAAATACTATTATTATTTTCTTGTGTTAATATGAGTGCTTTTAATATTTAATATACAGTTAAGTAGATTACCCCTTGACTAATTAGTGAAGTATTTAATATTGGATGAGAAATTTGTAAGGTTGAAATTTCTATACCTCGTGTTAATTTGGGTGTTTGTATCATTTCAATGAAAAATTGGATTTCATACATATCCATGGATCCATTAAAGGAATTTACACATGCCAACCAAAGACATTCAATAGTTGGGTTAGAACTAGCGGTTGGGAGGAGTTCATTATCATATTCATCCAAGGGTTTCCATACTAGAAAAATTAGGGCATGTGTTTGATTTATGGGCTAATGTTTGAATGATATGAGGAGACGATTTAGTGCAAGTCCTTCTTATGGTAAGGCCCTACACCTCTTCCTTTATTTCTTAAAATAAACTTGAAAGAAGTGATTACAAATATACATATAATGTGCAAACCATTCAAAACATCATGACATTAAACATTTATATGAGATGCAACTTATTTCATGTTCAATATATTTTTTCCTTTAAAAAATAAATATATGGTACCTGATATAATATAGTGATTCACCAACATTGACCACCAAAAAAATGACCTAAATGACAAATGTTATGTATTGTGAATATAATCCACCATAAACTATGATTATTAGCCACTCTGACACCCCTAAGTTTATGGTCACTCATTGAACATGACTCCAAGAGTTGTTTCGAGATTCTTAAACTTATTCTTTCCCAAAAGACTGACAAGGATGTCTCATCACTGTAGCATTTTTTTTCTGTGTCTTTCATCAAATTCTCTGCAACCACGCTTTTATGTTATCCTTAATTAACATTTTAATTCCACGTGTTTTCTTATTGCGTATTTTTAAAGGGTTTCCTTCATTCTCATGGAAGACACGGAGTCACATTCATGGGTCCTTCTATGTTTTGGGGACCATCTCATTACTTGTAGTAGTTTCTCTCTAAATCAACACATGGCAAGCGTGGTATGATCAAACAAAACATATTAGCACCTAAAAGGCCATCGATTTCGAGTTAATCCCTACCCTACGACACGGATTTTTTTTTGGTTTGAATAAATTTTGTCAAAGAATAACATCCTTGTGAGTAAAAAGGTAATGCAGTTTGGCTTCGCATCTTCTTGCTGCATTAGGGGGTTTAATGGGTTAGGGGTTAAGGGTTTAGGGATTAGGGGTTAAGGGTTTAGAGGTTTAGATTTTGGGGGTTAAATGGGTTATGGGTTTAGAGGTTTAGGGGGTTAGGGGATTTAGCAGTTAAGGATTTTACGGGCTAGGGGTTAGGGGTTAATGGGGTTAGGTTTAGGGGGTTAAATGGGTTAGGGTTTTAGGGGTTTAGGGGGTTAAATGGGTTAAGGGCCGGGAATTAGGGTTTAAGGGCTGAGGGGTTTAGGGTTTAGGGGGTTAAATGGGTTAGGGGTTCAGGGGTTTAGGGGGTTAAATGGGTTAGGGGTTAAGGGTTTAGAGGTTTAGGGTTTAGGGGTTAAATGGGTTAGGGGTTGAGAATTAGTGTTCAAGGGATTAGGGGTTAAGATTATAGTTTCGTTGGTCTATGTTTGTGCACAATAGTTCTTTATTCTTTGTGTCTCAATGTATCAATTTTGTAGGTATTATTGCTTGTTGCCATGTCTTCTCTATTTATTAATTTCTAGTATTTGTTAGCCATTGCTTTACATATTGATGAAATTTTTTATTGAAATTAAACAAAATGTATGTTCAATCTCCATGTTCAAACTCAACCACATTACTGTCACACAATTTAAGTCGGAGAATGGAAATTTGATGAAGCCTCAATAACCACATTGCACCTCATGACTGCTACAAAAAATCTTAAGTTCGAGTGTCCCACATTCATGAGAAATTTGGCAATTATACTCTTGCTCCACCTGATTGTGTCTTGGAAATACCCTTGTTTGTTGCAAAAACATCCTAATGTTGTTGACCTTGTCCCTTAACAGACCAAGGAAATAGATGAGACTGAGAGGAATGGAAAGCACTACAAAGTTGGGGAGAGTACACAAGACTAGGATGATTTAAAGGATAAGCTTGAAGAATGTAACAATGATGAAACAACTAAAAGTTGTCCCAAACAAACAGTTGATAATGTGAAATCTTCTTCTGTACCAGTCAAGCAAGACTACATTCATGTGAGAGAAGAAGAGACCAAACGACCGATAGGCATAGCCTGGCAGAGATGGTATGGTTCCCTCTTTTTAATGACAGATTTGATCTACATTTTTATATCGAAGATTAACTATTTTGATCTTGCCAACAAGGGGGAATTAACCCGGTCGTAGGTCCCAACTAGACCTGCTCTCATTTGGAATGGATAATCCCAACGATTTTTAAGGACTATTATAAGGGTTAGGGGAATAATGAGTTATTGGTTAAGGGATTAGGGATTAGGGGCTTAGGGCTTAGGGGAATAAGGGCTTAGGGTTAGGGATTAGGGGAATAATGAGTTAGTGGTTAAGGGTTAAGGATTGGAGGGTTAGGGGTTAGGGGATTTAGGTGCATTTAGGGGTTAGTGGAATAATAAGTTAGTGCTTAAGGGATTAGGGATTGAGGGCTTATGGGTTAGGGGATTTAGGTGCAGTTAAGGGTTAGGTGAAAAATGAGTTAGTGGTTAAGGGATTAGGGATTAGGGGCTTAGGGATTAGGGGATTTAATAGTTAAGGATTTCAGGGGTTAGGGGTGTGGGGTTAATGGGTTATGGGTTGAGAGTTACTGACTTCACGTTGGAAATTCGTGTGAAAATTAATTGTGAATTGGAGTTCGAAGGTGGTGAAAGGATAAGGCAAGGGAAGATGAGGGAGCCCAACATTAGACTCCTAAATATGGTTTGGTGTTGGTCCTGATGCTGGCCTTTGAAGAGGAAGCGTAAACGTCACAGGAAGGTTTACAAAGGGAGTGGCTTGTGTGTGCTTGTCGTGGGAATTTGCTGGTGCGGTGTGTTCAATTGGTCCCTGCTGTTTAGTTTCTTAGTCATTGACTGCGTGTGGGTTGAGGATAGGAAGTTGAAAGGAAGTGAGATCACTTGTTTCCATTTTTCTTGGCTTTCAGTGAGTCTGTTTTTTCATGATAAGAGAGGAAGCTATAATTTTTAGTCAAGGAAACCTCGAGGGTGGTGGCAGAAAACTATTTTCTTTTCCAAATTTAGTGCCCTCCAGCATGGGTGTGACAGTGTTTGGTGGATTGGTGTGTGGTCTCTATGTGGAGAATTTGGAGGCTGGTCACTGCCCTGGGGGAAGTTACACTCAGGCGTCGGCTAATTTTTCATCGTTTGTTGTTCAATTTCCTGTGTTGGTTTGGTGGGTGATGGTATTTTGTTTTGCTGGTGGTAAAATTCTTTATCTGGTAGTGGGAGGTGTCTCTGTGCTTCCTTGTGGTGGTGGGAGACGAAATTTGTCTCCTTTGCTGGTGGTGTTTTTTTTCCTCTAGTGGGGGGTCTAGTCTCTCGACTCTACACACGGCAGGGTTCCTCAACCTTGGCGAATTATGAAGCCCCTAGTGTGGAGTGGGTGTTCTCCCTCCCCTGTTATCCATGGCCCTGTGGGGGTGGAAAACTCAGAAATAATCATGGTGGCTCCACGGCAGGGTGGAAAGACTGCGAGCATGCGTGACTCATTAGTGTGGGTGCGCATGGGGGTGGTGGAGGAGGTAAGCGGGGGGGATAACAGAGGTGGGGGTTTGAGGGTTCAAAAGCATAGTCGTTAGGGCGGAGGAGGCCATGGTGGCAAGGGGAATCATGGGTTTGATTTATTTGAGGTAAATGAGGGGCAGGTTATCCAACAATTTTTCTTAGAGAACAATTGTGCACTTATCAATAGCCTGATGGAAAGAGTGGACACAACTGAGAGATTATGTCGTGAGGAGCATGCCGAGAATATTGAAACATTAGACTGAATGCACTATTTACAGTTTCAAGTCCGAGAGAGAATGGTAGTTGTTTGGCGAGGCCAAAATCAACTCACTGAGAAATTAGAAAAGATGGAGACTTAGTTGGAGCACTTTGAAGGGCACGGTCAGCGTGACTTCTGTCCTCCACCGCATCTAGGAACTACCCCGGACAACCATGCATCCACCACGTTGGATGAATAGTATGCTATTTTGTGTTCTTTATGTTTTATATGTGTTTTGGTGCCTCTGGCCCAATCGTTTATGGACAATGTCCCTAGTCCCTCTTTTGCATTTTTTTGCATCTGGTGCAAATTTTTGTTAGCAAACCAAGTCGAGGTGAGACCACCTGCTTTGTAACTGGCTATATGCACTCCTTTTTTCCTACATGAATATAACATTGAATTACAAAAAACAAAGGTTCATACATCATTAAAATTTTAATTAAGTTTCATACCTAAATTAACAAATGTTCATACCTATTTACTAAATAGGTCTATAAATATATATTGTAGGTTTATCTATTTAGTATTTATCAAATGTAAATATGATGATTTAATACTAGATTTAAATGAACTCACATGTTTAACATAAGAAATGTTATATTTAAGTAGTTATTAAATGTAAATATGAATATTTAACCTTAGATTTAAAACAACTCACACTTTTAACATAAATCAATAAAGTTTAAAAATTAAACTTTATGGCCAAATATTAAATATAATTATAAAAATAAATTTGGCTATCTAATTAATATTACCTTTACTAAAATTATAATGAATTCATCAGTGTAAAGTTGATAGATGATACATGCAATTATGTTAATTGTAGATTAATCCATCTGCACTGTTAACTTTAGAGAGAAAAGGGTATTCATAATTTCAACACTGTAAATTTAGAGACCCCTTTGTCTCTAAATTTTAACACTGCAAATGGATTCAGAGACACCTATAGTGAAATGTAACACTTTGGTACCAAAATTTCAATTTTCCATATATGGAGTGACACAATTAAAAATTATTGACATAAATGGCTAATTCATATACTTGTTGTACTTGTTATTTGGCCATATTTTTATTCTTGGACTATAATAGTCATTTACATTAATCATTATTAATTTTGTCACTTATTATCTAGTCATATATTTTAATCCTAGACTAAATTAGTCATTTAAGTTAGTCACATTTACTTTAGTCACTTATTATCTAGTCATATATTTTATCCCTAGACTAAATTAGTCGTTTAAGTTAGTCACTTATTATCTAGTCATATATTTTATTCCAAGACTAAATTAGTCATTTAAGTTAGTCATTTTTAGTTCGGTCACTTAAAATTGCTCAAATTTAGTAGAAATTCACTTGAAATAATTGCGGTGACTAACATTTTTAGTCACCTAGTCATTAATTTCATCACTTTTTACTAGTGACAGTAGGCGATGTGGCGCGAAACAATCCTCGTATCAACGCGGCGTTGGAGGATCGACAGGCAGATTATCAGCCAACAATGATTGATTTGGAAGGTAAATTACTGTCTCAATCTGTTTCTATTTTGGTAGACCCAGGTGCAAGTCTAAGTTATGTTAGTCCCAAAATAATGGAAATTTGTAAATTAAAAGGGCAGAAATTCAAAAACCTGTGGCTAGTACAGCTAGCCACAGGAGAAAAAATAAAGGTAACTACCAAGATTCCAAACTGTACATTAGAACTTGCAGAACAACAGTTGAATGTGGACCTGAACATACTGCCATTAGGGTCCTATGATGTTTTTTGGGCATGGATTGTCTAGAAAAACATTGGATCTTAGTGGACTGCAAGGAAAAGATCATTTATTACAGAATGAAAAATGGAACACGCAAGGATATTCAAGGAATCAACAAGCCACTACAGCTACATCCAATTACAACATCCCAAATGAATAAATGTATAAGGAAGGGATGCCATATATATGTTATGTAGGTGGGATATGCTAATTCCAAGGGAAAATCACCTATGATGGAAAACATACCTGTGGTACAAGATTTCATGTATGTTTTTCCAAAAAATATTCCTGGATTACCACAAAGACAAGATAATGATTTTACCATTGAATTAATGCCAGGAGCATCACTTGTATCAAGGGCTCCTTACAGAATGAGTGTTCCAGAATTAATTGAGTTAAAAATGCAGTTACAAGAACTGTTGGAGAAAGGTTATATTCGTCCAAGTGTGTCCCCATGGGGAGCACCAGTGATGTTCATTAAGAAGACGGATATAACCATGCAAATGTGCATGGACTATAGACAACTTAACAAGTTAACAGTCAAGAATAAATATCCTTTACCAAGGATTGATGATATGTTCAATCAGGTGAAGGGGGCCACTATATTTTCAAAGATAGATTTAAGATCTGGATATCACCATATCCGAATCAAGGATGAAGACATTTACAAGACTGATTTTCGTACCAGGTATGGGCATTACGAATTTGTGGTGTTACCCTTTGGGTTAAAAAATGCACCAGCAACCTTTATGAGGTTAATGCATGGTATATTTCATCCTTTCCTGGATAATTTTGTACTTATATTTATAGATGAAATTTTAATCTATTCTAAAAACCGGGAAGAACATAAGGAGCCTTTAAGGATTGTGCTGGAAATGCTAAGAAAACATCAGTTGTACGCTAAGTTCAGCAAGTGTGATTTCTTCAAAACAAAAATCCATTACTTAGGCCATGTAATTTCAGCAGAATGGATTTATATTGACCCAGAGAAAATCAAGGCAATCATGGAATGGCGAGTACCACAGAATGTGGCAGATATTCTATCCTTTATGGGATTATCTAGGTAATATTGGAGGTTTAATATTAAGGGATTTTCCAGAATTTCTTTTCCCATTACCTCCTTGCAAAGAAAAGGAAAAGTCTTTAAGTGGAATGTTGAGTGACAAAATAGTTTTAAGAGGCTAAAGCAATTATTGACCACTGCACCAGTGTTGAGGGTAGCTGACCCCAACAAAGAATTTGAAGTATGTACAGACGCTAGTAAAGAGGGTTTTGGGGTAGTTTTATCTCAAGAAGGAAAAGTACTGTCATATGAGTCAAGAAAGTTGAAGGAACATGAACAAAGGTACTTAGCCTATGATCTAGAATTAACAGCAGTAGTACATGCACTCTGGGTATGGAGACACTACTTTTTGGGTAAAAATTTTGTGCTAAAAACAGATCATAGCAGCTTGAATAGTTATTTCAAGCAGGCTGATTTAAACTCCAGACATGCAAGATGGAATGCCTTTCTAAGTGAGTTTGATATGGACATCCAACACGTGAAAGGTAAGTAAAACCGGGTGGTTGATGATTTAATTAGAAATATGCATTGTGTATATGAGCTTTACTACAATCAGCTTGAAAATAAATTCTTAGATCAAGTAAAGGAAGAAGCACAGAAAGATCTGAAATATCAATTCCTATGGCAACAAATGGAAGAGACCAGAAAACAAGGAAGTACTTCTGAATACGGAGTTGATAAAGATCAGATGCTAACCTTTAGAGGAAGAGTGTATGTACCAAACCGTGTGGACCTAAAAGAGATAATAATGGATGAATACCATTGTATCAATTATGCAGGTCACCCAGGATACCAGAAAATGTTGAATGCTATTAGAAAAGTATATTTTTGGCCTGGTATGCGTAAAAATATTGCTGAGTATCTAAATAAATGTTTGGAGTGTCAATAGGTTAAGGTGGAGCATCGACATCCTGCAGGATTGTTGCAGCCCACACTGATACCTGAATGGAAGTGGAAGGTCATATCCCTGGACTTCATTACAGGTTTACCTCAGTCAAAAAGGCACAATGACTCCATCATGGTGGTAGTTGACAGATTGAGTAAATCTGCACATTTAATACCTGTGCAGTCTAATTACAAGACTGTATAGATAGCGGATATTTTTATGAGAGAAATCTACATTAGCATTTTGGAAGACTTTGTTTACAAGTCTGGGGACCAAATAAAATTTAGTACCACTTATCATCCCCAGACAGATGGTCAAACATAGCGAGTAAATCAGGTGTTGGAAGACATGCTGTGCATGTACGTGATGCAGCAACCAACCAAATGGGAAGACTACTTGCATATGGTTGAATTTTCTTACAACAATCGTTACCAGGAGTCCCTTAAGATGAGTCCTTTTGAGGCCTTGTATGGGAGACATTGTCACTCACCCATAAATTGGAGCAGCCTCGAAACAAAATTAATTTTGGGACCAAAAATGCTTGGTGAAATGGAATCAGAAGTAAAGAAGATAAGAAAAAATTTGAAGGTTACACAAGATCGGCAGAAGATCTATGCAGATAAGAAAATGACTTATCGGGAATTCAAAGTGGGATACCATGTGTATGTGAGGATCAAACCTAAGAGGAGTACCTTGCGGTGGACCTCTTGTGCTAAGTTGACTCCCAGGTTCTGTGGACCCTTTCAAATTTTGGAAAGAGGACCTGTGGCCTATCGGTTTGCTTTACCCAGTGACATCCGGCTACACAATGTGTTTTATGTGTCCTTGTTAAAGTGATATGTGCATGATTCAAAGCACATAATTCATTGGTAGAATATATAGGTAGGATAGAATTAAAAATCCTAACTTAAAATATGTTTTCTTTATTAAAATTTGATAAAGAAATTTTTTGTTTTCAGGTAGAGCCGGATGGTGAGTTTCTGGTCGAGCCGCAACACATACTTGACTAGAGGGAAATAATGCTCCGGAAGCGAGTCATCACCTAGGTTAAAGTGCAGTAGAAGCACTTCGGCCCAGATGAGGCTACTTGGGAGGATGAAGGGTTTGTGTGCGAGGCTTACCTAGAGTTATTTTTTGAGCTGGAGTGAAACACCGAGGATGGTGTTACTTCCAGGGGGGAAGTTGTGACAGTTGCAATTACTGCTAACTAGTTAAATGACTTTTATTATTTATTTATGGAAAATATTGAGACAGTTAATATTTTACTAGAAAAATTTATGTGTTTTTTTAATTGTGAATAATGAAATTAGTTATGGAAAGTAATTCCATAAAAAGTAAAAGTTTGATGGTAAATTTTTTTGAAGAAATAAAAGGTGGTTAGACAGTTTGAACATTTACCTATTCCTCTGGGGACAAGAGACTCATCCCAGTGAGGAAGCGGGGTTTTGTTCATGGGTGAAGGGAGGAGTGAAGATTTTACTGAGCTGGTAGAGATCAGTGGAAAAACACTCAGAGATTCCTGAAGTTTTCTGGCACTGACTGGACTAGGTGTCCTGAGGTCACAACATAAAATATACTGTCAACTTGTACCTATCAGTGGAAGCACGGGGGAAGAGCAGGACATCATTGCCTCTCTTGAAGGTTGGGTGGATACCAACAGCCAAATATATTTTCAGATAAGTGACTGCCTGATTTAATACTATATAGACGGTAGGACTATTTTAGGATTGATGTTCACAGACTTTTGGTATTTAATTTTCAGAAGAAATGTTAATAGTATTTTTTGAAAAACTTTTCTTATATTGGAGAAAGATGAGCTAGGATAAGAGAATGACTCAGCCAATAATTACTGGGTTCTATGTTTTACTTCTGTATGAGTTATAGATTAAACCTGTGAATATACATATGTATATATATTAACTGTAGGACAGGTGGATTTATAACGATTTCTGCTAGGAGAAACCCAGTTAACCATATGATAGTTAACTGTATATAGAAAGGTAATGCAGGAATTCTTTAAATCTGTTAGGATAATTTTTAAAACAAACTGAACTATGATAAAGCAACTTAAAAGGAGAATAAGTGAACACTGTAGCTACAAGAGTGACTGTCTATTTGTAGCTATTGCAGGATATTCGTTGGTACAAGGAATGAGGGTGAAACCTCAACCCGATACACATCACTCCCCTATAATATTTTATACATGGAAAAATTGTATGGTGGTCTGGTCACCGAGATATAAAATTAATATAGAAGAAATAGACAAAGATATAGATATTTAAGCACAGAAAACTAATATTTGAGAATAAACTACAGTAAAGACCATGAGCATTTATTTACAAGAAATATTGAGTTATGACTTGTCTGTCGAACATGCCTATTTATTAGCTATTTGAATAAACCAAGAAATGGAAAAACATGCAGAAAAATAGAACTATAATTATATTCGAACTATTGTAAAAACAAAACTGGCTTCTCAATTCCATTAAAAAGAAACGGTATTTCATTGTTCTTAATATATATATATATATATATATATATATATGCAATCTGAATGGCACATAAGACTAATCTAGGAGTAATTATACAACAGTGGCGATTTCCAAAAAAAATTGCAACCAAGCAAGGGTCGAATCCTAGGAAGTAAACCCTCAGTAGACTTTTCATAATAAACAAATAGATAATTTTACAAATAAAGTGCAAGAGAGGTTATCCGAGTATTCAAGAAAATTCTGGTCGGACATTGTCTTTAACCTTATAATATATATGTAAAAGAGAAACAAGACCTAAACTAGGCCGACAGATAAAGCTGAGATTTGGATTCATAGACTCCTTGAAGTCTAGAAGTCCGCATGAGACAATTAAGAACTCATTGTCTGAACGCAAGTATTATAAGTACCTAGAAGTAGAGCTAAGCATATTAGTCGTGACCGAAACTAGCCCAAAATAACTAAATTCTATGCCAAAAGACCTGCTAACGGGAGGAATGCCGACCTATAAGTGTCAACTTGCAATAATAACCATGGAAGGAAAATCGATAAGAAATATTTTCAAGTTTTTAAATGTATTTCTAATCAAAAGAAGAACAATGTTCAAGAAACAAGAAAAAAAATGTTAAGGAGATTACCTGAGATATAGATTCGTCTCTATCCTTTGAGCATCGCACCATAAGTCTTCAAATAAACTCAAAGAAACAAAAGAAAAGGACATTAAACCACGGAAAAACAAATATATATATTCGGTAAAAATATGTAAATGTATTGAGAAGACTGGTGTAGTTGCAAAGCGAGTAATTACCTATACATTGAACAAAGGGAACTAGTTCCGAAGGAGTTGCATTGGAAATCGTGGACGAATTAGTCCAGAAACTCTTCATAGTTAACAATGGCACCTCCTCTCCACTAAATTGCAGAATCGTGAGGGCTATACCTTTGAAACCCTCGTAAGCCAGGTGAAATCCTGATGAAGGCAGAGCCACAGCTCGAAGACGCAGCAGTGACAAACCAGAGAACGAAAGAGCTACTCAGCGCAGGCACAATGAAAATAAGCCGAGAATGATTAGGGTTGGCAAGGTTAACAATGCAACTCCCACCTAAATGACAATCGTTGATCCTTCTAATTTCCACGGCGGAGATCACTAGAAGAGACCATCGAAAAATGCAACATATCACGGCAAAATATTACAGTTGTCTGATGGATTTAATAATAAGTACTTCAACATTTATTTTCTTGGACGTGCCAACTTTTCCTCGGTGGTAACAAGGACAAAGATCTTGCCAAATGCAGGATGTGTATTACATGTTAACATTAAAGTTTAACTGCCGACGGAAATAAACATTGAACCTTCAAATAAAATCTTATAATGTGACAAGGAATTCCATGGTGGACGGTAAGTTGTAATTTATAAGTTGAAGAAATTTAGAACTTTAATAAAGAGTGGTGTCGGTTAGTAATGTCGAATTATGTTAAGTGAATCTAGAATTGTATAGTAAGTTTAACCTTTGATTATGGGTTTAACTTTAGAGTAGGAAATATATATATGTGTGTGTGTGTGTGTGTGCGTGTGTGTGTGTGTGTGTTACAATGATGAACAACCCACCAAAATTCCATACAACAACTATGCCACAGCCATGAGAATAGAGCAATCCCAGGACCACTGGTAGAAAGGAAACAACATATCCACTAGCAGGAAAAAGGGCCCAAAATAAAAATTGGACAACACTAAATGAGATTAATAAAAAGCAACACCTCAAATGCAATAAATAAGATGGAAATGCAGAATCCTCAGTTGCACAAGTTTCTAGCCGGAATCTCTGCAATTCAACAAAATTGGATGGAAAAATCCACTACTGAAGTGTCAAACACAATTTCCTATGCCCATCGGAATTTGCCACATCTGGAAACATACATCATCCACTCTCTGACTTGTATGCATCTAGGAGAATGGCTTCACAGTAGTATCTAAGCTCTCATGGTTGTTCCAAACCTAGTGCCTCACAATCCTTGCTTCCCCTGCTTCCCCTTATGCATCTGAGTTTTTTTCTGACTTCTGTTTTCCTCCTCCCACAACTATAACCTCTCTAATTGTCCAAATATTTAATGGTGCAAGGATCATGATGAGAATTTCCTTCGCACATTTTCAGTTATATCATGTATCTTTTGTATATCTTATTTTGAGATAGTTTCTGCATAATTGTGGTTTTATATGGGTCATTTTCTGCATAATTTTGGTTTCTATTATGTTGGGGAGGACTTTTTAGCTGGACAAACATACTTATTTGTGACTAGGACTATGGCATATGTTTTGCACAGGTTGCTTAGGACATAAGTCTTTTTATGTGACTTTACTATTTTTGAATGCTTAAATGCATATGCTATGTAAGTTTTTATTTCCTTAATAAAAATTTCTATTTTTCCTATGAAAAGAAAAATACAAATTAAACATAGTAATAACAAAAAATTTGATTGTTGTCATAAATAAAGTACTTTAATTTCCACCTTAATTTTACATAAACTAAATTTTTAATATGGATTTGACAGAAAATAATATTATTGATATTGCATGATGTTTAATTCATTTTATGTTTAGTTTGTAAGCAATATTTAAAATATATATAATTTATTGTCAATCATATACAAAATATTTCAATGTCTACATTAAAGAAAAATAAAGTAATTTAAGTTAAAAAAAAAACTTATATTTTCAGTTCTCATTAGTAGGGAAATGTGTAATTTATTAATATATAAGATTTTTTTTAAAAATATTAATAAAGAAAAGTTTAATATGAATTATACATCAAATATTTCAACATGCATGTTAAGTAAAAGATTTTAAAATCATATATAGAGATGGAAAAAGTGGGAGAATTATTCCTCCATTAATAGGTGTTTTATAATTCAAGGTATGAAGGATATTTGTAATCATATCAATATTTAATCTGAATTTGATATATAACATTTTAAAAAATATTAATAATAAAAATAATTAAATATATGGAAATTTATTAATAACAAAAATATCCAATATGTGTATATAAAGAGAGTGTATTGCTCAGAATCACTATAGATTCATTTAGCTCCAATCTACCATGAGTTGAGAGGAATTAAATAATCAAATCTCTCGAGATGTAAATCTTTTCTCAAGATATGCATTCAGAAATAGGTTTGCATCTTGAGAAATTAAATCTCTCAAACCTTGATAGATACGGAGCTAAAAAGACTTATGCTAGTAAATTAAATTTTATGAAAATTAAAATATGTTTTTATTTTATTTTTTAAAATTAGATATTAAATTTAAATTGCAATGATAACTTTAATTTTAAAAAAAAACATACTATTAAATACAAATAATGAATTATATATATATAAAACCTATTAAATACAAATAATTAATTTTATAAAATTAAAATCATACTTTATGTAGATTTTTATTTATTAATTTTATATTGCTATATTTTAAAATGTTTCTCAATTACATTTTATTCACATAAAATAGAGGTGAATCTCCCTAATTAAAAATCATATGGTGAATCTCTCTAATTAAAAATCATATATATATATATATATATATATATATATATATATATATATATATATATATATATATATATATATATATATAATTTTCGTATTTTTTTTTATAATAATGATTATTGTTTGGAGAGGCGCTTTCCAATTTAGTCTGATAAAATATGTTGTAATGTCTTTAAACATTTTGAGTTAATCAAAATAAAATAATAATAATAAAAGTATAGGTTATTATTATTATTTTTACTAATTCTTGTTGGGTAGCTAAAGTAAACCTGACTTCATGGTTTTTGAGCTCCAAGTTTATGAGAGCTCATGGTATTCCTGTGGAATATAGTCTATTTAAAGGGGAGATTAAACTACCTAGATCCATTTTAATTCCTAATCTACCAAGCATTGAGTGGGATCAAATCTCTTGAGATGAAAACCTCTATGCTCACTATTTTTGTTCTCTACACCCCTCTAGTTTTGAACCCCTCTACACCCCTTATTTTTGTTCTTTACACCCCTCTGGTTTTGAACCCCTCTACACCCCTCTTTTTGTTCTTTGTTCTCTACAACCCTTTGGATTTGATCCCTTCTACACCTGTCTTTTTGTTCTCTACCCCTCTACACCCCACTATTTTTTTTCTCTACACCCCTCTGGTTTTGAACCCCTCTACACCCCTGTTTTTGTTCTCTACCCTTCTACACCCCTCTTTTTGTTCTCTGTTCTCTACACCCCTATGGTTTTGAACCCTTCTACACCCCTCTTTTTGTTCTCTACCCCTCTACATCCCTCTTCTTTTTCTCTGTTCTCTACATCCCTCTGGTTTTGAACCCCTCTACACCCCTCTTTTTTATCTCTGTTCTAATACACCCCTCTGGTTTTGAACCCATCTACACCCCTCTTTTTGTTCTCTACACCCCTCTCGTTTTGCACTTGTGATCTCTTAGGAGGAATTATTCTCTACACCCCTCTGGTTTTGCACCTATGATCTCTCAGGAGGAAACACATGCTCTTAACCATTCGGCCCACTTGATCTCTTAGGAGGAATTTTTTCTACACCCCTCTACTTTTGAACCTGATCTCTTAGGAGGAAACACATGCTCTTAACCATTAGGCCCACTTGATCTCTTAGGAGGAATTGTTCTCTACACCCCTATGGTTTTGAACTGCTCTACACCCCTCTAGTTTTTAACTTGTGGTCTCTTAGGAGGAAACACCTGCTCTTAACCATTAGGCCCACTCAAGTGGTTTCAGCTTAATTACACACATAGGTGTGTCTATTTTGAAATACAACTTTAATTTTAATTTAATTATTAATATTTATTAGGTGGACCTTTTAATTTTAATTTAATTATTAATAATTATTAGGTGGATGGTAAGGATTTAACATCCATGGAATATTATATTCCTAGTATCATTCATAAATCAAAGGTTGACATTTATCTCGAAAGTAGTCATGTCATTTTTGTCTTTTCAATTAAATCGATTAATTAAAAAAAATGGCAATATGAACAAGTATCATATGAAATGAGTTATGGTTTTTTGGTAATGTGGTATTGATAAGTCATGGTATTGGCCATGGTATTATAACAAACCCTATTTACAAGTTAATAATCTCCATGGTAAAGTGGTCGTTAATCTCCATAGTTACTACCATTTTCCCCAATCAAATTGACTAATTAAAAAAAATTTCATATGAGTAAGTGACATATGAAATGAGTTATGGTTTTGGGGCCTATAATATTGATAAGCCATGGTATTGGCTCTGTAACAAAGTCTATTTACAAATTTAAAAATTTTATAATAAAATAATAGTAAAGCTCCATAATTAAAAAACTCGATACATGTTTTTTTAACATATACTTATATGTTAATTTTTTTAATTAATATGAATATAAAATTTATTTTAAAATCTTATTCATTATTCTTTAGACCTATGTAAGAGGTAAATAGACCTATGTACGGTTGACCCTATATACCCATAGGTCACAAAACATCTTGAATCTAGTCAATTCGGACATTTGTGGATTGGTGGACATGGTGTCCATTAGAGGCCACCCATTATTCACTATTGAGTACTGGGCCACCTTAACAATAAGGCTTTTAGATTTAAAATTTGTATACCTTGGTGTATATTCAACAATATATATCTCATCTTATATAGTAATTAATATACTATTATAGAATGGAAATTTTTCTTCATTGAAAAAATAAATTTTCTTCTTTGAAAAAAGAATTTAACTATAAAAAATTGATCTAATTCCAATCATCCAATTTCTTAAATGTTTTCAATATGGATGGTATGAAAACAAAATCAATCTTGCAATACACAAGGAAGAATGAACCTAGATTCTTGCTTCGCTTTATGTTGATTTAAAGATTTGAAATACCGATATAGATATGAATGCTCACCATATTTTCACTTGATTGAAAAAACTTGTCAATTATAGCCACTTTATCATCTTTGTATAGCTATCAAAACTATTACCATTTTGCAACCTCAAAAGCCATGTGACTAACTGTTTTCCATCCAACTCCAAGAAAGAGCACATAAACCTACTAGTGTCCTACTTAAAACACATTGGCATGATCAAGTGTTTCTTTATGTAACGGTGTTGATTACTTGTGGTATTAATCACAACTACAAAAGTACACAAATGAACTCCATTATATAAAAATGGAGGAGGCCCACTATTAGTTAAAGATAACTATGACTGCTATGCAGATACAAATCCCTACATGAACTTACAACTCACTATAGTTATCTCATTAGGAAAATAAGCGTTGGAAAAGACAAACTCTAAAACCCCTTGTTAAGAAAAACGTAGGGAGTAAACATAAAGAACAAATTGGGTTCTTGTAGCATGGCCTAATAAGGTTCCCAATTAAAAACTCTCATAAGTGGAGAAAAGGAGAAAAACCTGTAAGAGAAAAAACTCTTCTCCAAAACAGAGAAAGATGATAGTGCTCAGATAAGCATAGAGATGAAACTATAGATCCCACAATGATCCACTAAATGGCAAGAACAAAGGACAGATTCAGTCAGGAAGTATGAAAAGATAAAGTACCAAAACTTTGAAGATGAGAGCCATGAAACCTTAATGAGGTTGGTTGATATCTAAAGTAGAAAACATTGTAGAGGCACATGAATGAAAAACATTGTCAAATTTCCCAAAACTTCTTCAGATAAAATTGGTGTTGGTAAAGAACCAGGACAAAGGTTTCAAATAGAAGAAACAACATCAACCAACAAATGGACAATGAGGCCTATAAGTACGAAAAACTCAGCTCAAACATGATACAACAAAAATCATGAAGATGTCTGAACATTGTCACTATCATAAAGAATAAAATATTACCAATGCAGTCAACATAACAATAACAACAATATCTATCATCATCAAACTCCCCCCTTCCCTTGAAACACAACTGAGGTAGAAATTAAAATCACAACTGATGACACGCAATCGTATGAAGTCCAAAAACATCTCTTCAAAATATTCCATGGCCATCCATCAATCCAACCACAATCAATCCTGATGGTCAGAATTGGTCCATGATTCATCCTTTCACATCTAGTCTACAATTATCTAGATGCACTGCTACTATGTGATAAAAAATGTTGATGCCTGGGTGATTTCCTCTGATCCTTATGAGGATGTTGATATGGCTTATTTTTTGGTTGTGTAGACTCAAATTTGGGTGCAACAAGCACAACACTATCATCTAGAATGACATTAGTAGCGATGTTGTGAATATGCTTATCACAATCAACACGAGCATGTTCTTCCAACACCCTAGTTTGAATTCTTCCAACAACAAATGACGCCTCTCTAGTCTCAATGAAGTTGGATGTAGGTAATGAGGCATTAGAAGGATCATATCCAAGACATTCTCTTGATGTCAACATTGCAGGGTTAATAGGAACAACAATCCCTTATCCATTATTCCCTTGTCCTCCTCTGGTATATTCCATTTTGCTCAGTGATTGGAACTCAATACTAGTGGTTTAATTTTAAAATTTAAGTGAAACAAAAGCACCATTATTAACATTAGCATGTTATCTTGAAAACTGAACAATAGATTTTCTCCTTCTGAGCATTATGAAGGTGCTTTACTCCTAATTCAAGGTGTTTCTTACACTCTTGCAAGTCATAAATGAATTCATATTTTTGAATTAACTATTGTGACAAGGCATCATAATCTTGTTTCAAAGTTTGATATTTATCCAACAATCTATTGTTCTCTTCTTGAAGAGGATCTGCTTATTCATGAAGAAGTTCCACTGAGGCTTTTAAATTGCAAAGCTCCATATCTCATTGATTAGTTTGCTCCTCCAACTTGCAAATTTGCTTCTTCAACATTGCACTTTCTAAGTCAAACAAGGACTCAATTTCCTCCTTTAAATCATCAAGGAGGTTAATCTTTTCTTAAAACTCATCTATAGGATTCTGGAAATACTTACCCATGGTTGAATCCACATTATAAACCTTCCTAATTTTCTTGGTGAGAGTGCTTCAAAAGAAATTTTTAAGTGTGGAATTTTCTTTTTGCACGGTAATAATGATGGACTGTAAATGAAGAACCTCATTAGGAATTTTCTCGACTTCCTATTTCTCATGAAGTTCCCGCAATCTTTTACCCTTTTTTTTAAATTGTTCATAGCATAATAAATTGGAAAAACGTGTTTCCACCATCCACCAAAAGAAAAGAAAAAATGGCTTGCATAAAAGGCTTGTGATATTTCCAAAAGGATTTGCAAGGCTATGCCTCACCCAATATGCAAATCAAATCTACAAGGTTGTGCTATACCAAGAATTTCCACAGAAATCAAATGGATATGACACAAACAATATTAAAAAGATGGATATTTCCTCATGGAAAAAATAACAATACTCATAATCTTTGAAATATAATAAATTGGCCAAAAAATATACAAAGGACCTCCATAAAATAGCCAACTCATTTGATAAAAAAAATATGTCAAGCTAGCTTCAACAAATAAAATTTTGAAGAGATAATCATTAAGAATCACCACATAGTAAATTTTTCAATCTTTGAGGATGTGCACTAAATGGGGTTGTTATTATTCTATTGTTGGTGATGTGAAAATGAAAAAAAAAATGACCATGGAGAAAATGAAACGCTTCCACGAGAACCCAGTGGCACGCTCGGTCATAAGATGTCCAAATAATAGAGCGGTAGGCATACATCTACTCTACCCTAGGTTGAATAGCATATTTTGTCATAAAAACTAATAATATGCTCTTAATCCATATCCCAACAAACATCCATTGCTTTACCTATGACTTTCATACAAAGAAGAATATGAGCTACCTCTAATATTTGTCCTACCTAGCTAGGGACTAGTGCCATAAACCGAAGAGTAAATTCCACCAACTATCATACCTCCAACTGAGCTTTCCAACACAGGTAGACTTATCAATATGTAAGTTAAATATTGTTGTATTTATTAGTTATACTAAGAGGGGGTGAATAAGTATAGTACATGTTAAAAATTATTTAAAACATCACATTACAAAATAATACACCAGTTACATCAAAGAGTTGGACACAAGATATACATGGAAACCCATATAGGAGAAAACCACAAAAAAATATTTATATGATTTAAAGCAGGAACCAATCTACATAAGACACCAATCCCCTCAACTTTACAAGCACCAACCCCCTTTTATTTTCAAGTACGAACTTATTGAAGACACCATTCCCCTCAAACTTGCAAGTACGAACTTGTTGGAGACACCAATCCCTTGCGGTTCTATTGAGTTTATTTCTTCTATCCTCTAGATATCCATTTCATCACATTTTTAAAATGGATCTAAAGGCACGTTCTCTAATTTTGACAAACTCTTTAATTTTAATATTCTTCCTATCTATTATTTCACAGCAGCATCTTTTTCTTTATAATCTAATAACATTCTTCTCTCATGCTGAAAAACTCAACACTTTGTTCTACACACTCCTTACGAGATATGATCTCATACTTTTGAGAATCACACACTTTTTTTACACATGTCAACTCAAATATTTCATTGTGCATATTTGAGATTTATTTTCATCTCATACATGATCATATCTCTACATATCTCTTATCTCTTCACACAACTTGAACATTCACTTCACCTTTTTTTTCTCCCAACATGCACATTTAATTCTTATGTGTGCACTTCCTTCACTTACACTTTCTAATGGTGTATTTTCTCTGATCACCCACACTCTATCATTTAAAAACCTATTTCTATTTATAACTTTTCCACGCTCTATTTGGTTTCAATTTTGTGCCTTTTCATGCCAGGGCGTTTTTTTTTCTTTTAATGTTGTGCAATAATTTCTTGTAATTGAATCCCTAATAGAACCATAAATTATTAGAGTCATGAAATTTCTCAATGATTTTTTTAACGTTAAATGTTGTAAAACTAACACGCTAACAACTTCTAACCAACACTACTTTTTTGTGAAACCAGGAGCAACCAAAACTCTACTAGTTGAACATTGTATCTGGATCGAAATACGAAAATCAGTAAACAAATAACATCTAACTATCCCATTAGTTTGAGACTTTTCCCTTTGATACAACTCACTACTCTTTCATTTCAACATCTAATGCTCCAATTTCGCAAGACTCGACATGGGACCCACAAGTTCTGTGAATGTGGTTGTTGTGTGATCTTCATCCATCAATGATAGACATGTCAAAATTCTTTAACACATGAAATATTTACCAAGCATGGTCCTAAAGTCAATCTCAATTCCCTTAATTCTACTCGATTGTGTCACCATGGATTGATTACTAATTGCCACCTTGCCCTCCATATCATCACTACCACTTGGCTTGTTTGGCCCCTTTTTATGCGGAGCGATGGAATAATGCGTTTACGTCTGCCCAAAATTTTCCTCTACATAGAATTTTCTTCCACGCAAGCCTTTATTCCCACATACTTTTCTTCCACACTAGCCTTTCTTCTGCACGAAAATTTTATTCTGCACTGGCCCTTCTTCTGCACAAGCCTTTCTTCCGCACTAGCTTTTCTTCTGCACAAGATTTTATTTCACACAAACTTTCCTTTTACTCCAGCCTTTCTTCCTTCTTCAAATTCTTTCCTTCTACCTTATTGGCCTTGAAAGCCTTGACATCAATGACAAAACTATCAACGATATTCCCCTTTTTCATTGATGGAAACCTCTAGAATTGGAGCATGAGCATCCTTGTTCTCTAATTCATTTCACATCCAATTTTCAAATTCTACATCAATTTCCTGAACACCGTACCAATAGCCAATATCTTCTCCCCTTATGTTGAACTTAAATTATTCTAATTCTCAAATGCTCTGCATCAAGTTTTCGTTTAATGGAGCATTATTTTCATCACACCAAAACCCATAGATGAAATCACATATACCATATTTAAATGCATATTGGTATTGTACTAGAGTTTAAAATCTTTGGTATTTCACTTGCAGCTCTAGAGAAAAAGAAGGTGACTGATTCCAATGGCCAAGCCAGGCTAAATTTATCCTCCTTTAACATCAATGGAAAAGTGTTATGCCTGCAACTTAGCAATTGATACTACATATTGAGCATGACTACACATCCAAAACCCCATGAACTAATGTGTCTCTAACTAGTAACTCTCCCCCTTTAAATACCTTTCTCTTGTAGTTTTTTTTCTTAACATATGATGATGAGATGCCATAATCCATACTTACAGAACTAATGAGATGTGAGATATATCACTCCCATCCTCTATCTTAAATACTCAAACGGCTTCCTGGGAATAGGTTCGGTAAAAATATCTACAATCTATTATTTTGTGGAAATGTACTCAAGTCCATCAATTTGCTCAACTACCTAGTCTCTGAAGAAATGATACTTCATAATAATGTACTTTATCTTAGAATGTGTTATGGGATTATTATAATTCTCAATAGCACTAATATTATGACACATAATTGTAATGGGGTGATCATATTAAACTTTTATATCCTTCAGGTTGTGTTTCATCCATAGAATCTAAGTGCAACATGCGAAAACTATTATGTACTCAACTTCAGTTGTAGAAAATGAGATAAAGTTTACTACTGATTCAAGACACTAGGAATTACCTAGAATGAGAAAGTCATAATTATTTGTGTTTTTTCATCACATCATTGTCTCACGAATTGACATCATCTGCAGACATGTGTTGTTTTTGAATTTGTGTTCTAATACCACAGGCTACAATTAAATAAATGTATATAAAGAATGTTTAACTAACATGGATTTCCTTGCTAATTTTAACCTGAAATTAACTCACTGAATCTGTATTATATTTTAAGTCTTGATATAATAGATATGGGTTATTTCTCATCATGCAGAGTCTATCTCAAGGAGATTCAATCATCTTGCAATACTAAAATGAATATTTATGCAGGAAACGTGAAGTCAAGCTATATAAGGGACTCTTTGAGAACTGGGTCAAATTTTTTTGCGTGCTTAGTTTTAGCTTAATATTTTATAAAGTTCAAGAACTGTAATAACTGCCTTCATCTTTAGAATGTCTGAGGTTTAATCATATCTTATGATTTACTTTTATTAATCAATAACATGCAGAAACAGACTTTTAAGCCCAAGATTAAAATCCTGTGTTAAAAGTTCATTAATCTTTTTAAAATAAATGATTTCAACTGTGAGTTCTGTGTCAGAATTTTTATTTTTAAAATAGTTTCACGAACTATTTTCTATAAACACTGTCTGTCAAGTTTTGGGTGTGGTTTGCTTCCTGGGGTCTGGTTGTCTGTATGCTGTCTATCCCTGTCCCCTGTCTGTGCCCCTCCGGCCCTGTTTTTCGACTCCGGCCGTGGTGCCTGGACTCTCCGCTCCGTCGCTCAAAATTTTTTTAGTTGTATTAAAACTTTTAGACACTCAAACAGTAAACACTTCTGTCCGTTCAAAATTTTTTTGTGCCTATTAAAAAAAATTAGAATGTATTAAATTTTTTTTAAGTTTAAAAGGAAAAATTTAAAAATACTTTGATCCTTTGATTGTTATCCTTTGCAGCCGCTCAATGGATTTCATTGAACACATCATCGAGTTCCCATCTCTAATAAGAACAGTGAAACTTCAGAATTAGAAAATTAACTCCAAGTTCTTCCATGTTAGATGTACCACTAATAAAATGTGTAGTACCGCTAAAACCCTGTTTCACTTTCAGAAATTGCTTTGAGACTCAGCTCACTGTGACTCTTGCCCCGTAACATGCACTCCACTAACCCAAGCTGTACAGTACCAACAATTAGGAACCTTTGTTCTGCCTTCTTTGCTAGAAACATTTGCATCCTTCTGACCTAAATGCTTAAAACCGCTTGTCTTAAAACCCCTTCTTCTAGCTCTTCTTAGCCAGAACTTACCTACACTCTGCAACTGAAAGCCAATTCACATTAGCACCTATTCACATTAAATTTCTGTACCTACTTGCAATTATAAATTCACCATTCTAGCTACTATGTCATTATAAATCAGATATGCACCACTTTGGTATTCTGTCACATTCTGTTAATAATTAACTCATAAACACTTTGAGGTGTATATGATTTAACTTGCTGGCTTTTCAATCCTCCCCACCAAGTGAACATGAATTACAAAAGAGGGGTGGAATTACTATAAGTAGTGAGTGTCTGGATACAGAGGGTCAAAGAGATTTCTTTTTTCTCTTGTATATTTAAAGCCCCATTATGTGAAAATGATTGCTTCGTATATTTATGCTTCACGTTAAGTAAAAGGTTTAGTGTAAAGAAGTTTTAAATGTTTTTATTATTTTCTTATTATACTTTCTATGATATTTTGATTGAAAATGTTTATTATTTATTAATTAAAAAAATTATTAGAAAATTATTGCTTTAAGCCTTGGAATTTACAATGGTAAATAATGAAAATGTATTTTTATTCAAATTATTTATGAAAAGCTTAAGACGTTTGATTTTCTCTTACCATGTCCTTTTTACATATATCTCAGAATAAGATTATTTGTAGTTTCCATTTTTGTAACATTTACTACCATAATCACCCTATAGAAATAAATAATCTAATATTTATAAATATATTGTTCTGAGCCAGCTAACCCCAAATATAGTATTGCAAATCCCTGGCTAAGTTAGGATGAGAGGTTAGTATTAACAGTATTATCCATTAAATAAGTTCTATGGGTTCAAAAGAACACTTTGCAAACAATTTGTTTTTCCATACACTTTTTTCATAGACAATTTCATTCTTTTAGCCATTATGGATTTTACAGTGTCATCCCTATTGTGCCAATAAAACTTAACAATGAATTAAACATGGCATCAATCATAATGAGGAAACCAAGTAAGATCAAAAACAAACAACTAAATCACCAAGGTTGTAGTATAAATAATAAACATTCTAGGATACTCAAAATCATGTACACTTTTACCTAAAATCAATATGGTGAGGCCTACAACAACAATCGCAAGCAATGCAATATAACCAATCAACTAAATCAACAAAACATATGGTCTAATTATATTAATTTTTAGATATAAATAAACACCGTATAATGCACCTTATATAAAACTTTAATCCATGTGCTTAACCTTAACATTGACACAAATGGAATACAATTTTACTGTATTGTTTTTATGATGAAAAATATGCTACGAGTATTGCCCACATATCCTAAGTCAAAAAGGGGATAGATTAAAAAGGGATGCTCTGATCATCTAAAGATAAATTATAATCATGACATATTAGTAATGCAAATTAGATATACCAATTATGTTCATATACAACAAATAATATCTACCACAAATTACATAGAAGTCATACTTATCTCATAACAACTTAAAATATATATCTAGCATTACATTACAGCTATAGGAGATAAAATCAAAGAAGCATTTGAATGTAACCAACACAGTGTAATAATTATGTCCTTTAGTTCAATAAATAGATACAATTTGCAAATGCCATGCATCTGCTTAGTATTTCATCTAAGTAGTTTAAATTTAAACTTATATCTAATGTTAATTGTATAAAAGAATAAATAATCCAAACTTCCAAAATAATATTTATTAAAGAAATACACATATAATTTTCCCCGTGGAAAACAGTTATAAGGTCGAGAAAGTTCCAAAACTTACTTGAATAGAAAGTGGTATGCTAGAAATGAGTAAGTAGATTTTTCAGAAATGAGGAAGTAAAGGTTGATGTGAGCCACACAAAATTGCACCATACCTTAACAAAATTGTTAGATCCTTCAGTACATATTTAAATCAACTTTCATTGAAATATACAGATAAACTCAACCTAATTTTAGAGAAAAATAGTATACCATTCTTACAATTTCACATACACACATAGCATACTAAGATGAGTATAAAGATTTAAATACCCATCGAGATGTCAAGGATTGAGACAGCATCATCACAATAAAAAACCAAGTACAAATGCAGTAATCCTAATCATGCTTTACATAAGGTAAAATTAAACTCATGACTTGTAATGATAAAAACATCCCACTTACCAAAAAATATAAGGATAAAATTGACAAACTACATGTTTAACAAGGGATATAATCCTTCTTTTCCTTCCAGAGACAGATAATGAACATCAATGTCCTGTTGCTTCATGATGATAAACTATTTGAAAGAAAAACAGAGGCGAAATGTAAGAAATATAAAATTATAATGAAACACAACGTAAGAAATAGAGAACATAATGAAACACACACATACATGTCTTTAGACAATCACTCATTTTCCTAGGAAATCCTATGGGAGACAAGCAAACCCTAAAAAGTAACATTGCTCTGACTTTTCCCCTAGAAATCCTTATGGAGAAAAACAACACTAAATGTAAAATATGTTCTTACTCTCTTTCTGCAGAAAATATAGCAATAAAGAAAGAGGTAATCTCTAGAGTTAGCTAAAACTTAGCTGTGATAGTTGCTATAAAAACTAATCATACATTTTTCTCTCTAACATCACACTCAGCTCTATTTTCAACTATGGAACAAAAATACAATAACACAAAATGGAACTCTTATTCTCCTCAGTGGCCAAGTATTTAACATAGCTAAAAGTATAGCCAACTAGGTGGTAAGATTTAATTCCGTCAACCATTAACGAGGTTTGTGATTTGCATCTTTTAGAGTCTCTTCGTTAAAAATTCCACATGTAGCTAGCTATTAGTGCATGAGCAATGGGGCTAAAATGCCCTCTCACACATGGTGGTCAACATGATAAAGCCTACACCCGCATTTAAAGGCAACTTTAATGAATCGTCAGATGTTTTTTCAGACTTATATGTCTTTATGTAGAATAATACATTCTGTGACAAGGGATAATCGTTTGACCCCTTAAATGTCATTACCATCAAAAATACCCCAAAGGTTTTAGACCTCCACTCTCCACCCACCATTAAAAATACCTTACAACTTGATTCTTTCATTTTTTCACTCTATATGAACAAAATATATGACAACAATATAATTATCCAATCTCTAGACTATTTATCAATTAAGTAAACAGAGAGATAAGATATAATTAAATTTAAATAATCTTAATCTATCAATGTCTTGTAAATTTCTGCGTTGATACTTTCAGTAATACGCTGAAAATAATTTGCTTGATTCCAGCCACATTCTCTCAACCATACTGGGCAGCAACCTCTTATAATATTTTAAACCTAAGGTCTTTCCCATACCAAAGTATGTTCTTTTAAATATGTCTTTTCTTGGTGATATGGTGATTTAGAAATGATTGGGAGAGCGGAATTCCTCATTTAATATACAATATGTTTAGTTCATGCCACCAGTTTTAAGAATTTAAATTCAACTTAAAATTTTAATATAACTAACTAACTGTGCAAAAAGAATAATAAATAAATTTATGTTAGTTGTGACTAGGTAGATGAAACAACACACCAAAGTATTTCAAATTTAAAAATAATGGTTTGAGTCCTGTAGGAAGCCAGAAACCTATTTGTTTTCAAAATAAGGACAAAAATTCACTGACTTTCATGATTAGGTTGTAATCATGAGGCTCTACCCAAGAGTGGACCTTTCCCAAAATCTTGTGACATCTTGTCACAAACAGTTTCTTTTTTTCATCAACCGAAAAACACATCATGTAAGAAACATAGTCATTGATATATCATTTTTCTCCTTCAAAGAAAAAAAATTTACATCATGTGAGAATATCCCATACTCTTAGATATTGTAAAACCATCAAACTGCACACAAACACAGTTTCACAAAAACAGTTCTTCAAACAACTCATCAGCCAAATAATAGATCTCATGTACAAATTTCCATATTTGTTGCATTTAAGTGTCAACATAATCATTTTCAACATCTGTTTCATGCAATATGCACTTACACTTTGACCAAAGAAATTCATGAAACATCAAAATACATGCAAGGCCTTAATTGATAAGAAATCTAACCATCTCCATAAACCATTACCGCGCTTTTCTTCTTTAGCGTACTTCATCATGGAATCATCTTGACCCTCATCGATTATGCAATCCCTTTTTCCATTTCATTAATTCTTTCCACCTTCAAATTTTGTGGATGATCATGGATACAAAGTCCAACACTTGTTCAACAGCAGACCTTTCTGCGGTAGAAAAATGAGTAATAAACACCGCATCTTATTTTTCAACATCATTTTCCTCGTCCAATGGGCCTTTTGATTTTTTCCTCATTTATTTAGAAAGTTTCAATGTGCATGCGGATATCTTCTTCAATATACAGCAACATGATTATTCTAACCATTAAAACAAGAAATATGAAAGTTCTTTTCTATATCTCTTCCTATGTGAATATTTACCATGTTACCATAATCAAAAGCAATTGATTAAGGTAAATTTATACCTTGGAACATTCACCATTTGCCGCTTCGAGGAGGTGGATTCGATGAGGTAGTGGCTCTCCTCGACATTTGCATGAACGAACACGATAGAGATTTCAACATCCTCTTTTACATTCTCATTAGCCGCATGTTTATTTGTTTATCTTCGTAAATTGGGTGTCAAATTTTCCATTCATGAAATACAAACTTCATGCAGCTTGAGGTAATGAACACGCAATAGAAAGTCTTCTAGAACAACTGTGCCCTCCTTTGAGCCAGAGAATTCTCCATCATGTTTTCCATAACCAAGACCCAAATAATTAAGGCTCTCAAATAAAACATTCATGCCCCAACTATGCCTCACAGTACTCAACTATTTTGCAAGTGCTCGCTCTTTAACCTTTTATCAGTAACACATTTTTCATCAAAAATTTGGACCTTATTCTTTGTGTTCCCCAAAAGCATCACACACTATTCTGGAGAGGGAAATTAAAGACAGAAACCATATTAATTTTTCTAACTAACCTTGACTAAAATGAGCTAAATTGTACTTTGATACCAACCTGATTTATGGACAAACTAGTTTGTTTGGGCTATCTCCCTCACAGAGGTTGTAATGAAATGTTTAGATTTCAAAGTTAGCCAATTGGGAAGGGGTTTATATGTCAAGCTTTAAGGTATTTGCAGAAATTTATGAGTTAATTAGCTTTTAAAAACTCATGTACACTGAATAAAATGAAAAATTTATTTAGGAAATTTTTTTCCTCAATCTGCATTTCCACCACTGAATGTGTATGTAAGAGGAAGAAAGAGGGAATTCACTTTTCAAATTCTAGACCTTGTCTAAACCAAAATAAACTAGAGGTTTGGTTTTCAACATCTACTTATTTGGAAAAGTTCTCAGCTACCAAAGTCCATATGCCAACCTACCTCCCAAGAAATCCATTTCACATCACCGTTATTTTTTTGTCTTCCTATATTCTTTATCAAACTTCTCTAGTGATTCTTGAAAGGTGGATAATTAAATCTTTCCTGTAAAAATTGAGTCTAAATATAGCATACAAGGTCATTTTAAGCCATTCTTCTATCCAATGAAATCCAAGTGAATATTTTTACATATTGATTATTCCATAAACTCAGACAAGAAGAGACAGAGTTTCCGCCTAAGCGAGATGTTTAACAAACATAATAATAGAGAAACAATTAGTGACGCTACCAAAATATGAGCTCTTCAAGGTATCATCTCCTTCATCAAGGTCAAGAATCTATTCACCTAAAAATGTCCTGAAGTGGAAATGATGGTTTAAAATAACCAGATAAACCTTCAGTAGAATGAATAAAATCAAAACCTCAAGGTCTTCATAATCCGATCGTAAAGTTAAATTGTACTGACTGCTCAACAACAAAGAAACATTCAAGATAACAAAAATTGCAATTTATCAACATTTTCTAAACCATCTTCAAAGCTGAATATTAAAATTTAAATTTCAATGTATCAATGGAGTCATCAAAATCACTATATTTCAAACTGAAAGCAAAATAAGTCGAAGAATTCAATTTTCCGAAACTTCTTTCTTGCCAAAGCTAGTATGATGCTGTTTAAGCGTATAAATTGGCATCCACCAGGAAATTTACCAAAGAAGAACCTTTCAGATCCATTTAATGCTTTACTTTTTCATGTGAATATCCAACTTCAAGACCAATGCCAGGAAATATGTAATTTTACCTAATAGAAGTAGACTAGAACTTCAAATGGTGGGATACATGTGTGCACTTGAAGATCTTATATGTACAAGGTGAGAAGAGAGTCATCACTCTCCAGTTGATAAAGAGAAATTAGGCTCGGTATGGCAACCTTACTGTGATATAAATGTCCAGCTATAGAGGCTACCAAATTATATGTAGGAAGGAGAGTCCAAAATGTAAAATCTCTAGCCTCACTTGGAAATAAGATGTAGAGAAAGGTATAGAATAAAAGTAGATATCCATCTATAAAAGAACCCACAGAGTCTTAATAACTCCACCCTCACAACTCAAGAGACATTAACTAATTACATCTCACACAACGCCAGAGGATATTCAATAACCTTCGTTATGGCTTTGAAATACATGGTAAGTATCAAGATCTGAAACCTTATTTGCATAATTTCAGCATGGACCCACGTCATAGCTTTTTAGTTTTAAAATGAATGTAAACTTCTTTGCACCGAAGCCGCATATTCATAATCCATGCCTGTAATACGACGCGTAACCAGGATAACATCCGCATTGTCATATCGCAATAAAATTTGATAATTTGCTCCGGTCGCTGGACCAAATGGCTGAAATTTCCCCATCGTTTATCCCATCCGGAAACCGCCGACGGCATCGACGTTATAGAAAGGTGTCGAATATCATGATTAAAAGGTCGCCATTGCTAATGCCAGATAAGATCAACGCACACTATGGAGCCCATTGCCGCTATTGCGACGACTGCGGCACTACACAATGTCTGGCGGCTGTACCAGGACGCGAGGCCTTCACGTAATATTGGATGCCTTTTTCCGCCACCGCTGGATAATCACCGGAAGCGCGTTAAAATACAAAAAATGAAACCTATAGCATCGCCATAAAAAGTCGATTTATTGTTCGTGATCCGCTAACATTCATATGAACGCCTGGATATCACGCGCGCATCCGCCTGGCTTTGCAGAATAAAGATTTCGCCTTCACCAGGCATCAATTTTCTCAACATTCGCCTGTTGCCGCCTTTGCTTCATAGAATAGAATTTTCCCCTGCGATCGTACCAACATTCGCCTTCACGCCCGGCAGACGCTTTCAGATCAGCCAAAGCCAGCTCTCACTTTGCAGAATATTCACCCCTACCAAATGGTGCCCATCGCAGTTCCTCTCCAGAAAGTTGACTCTATTTGGGTTTTAATGTCAATTCCATTGGATTGTGTTAGGTCGAGGTTCTCTTCAGATACGTCAAGAATCAAGATTCACACTTTATTATCTTCATCGCACCAATAAGGTGATTTAATTTTTTCCCCCAAAGAAACGCTTATTAATTGAAAATAGCTATTTTCCTCGCTTTAAAACCTTACATGAAATGAAACGTTACCAGGTCATTTAACTAAGTAAAAATCTATTAGTGTCTGAAATGCGCATGCGGTAGCGGCATTAAAGTTCCATATCACGCACAAAGATCACCGCTTTGCCATGGGTAATAACATTCGCCTCAAGATCACTAAGTTCTTGCAATAACATTCACCCCCACTCTTTAATAACATCGCCTTCTACTATATAATTAAACATTCGCCTCTACCAAAAAAGAATATGACGGCTCTTCAGCTTCGTAAATAAAGTTCTATCACAGTCTTCTATAGGAGGGTTGACCCACCAACTGCAGCAACAGTCTGAATGAGAAAAATTTCATAATATTGTATTTGATACATCGTAGACAAACAATTGTAGTTACCGCTTCGTGTCTAATATATTAAATATACTTTTACATCGAACCTAAGATAGGAAACGCTAAAATGCTAGCCATCATAATGTTTTGACATAAGAGTTGAGTGATATACTTGAAAAGAATCAACAATCGATATTTATAATCATTTGTTATTCGTTAACACAATGTCAGAACCATATTCAACACTTCTACACTTTCTGAATGTTCAGTCATAAGATTAAATTTTTTCCTGTAAAGAATGTTTATTACACTTGCGTTATTGATATTTTCTTCCCCGCTTTTAAAACCTAAGATTAAAAAAAGAGAAAATAAGCATTGTATTTCAACTATGCAAAGAGACAGTGTTCAAGTGTACATGTAATCACTGTGTAGGTATTCTTTTTCCACTCTTCATACATCCGTTAGTCGTAAAAAGAGAAGTTCATATTTTTTGTGATTGGGATTATCTAAAAAATAGTTAAATTATTTCCATATGAAGGTTTTTCTTTTACCATCGAAATAAAGAAACCATTTTTATAATTCAAATCTTAAAAAGAAAGATCAGTAGAAATCAAATAAAGGCCATGTCCTCATGGATATCAGCTTTAAAGTCATTATTAAATCGGTTATTTTTATATTACAAAGACGATAGTTTCTCCAGGTCATTTTTGTTTTTTGAGATGAAAAATCCAAAGAACTGGAAGATCCTTTTAAGAAATAATGACCATTTCTCAATCATATCTCAATCATTTTATTTTATTCATACATACTTTATATAAATTTTACGAGAATTTTGTAAGAATACAATATAAAACACAAATTAAAAGAAATGATGATGTAGATATGACCTTTAGTTATGTCAATTAAGTTAACGATGGTAGAATACAACGAAGGTATGCTCAGACGGCAAACTAGATTCCTTCCTTGAGCAGACATGAGTATTAACTAAAGTTGTAGTTTCTAACTTCTTGTATTGGTTCATCAATCTTGAAATCTTGCATATACTGTATGTCTCATTGCTTCATGTTTAATAATTTGCATCAGACTGCATAATAGGAAATTAGGAATGAAGGATGACATACTTATGGACTCGTTAAGTTACTTTTAAGTTTGTGTTAGTTTAGTGTGGAATATTCTAGTCCCAAATAATATATAATTTATGAATATATCATGATTTCAAATGAGCTGAATATCAACAAATTATTAAAGATATTAAAGGAAAAGGTATGGAAGATAGAAAGGCTCATTTAAATTTCTAAGGATTTTTTCATAATAGTTGTCTTAAAGTTTCACTTTGTGTCTCTTCAAGATCGCCTTCCCCAACAATGGCATATACTACTGCTTTCAACAAATGCTGTTCTAAAATGTCCTCACAGTCCTCACAACAAGTTTTCATTATAGTTGTTCCAATAATATATTCAATAAGGTCTTCATTGTCAACTGTCTCTAAGTTAAAGCCTTAATGTGCAATGATATAAGCCTAAGACTGAATTGTTGCATGTATATTTTGAACTCTAATTTTGGCTGGTATCCGGGGTAGTCTTATTAAATACTGCAATGCTTATTCTGTGTTTTAAGTAGATATATTTTTCTAAGTTTTTACATTTATAATTTTATTGAAGGTGGCAGACTAGATGAGAGTTACATGCAGTTCAACCCAGAGACTGTGATGATCAAAGGAAAGAGGCCAAATGGGAAGAACATGTAAAGTGCCAAAGATGCCTTTGTATCTTCAGCATTTTAGTATTTACATAATTGAATAATATTTTCATCTTTTTTCTAAATATGCATGTACCTACTGTAGTACGCCCGATGATTCTTGAGGAGCTTTCATCCTTATCTCCAGTTATTCTTGTTGCTAAAAGGTACCAAATGCAGGTTAATTAATACTGAGACGTACCCCAACACTCCTAAAGAAGAGAAGATGAAACACCGAGAGCGCTGGTGACATATCAAAGTATAAGAAAAGCCTAAAAGGATATTTTTTTGTTCTACATGCAGGAAGGAATTGCATATTTGATTTTTAATTTTATATTTAATTAAACTAACAAAATTTCTTTTGTATGGAAATTTTCCAAAATTTCACGGAATCCTGCTAGTGGTAGTGGGACACAAGGGCAAGAGTCGCCCAATAACCCTCTCTGCATAACTTTTAAATCTTTTAGGTGCCAGGCAAGAAACACCTCTACCAGCGACACCGTTCAACTGTACCAATGTGTTAAAAGACGAGTCATATGCACAACTACATTTAATATCATAAGCCTGAGTTAACGGTCAACAACAGGACTATTAATAAGTTAAGTTGGTAGAATTGTTAAGGTCCTCTTATAAAGTATGTACAACTCCCAAAAATTTAATATTTTTAACTTATTCTTGCATTGGATTTAAAGTTACATTAACATTTTTATTTTAAATTAATGATAATATCTTTTCTTTTTCCGTAGAAATAAAGAAATTACAGACCGGAGAAATGTTGCAAGCAGTAATTTTTTGGCCCAACCATATCGTTATTATGGTAACTTTTAGTTCTGAACTCTAAAAAGAATTTCTGGATATTCGAAACCTTTTGGTGGTCAGTAATATTTGATGGTATACAGCTACAAGAAGTTCAAAGCGCATACAAACATTTGAAATGACACTAGACAACTATAGGGAGACTTAATTGCAATTTAACCCCAGATATGGAATGCTCCTCTCACAGCTCCAGAGAGGAGGAGAGCACTCATCCGTTAGCTGTGAAAAATACAAGCATGGCAAAGAAAGAATAAAAATACTAAACTAACTGCATGTAATTACAAATTTAATTCAATAGCTTTAATTTTTCATGTCAAAATAAAGGTAAAGAATTGTGATTCCATTTTTTGAATTTTTGATGCTAGGTTTCCCCGACAATTTGTGCAACCTAAAGCTAGGATTAAAAAAAGGGCCATCAGTTGTTAAAAGTTTGTACGCTACTTAGCCAGCTTGAATTGTAATTAAGTAGCTAAACATTCCTAATTAATCAGATCGGCTTTCCAACGCGGAATCCTATCAAATATGATTAAAAATATACGCATATGTAATGTAAAGGTGAGACTTCTCAATAAACAACAGAGGAAGATAAAAATATCGCTTTTCCATTCTCGCTTATCAAGCCGAGTTTGAACGTCATGCATAAGCTTAGCAAACCGAAGATCCAGAATGCCCTGGATAAGGTAAAGATGAACTTTCAATATGTTTACTTTCATCCATAAATTTAAAGGTCGAACAACTTTTTTAAAATTCAGGGGAGCAACATCAACAGAATACACAAATAACTTTTTCTAAATTTAGAGCCAAATACGATCCTCATGTAACCTAATTACTGTATAGTGACCAAAAATGTTAAATGCCATTACCAAAGAGGGTCGTGATTAAATTTAATTTCCACTTAATTTTTTCTAATATAATTTTTGATGGCTATCCTTTATAATGCTAGTAATGATAGTATGCTCTCTTGAGATCTTAACAATGTAGATAAAAAGATAGGTAATAAATTCAATTTTTCGGCATCCAAAAATGTAAATAACTTATCAATTTTTTTATTAATATTTACCAACTAGTTCAATGATATTTAAAAAATGGACAATTAAAATTTAATATTATCTGCTTCAGAAGCGATGCCCTCCACATCGATGAGACTTACATCGCGAATTAATAAAGTAACTAGTCAAGGCCATTAACCTGGTGCACCAGGTAAATAATCTCATTGCAATTTTTATTATTAATATTAACAATTAGTCAAACGATATTTAAAATCGATAATTAAAATTTAATATTATCTATTTTTGTAGCATACCTGCCACTCTGATAACGCATAATTTGACTACGCAACTAGGTCGAAGACTGCATAAATTAAAATCGCAAATAATCACAAATTTTTTTATTAATATTACCAAACTAGTCTAAAGATATTTAAAACCGACAATTAAAATTTAAGACTGCTTTTTGTAATATTCTGCCACTCGATGACACTCAGACATCGTGATCTACGCAACTAGGTCGTACGAATCGGTGTGCACTGTAAATAATCTCATTGTACCTTTATTAATATCAACTAGTTCAAATGATGCTCAAAACTGACACCTAAAATTATTATATGTTTTTGTAGGCTATACCTCACAATTTTAGATGAGACCTTCTAGAGCATCATGGTCGCGCAACTAGATCAGCAAAGTAAGTAGTCAAAGGCAAGAAACAGAGCAGAGCATGATGATATTGATGATGTAATTAGGAGCTTTAAAAATAGAAGAAGAAAATAACTATAATGTAAAATATTTGTATTATTATAAGACAAATACGCCAATGACCATACTTAATCTTTATATAAAAACTCATTTATCATACTATTTTTATGTCAAGCATTAATTGCAATGTTTCACATTTTTTGTTGAATTACGGATATTGTTAACTTTTTTTATGTCACAGGTGCAAAAATGAAATATAGATTGCATTGGGAATTGAAAGATGAGGGGAGGGGGAGGGGCCATGGTGATTCCACCTTCACGTGGTTACCTCGTTTAGTAGAGAATATTGAGCGATTTAATTGAGCACCACCTCGATCCAAGAGTAAACAAAGTCATTGTTGACTTAGCTGCTATTTCCTGATCTGGGAGTGTCTGTTCCAAGTTCATGCCAGACTCCAATAAAATTGTCTTTGTTCAATATATTTTTATTCAGTATGTTTTGACATTTTCAACATATGTTCTAACATTATCATAAGAATGCATCTTAGAGTAAAAAATACTACATCAATTACTTGTATTTAATGTATAGATAATGATGGATCAATTTACCTGCAACAAAGTACAAATCCTCTGCATCTGTTATACATAAACTTGTCAATCTGTGGTCATGTCCAGATATTTCTTGTGCGCTAGTCGCAGTTCGTGAATACAAGCTACATTTTGTAAGTTCCTTTACGCTCATAATTCACAAGCCACCACATTATTATCTAGTTTTTGGTATGTTTTTTCATTTATTTTATTTAAAGTAACTCATGTTTTGCTATTCACTTGGCATTTCTTCCGATACCACTCCCAAAGAACTCACTTTATTGTTGTGGTTATTTATTGTTACTAAGATTTTCCATATCATTATCATAAATACATCATGTGTTGTTTAACTTTGTGCTAGGAGAGCTTTAGTCTTCCGCATTTGGGGCTTTTCTCATATTTTTCCCTCATGTTGGCCCCTGACCACTCGTTGTTTACATGCTGGCTCCATACCACCACCACCTGCACATGTCATCCTTATGGTGCCACATTTCACCTATTTTCATGAGTTTAGGTTTTCACTATAGTTTTCAGAAATCCATTATGTGTCTTTATATTGTCGTTATAATACTTCATGGGATTGATTGATGAGCATGTTCTAATGGTTATTATCCATAAGAACTGTCTATAAGGTCATCTCGGAGATATTTCGTGTGGTTTTGGTTTTTTCACCGTTTTCAGTGGTGGGACAAAAGTAATCCACTGAATACCGGGTGTCTTTGTGGGGGAGAATTTGTTTTGTGAGAGGAAGGAGCATTTGATGTGTAGAGGTGATCCTTATTGATGTATTCCCATAGATGGCACAGAGGTCTAGAATTTAAACAAAATAGCACCTAGTATGGGTAAACCTGCTACCAGCATATATAATCAAGAAGATTTTTTGTGGGAAAATTTTAATATATCGTGGATTTTCCATTAGTCTTTAAAAGTGCAAATATATCCGTATCATGCTGAAATGAGGATCAGAAGTTGTATTTCTTTGGCTGTTTTCCACAATGCCCTGCTGCTGTGCCATGACATAGTTGTTTAGTTTGCCTGCTATAAACTTAAAAGCAGTTTTAAAATGGGAGCCATGTTTTTTGTGTCTATGTATTGTTATAACATCCTGGAGAATTCTGTTATCTACATAAGAGAAGACAGTTTGTTTTGGGTGCAGAGGACAAAATTGCCACATTCACTATTGTAAATGTTGGTATGGGAAGAAGTTGGGTGCAATGTTTGACATTGGTGCGCACACCGTCTTCTCTTCTTTGCTTTTTCACCCATTTCCTTTAATCGCTCACAGAAGAGGGACTCAAGATTATTAACAGAAGAAGGTAGTTAATACAAGAGTTCATGGGGGGTATGAGCTAGCACTGCGTACGTGCTTATATAAAAAAATTGCGTCGCAGAAAAACTATGTTTAGTATATATCCCCCACGGAACCCCACCGCGATGGATCCTTCTCTGTCCACTATATCTTATTTATTCGTTATTTTAATGGAGGTTGTTAGTTTTTAGATGTGTGCTCTCCGGGGTTTTATTTTTAACGTTATTAGTCCCCCCTCTTAAATGTCTTTGATTTATATAAAGAATGAAAACTCCTAAAGGAAAGGAAATATATTGTTACTCCAAATAACTAAAGAAGAAAGTATATACTTGAATAAATTTATATATTTATTATTAGAAGAATGAAATGCACCTTTAATTATGGTTTTGGCCTTTTTGTTTGCTGAATTAGAGGACCCAAGAAAATATTATGTCAAGTAGGTTGTGTTTTCCTCTTTTTGCGTATGGGGTTTGGTGTATCTAATCTAATCTCTGTCCACCATGTATTTTTTATTGTAAACCCTTCATTTTTCTGCCACGTATTATCTGTGAATATATTTGATCAGGTATTCCATAGATTCACAACATTTGTAGTTATTGAATCATACTTATATAAAATTTTTATTATGGAAATAGTTGACAAATACTGCCATTTACATCCTACCCAGGTAAGGTATGAGAAGTTTTTGTAAAATATCGGTATTGAAAATGATACTTGATCCTATATAACATCATGTAATTAATTTCAAAATCGATATTTGTATGTGCTGTACACTCCTTTTAAAATTAAATATTTTATGTTGTTTTAAACCATTATCTTTTTCTGTATTATAGATGCTAAAATAAGAAAAGACTTGTATGAAACTGAACTGTGAATATCTCTGTTAGAAACAACCCACTTCCAAGACATGATTAGTAGAAAGACAAGGTACTTATGAAACACAAGATATCCCTGAAGTGTATTGTTTAATGTTTATTAGGGTTATTTTTGAGAAAATAACCCCTATCTTAATAGTGACTTAACATGGAAAGGTAAATGAGAAGAGAGGATCAATGTGTGATGTAACAGAATCGAAATTAATCCCCAAGGAGAGTCAAAGGGTCACAATCGCTATGTCACATTTTCCTGTCAGTCTCCTGCTCTTTCCTTCTGTACTTGGTCCTTCCATTGACTTCCTTTTTGAGCTATTATCAACCGTAGAATTATAATAAATACCATCCACAATGGTTAATTAATTTTATATTCCATTTTATATTATCTTGCCTTATAACCCACTGTTTAATTTTGTTTAAGACTTTGTATTTTATACTTCCACGTTTTTTTTAATAAATAATTTGTATATTTAAACCTTGCTCTGTATTTCCACCACCCTGCCTACAATGTTAACCATGCCTTATATTTATGTTAATTATATCCAACTATTTAATTACACTTTATTATATCCTACCACCTAGTATATATCAATAACCACCCACAACACTCGTATTTACCCTCACAATGGTCCTCCCGCACAATCTTTAGTTAACCCATATAAGTAAGTTCCATTCACACTAATTCCATAGGCCTTTTCTCCAAACCTAATCCACTCTGCACTTTTGCCGCTCTCCCAACTATTGTGCTGAACGTACATATGTACAACTATGAGTTTTTCAATACTGCCTATGTGGCTGCTTCTCAAGGGAACTTGCGGAACAGGAACATCGCCTACTCCCAAAAATAAGTTTCTGTACACATGGGCAACTGCTGTGATTCTGCCGTGTTTTGGTAAGCAGGCCTATCTACCAAAGTCCTAAAGTTCGCTATCCTTTGTTTGTTAACTATGTCCCAACCCTGTGGTCAGGTTCAAAGTAATAAATAATATTGTCTTTAACAGCGGATTTTATGATTTTAAAACAGAGTTCATGACCTCGTGTTTTCCAGCTCATGAGCTTCAGCTGGATTCTGTCCAAAAATAAACCAAGACTCAAACCAAATTTATGCCTAAAATATTCACTACTGTCATTAATTCTCCAGACTAAACTAAAACACCAGAATTGCAGCCCTTTAACTTTTTTGGTCCAAGCTACCTTCACTAAGGAGTTGGGGATTTAACTTTCTATCAAATTCACTAATTCTTTGGTCATTTTCTATTGTTCCCCGCCCACCTTTTGACTTTCTTGGTAACAGGAGAAATTTCATGCCTTCTTCATTTTTCATTGTTCCCATGCCAGCCACAATACATGTGTGTAACAAAATTGAAATCCTGAACTGTTAACTGGTTTTAATTGTTATCTGTATTGAAGAGAACTGAAGTTTGTATTTACATATTTCTAATATAACCTGGGGTCAAATTGTTGAAACAGATTTTGCTTATTTCCTGTAACAGGATATTCCACTCTCAACAAACTCTCAGTGAAAAATCTGGCTTTAGCTAATTAATTATATCCTGGCATAGTTCATTTATCTCTTTTTTCACTGTGGACCAAATAATTGAGATTCCAAAACTCAGAATTGTGCTCCCTTTTTCTATTAAACTCGAAATTCCATTTTCAAATCCATAAGAACTGTAGTAATGTGTAGTTCCTATAGCTCAATGTCGATCACCTTCACAAGGACTTCAGATTATTTATTTTGTTCACAGGGATTAAATTAATAATTATGCTTTTCAGTGAGAACTCTTCATATTTATTGTTTTATAGAGATAATTATTTGTTGTTCAATATTCTTTGATTTTGTAACCAAATCTTCCTGTACCTTTCTCCCCCAATGATATTTTTCCTTAGTTAATCCAACATACATGAAAGGAGATTCAACGACCGTGCTTTTATCCCTAAGTCAAATGTTTATTTTTCTTTCCACAACTGCTGTACCCAATATATAATTTAACCCTATTGTTTTCACCTCCACCATATTAATTATTTATAAATTACTTTTCTATTATCCTATAAGAGTTAAAACTGATATGCTAAACCTTCTTCTGACAACATATGATTCTACCTAAAACCTCCCCTTATAAGTTATGCTTTAATTAATGAGGGTATTAGATGATATTGATATTCTTCCATATTAAGCCAAACGAATACCAGTGAGTATAAGGATCACGAACCCCAGATGAGTGATGTCCATTTTTACCCCGAGACAGCTCACTGTCATTATATGATTTTATCCGGATTATTTATAAAACCCATGGATCGTTTCTTATTAGACTGAGAATGAGAGTATTTAAGTATTTTCCACTGTATATCATCCCTATGATTTTATTTTCAAATGAAAATTTCCTTTTTATGTTAAGAACCTAGTTGGGCGTAATCTAATGCTCATCTTTAATTTTCATTATTACTCATAACTCCTCCTATTCTCCTTATTCTATAATGAGTTTATTTAATTTTTTTGTTCATCTCAATCACTCTGTTGACAGAGTCTTCCTATAATTAACAATGAATCCAGAAAATCCTTCACCAAAGGCTGACAAAGAGAGGACTCAAAATTTTATACAAAACTATATAGACTCAGGACATATGGATGTGTGAATTATGCTCTCCATTCAACGCCTACACGTCATCCTAATGAGGCCCTTTGCATTAGAACATTAAAGTATATTAATAACTACATAATTCATTTTTTAACAGAAAGAAAAATAACTCTGTGATCAGAGGCCAGAAATTAACCTCTTCATTTGTGTAAATTTAGGAAGCTGACAGTAGCTCTGTGTGATTTTGTAATTCATCAAGATGTTAAGTTTCAATGGTGCCTATGATCCAAACAACTTAAACCAGGATAGAAGAATTATAAATAAATGGCCACCATACATATCCATCAAAGAACTTAAGAACAATATGAATATAGATGAATGGATGTGGATGTAATGTAATAGAAAATGATAGTGATGGTCAATAAAAAGTGAACACATCTTTAAAAAGATACGGACTCAACTTTTTGGACAGTGTGTGATTTTCACCAGACTACAATGAAAATTTTGGTAACAGAGAGATTAGCATGATAAAGAGAATTGCAAGGAAAAGAAAGTATTCTGACATACAAATAATTTAAAATCAGAAATGAATAAGACAAACCTTAGACTTCTAAAGAACAAGGCTCAGTGATAAATTCTCCCACTACATTTAAAGGAGCTGTGAATTTTTAATATTTTTACAAACTCCTTTGAACATATACAAAATAGAGAGGTTTTAAACAACCTATTCTAGTCAGGTATTTTCCTAAATGTTAGATGTTAAAAGGAAGAATTAACCTCTTCCAAGATGAATTATTTGGTGAAATCCCCTGAATAAATGGTAGAAGAGAAGAAGGGCCAGAAATGGTATATGAAAGTAGGGGACATCCACACTAATTTTCAAAACATGGTAATACAGAGAACAAAGCAAGAATATCTTCTTCAAATCCCCAAAGAAAACTCACTGGGACATCAAAAAAAAAAGAATATTCACCAATATAGTATGAACTGATCCACTAGACTTCATGTACAATCCAATATTGGTATATTCAAAATCATGAAAGATTGATACCACTATGAACATCCACAGTGGGTGGATGTTATGAGATATTTGGTTTGACAGTGTATAGCCTTCAGATGCCAAATTGGGTAGCATTATTATGAATAATTTGAAGTCTTAGCAAAGGACAAACCATCCTTGACCAAATTGAGCACACAAATGATGTGACATTTATTCCACTGGTTTACAACCAATGATGACCCATAATTGCAGTGATTTGCATACATTGAATACAGCCAGAGCTAAAGCTCTCCCAAAGCATAATAGAATTCAAAAACTTTAGAGGAGAATAATCATTTAGGGTCATAATCCTAAAGATGTGAATAAGATGTTTCATCAAGAGAAAGATATTATTGTTTCAGGTAGAAAAACAGTTACCGCTCATATTATTCATACCCAAATCATCAAAAATTTCAGGAAGACCAAATGGATTTGCTCTTAAATTGAATGGAGTAACTTATCAGAAATCTGAAAAGAGCTTGAGAATGCTTAAAAGATAAGGAAATATTCTCAGTATCTACAGCCAACAGAGAGTGACATGAAAGAAAGAATACAACAAACAACAACATCAATGTTGTTAAATACCGCAAATTTGAACACCGATGAATTAAAGTCAATGGAAGATGTGAAATATTCAAAGCAGATCTCTACGCAAAGGAACAATTAAGCATCAGAACATAAATATGATCGTTAAAAATGAGTGGTTAAGCGATAAAACAAGAGAAGAACAAATTGTTACCAAGCTGAAAAGGATCTCACATTAGAACTTTAAAGAAATAAATGGGATATTCTGGGATAATATCATTCAACCAATAAAAGGATGTTTACCCCACCAGATAATGGATGAACAAAATACCTAGTTAAATTCATCAGATGAGATTGAGAGATCAAGACAGAGTTAGGAAATATGCCGTAATAGTCAATAGACTTATGCTATTCTTTGAATACCTACTAAGAATCAACTTGCAGAATGGTCTGCAGACGATTGGAACAATTGTGAAATGGAAGAAAGTTTTTACTAAAAGAACTCTGGTAAATGTAAAATTTCTAGAACGATAAAGCTCAGACATGCAAGGCAGTTGTAAATCATTGCCTTCGCAGAAAGATTGAATATTTTGTTATAAATGAGGATTGCCCATTCCCAGAAGCAAGTAATATAAGCTAATGCACTGAGGAAAGTTATGCTGAAAAATTGGACAAATACAGTCAATAACTGCTAGTTCTGCAACCGCCCATCAACAAAGCAGTAAAGATACAAACAGAAAAACCCTTCAGCGTACAAGATTGAGAATTTATTTTATCTCTTTATATGAAGTAAAACTATTTAAGAAAATCTCTCAAATCAGCCTAATTTATTCCGTATATACTGAATACAGAAACATCTACAGAAAGTTGCAAAGGACCAAGAGTGCCGTGTTCAATGGTAAAGAAATGAAGTGAATTTTGTTAAAATTATCCTTACATAAATTTTTACTATTGTTACAAGATATCACATAAAAAAAGGATAAAGGATGAACAAAGGTCAAAGATACCGCAGTAAAGCAGTTATATTAGTAGTTAAATAAACTAAATATATAAATTACTAAAGAGGATAAAGGAAGCAAGATATAGGGCCCAAAGCCCGCATTACTCCTAAATAATAAAATGACAACACTGTGTGTTTATCATTTTTCTTATCTACGAGACAATCATTCTCATATTGTTGTAATGACTTCATGGACTATTTCACTTTGTTATAATATATTATAAATAGAGTTTTTTCTTCCTTGTGAAAAAAAAAATGATTAATGTTTATCACTCGCCCAAACCAGCGATGTTGTCTATGTTGGTTTATTTGATATGAATCCATATTCTCCTCACATGATTAAAAGCTTCGTCTGCTGATTTTAAATAATTCTAGCTTGGAATGAATGACTGCCTAGATTCTATCCTTGCTTATCATTTCACATACCTTATTTCTACTTTTCTTGTATAGATGCCTCGGCATATTTGGATGTTTTCTGATTGTCGAGCACTTCATGGATCAAGTACTGGTTTAATATCAGAATCAGATGTGACATGTGTTTTTCATCATCAGTTCAAAATCACATTTCTGGATGGAGATGGTTCCAATCTTCTATGTATAATGATTTCAAGGCATCATACCATATAATATATTCAAACAATGTTTTTTCTCTTGTGCAAACATACATTAATGTTTATCATCGCCTTCAAAACTAGCTAAGGCGTTGGTCTGTTGTTGGTTTATTGATATGGTCCGGTCTTTTTTGTTTGGTATACACGACTTCTCACATGATTAGTTGCAGTTTTTTCTCTTGCCTAAGGATTTGGTACTTTAATTTTTATTGAACAATGGACGTATCAACTGCTGTTTTATTTATTCTACATACTCGCTATTTCACTTTCTTATAGATTCTTTTAAAATATTTGGATGCTTTCTTAGATTTTCGATAATATCCATGTGGACCTACATCGATGATATCATGTCCCATGCACATGTGGTATTTTTCATCATTGAAACCGTGGATCAATTTTCCTGGGATGATATTGGCTTCAAATTCATGAAAATGTAATGACTTCATGCATTGTTTTACTACATATAATATATTCAAAACAACATTTTTCCTCTTTAAAGTTTCATTTTTTTTAAATTGAACCTTCTGTCATCTCATCATCTGTAGCCGCCAATTGGTGATGCTGTACGCTTTAAGCGCTGGTTCAAAACGCTCTACCGTTACTCGTCAGAATTAGGACAACATGACAAGCTAAGAGCGACGCTCAAAACGTCAATTACATCGTCGTGAATTGCATACACATGACGTTCGTGCGAAGAGCGACGATCAAAACGCTTCTGCATCATTTTCATAATTGTGACACAATTTCATGACGTCGAAGAGCGACATTCAAAGCGTCTGACCAAATCTTGCCTAAGTGCTATGTTTATAGAGTCTGAATCAGCATGCATTGGGGAGACGCCGAAGGAGTGACGTTCGTTCGAGCGACGAAAGGCCCGCGTCTGTCCTTAGTTGTCGAACCGCGACTAGACAAAACGTGTCAGCTCGCTTCTCTAACCGTCGCTCCGCGACGACAATGCCGGAATAGCGACGACGGGCCGCCTGTGTTTCCGCCAAATCTTCAAAGGTCCGCATGGTTAATAAAATGATCAAATGACATTTTTGCTCGTTTGAATATTTGCTGAAAATTACAACGGCAGCTTCCACCTCATATGAACATTCAGGTCAAACCCATCTGTAGATACGTCCCAAGTAAGAGCCACCAAGCAAGCAATTCAGTATACACACTTCAATTAAATGAAATAAATGACAACAGTAATGGTGCAAACATTGCTCCAGATCCTCAATGGGGCATGTTTGATGAAAATAATTTGGGGAGTGAGAGAGGGAGATGGTAGGAGAAAAAATTCAAGGAATCCACGGGAAATTGAAAAATATATAACTAATAAGGTGGAAGACATTTGTATCCTAAGAGAGAAACCTGTTAGGAAATGGGTGAAGTTGGTATTACACACCCAATTGGACAACCTCGAGGAGAAAACACTTCTCCCACTTTATTTGTTGGCATAACCTAGTAAGTGTTATTCACTAGCATGTATTTTGTTAAGGCCTTGACCTAGTTCCCATTCAACTCCATCCACCAGGTTGTAGAGGATTCCAAGCCTAATTTCATGAAAAGTAAGTTGGGGATGATCACATTGACCTGCTTGATGACATGTCTATGAATATTAACTACCTTGAACTATTTTTTTGCGTAGGGAAAGAGACACATTCCCATGTCTGAGCATGAAAACGTTCTTTGATATTGTTAATGCCTCTAGTGTTTACTTCTACAAGTTCTATGGGCAGAGTCTGTAAAGGGCCAGGTAGCCTCTGGATCTCATCTTTTATGAAAAGTGACATATCTAGTAAATGCCCCTACATTCAATTTATGGAATGGATCTAAATACATTAGGGGAATTTTGAGGTCTAAAATGGGCCTCCTAAGGAAATAATAAAATAATAACTAAACCAATAAAATAATATTTATGAATTTTCAATTCACTTTTTGCACCAAAATCCATGCAACCATAGTTAAATTCAATTCAAAATTTGTACCAAAATAAAATTAATAAAAAAACTATATTGATGTGACTATAAATAAGAATGAGTTTTTAAAGAAAAAATCATTATCATTGAACAACTAATGCATTTGTCCTTTGTACTTAAATAACTTAGAATAAAATATAAATATAAATTTATAAATTTATAATTATATTATATGCTATTAATTAAAATTTATATTATTTAAATTGTATAATAACATGTAATTAATATACTATATAAAAATAATATAATATAATATAATAAATGTAAAGGGATATGCATTGTTTCTTTCAACAAATATGAAATGACAATAATATTATTTTATTCAAAAAGTGTGAAATGACATTTATTATGAGTACTTTACTTTGACTTTAACAGTACTTAGAGCACTACCATGGTTAACCATGAGTTTTTATCCACCATTGAGAATGTGACAAGTAAGTACCTTTAACTAAAGAAATGCCACCTCAACCATTAGGGATGATGTCATCCCCTAAAATGTGATTGGTTCTCATAAAGTGAATTTTGATTGTACATTTTCCTCAGGAGGCCCATTTTAGACCTCAAAATTCCCCTAATGGAAGTTCTTCATTTTAATATCCATAAAACACAACAAATTTAAGGTAAACTATGTACATGTGTCATTTCTCCCACAAACTAAAGTGTATAAGTGGTAAATTTTATACCAAGTGTGCTCCCACCATGTAAAGCGCAATTTGGTGAACTTATCATTTTCATAATTTCTTTTTCGATTAAATTTAGTTTCACACATGATCAATTATTGTTTTGAAAGTTGTGTTCTACATAATTTGTGTACACTAAATTACATTGATTTCTTGAAATCTATTTTGTGTAAATGTCGACCAATAGATATATATCATGGAGGATGAACGACGAAGATCAGCCGAATCCCATATGGAGGTTTTGGGATCAAGGGATGTTCACGATATTTAAATATAATCTTAAATCTCCATACATGTGTGTACATATGGAATTGATTTTTTATTAACTTTGTGAGTTAAATTAGTTGTTAATAAGTTTCATATTTTAATTTTTAGGAGGTAAGAGGAGAATAGTTTCTACTCCATCCATGGAACGTGGCCATGGTTCAACCGATCGAGGTATGAGTGGTAGCAGGTTGCGTGAAGGGGGTGATATTTATTTCCCCGAAGGCCAATCAACGGCTGCTGGTTTTCAACAGGGTCATTTTGGGTCTGGTTTTTAGTAGCATCATTCTGGGTCTGGTTCTCAGCAAGGTCATGTTGGAGAAGATGTTAACCAACAACATCAAGGTTGCCATCAATTTCAATATTTTTTCATTAAATTTGTACAACTTTTTTTACACGTGTTTTTTCTAATATACAAAATTTTATATATATTGATGCAAAGGCCGAAAATGTTTGAACTAGTGCTCAAAATAGATGCAGGGAAACCCGCTGTATTCAAGAAGAAGGCTGTCAACCCAGCACAACTTATCCGGCCGAGATTACTGATATACCATGGGAACCAACATGGCGGAATGCACCTTACAAAGGTGTGAAAGACTTCATGCAAAATTGCAAAGAGATCTCGTGGCTTTGTCTCTACCTGTTGAGAGTTGACAAAGCCTTGAAATAGTTACACATTCATTGGGTGAAATGGTAAATGTGTACAGAAATCTTGGGCCAACGACTGATTCATTTGTAGAAATGATGAAAAAGAGAAAAGAAACAGTGACGGGTCCCGATAAATGGGAGGACATAAAACAAAAAGTTACAAAAGAAGTAGCCAAGTCAATGTTTAATTATGAGGAAGGGTCAAAAAGAAAAATGTTGAAGGTGCAGTATTTCAAGCACCCAGACAAAGCTCGTTATTTGTATGATAGGCATCTTGCGGCCTATGGAAGGCTTCCATGGAACGATGAGGTTCTTGTTTATTTTGCACAAATGTTTTATGTAGAATTTTTTTTGGGTATGAAACCCAACTACAATGACTTTACTTCAGAATTTTTTGGCCCGGAGAAAGGTTGATTATATGACCGTAAGGGCGCTAAGCGAGATGTGGAGTTGCCTCGCCCTGAGCCGCCATTGGTGAGTCGACTGTTTCGAGTCGAAACTCTGCGATCAGAGATGGATGCGACTTCTCAAATAAGTCGAGAAGAAAGGGATGTTATGATCGACAATGTTCATAGCGGATTGAGTGGAGTCGATCTTTGTTTAAATCGACAAAGAGCACGTGAAAATGCACGTGCCAATTTTGTTTATTGTACAGATGAGGAGATTTACAACATGAATGTTGAAGATCTCCGAACATATGCAATAAATTGTCTCAATGGTTTGCAAGACCTAATTTTTCATGAGGAAGAGGGCACCAGAACGGTATGTGTTACTGACCTTAGGGTTTGAAATTATTTTTACATATACATGTGTACAATTTGTAATAAATACATGTGTATGTACATTTATACATTTATTTGTATGTGTACATTAATCTAACAAAAATGTATGATTATATGTTAAAACACCATTTGCAGTTCTCAAGCATGATGCGTGACGAAAATGTTAATATCACGTTCGGGACCTCTGGTTCAAATGATGTAGATGGGTCTGACCATCATGATATGTTGGCAAATGTTAGTGTTTTTTAAGTGACTCTAAAATAAATAATTGTTGCCACACATGTACATGTATGTATATATATAATTTGATAAAATGTTTTAACAGGTACCGATTCCGTCTGATGTTTTTGGGATGGCGGTACCTTCTTCTTCCTTGGGAGATGAGCCACAAGTATGTGCAATTTTTCACAAGTTTAAAATTTATGTTTAAAATATATATATATATATATATATATATATATATATATATTCTACCTCAAAAAGTTCCATTAAAAATTGAGATATATATATATATATATATAGAGAGAGAGAGAGAGAGAGAGATCTATATTTTGAGTTATTTAAATTTTTTTGAATTTAGGTTCCTATAGAAGATTTCTTTAATCCGCGGACTCTAGCGACGGAGATAGGAACATCCACAGCATTTGAACAAGTTGTCTTTAGTTCCTTTTTTTAATATTAAATTGAAAATAAGTTTATATATGTACACGTGCATTTTCATTTGAAAGTTTTTAATATATATATATATATATATTTAACTGTACATGTATATTGTACAGTTTACCGCTGCAGATGTTCCTATGGGAGAACTTGTTCATCAAATGGAGAGGGAACCTTATGAGGTATTGCATGATTTTTTTGTTATATTTTGTTTTTTACATGAAGTTCTAGATATATATATTCTCATTCATTTTTAAAACATCAAATTTCAATGTTCAAGTACATGTGCATTGTGTATGTAGGTTTTTCATTCATAGGACAGGGCGCGGACTGAGACCCTAGTAGGGAAGATGCTAGATCCGTCTCCATTTGATGGACATGATTTACAGTAGATTTGATTTCAAAATTTAGATGGTTTTAAAATTTGTTAAACTTGATACAGTTTGATACTATGATATTTACAATTTTTGGACATATTTTATTACATTGTTATTATATAATTTGTTTTATTTAATTTTTGGATGGTTTTAGTACTTTTGGCATGTGAATGTGAAGTAATGTTGTCATCTATAAATTAATGTTGTCATCTGAACTAGATTTGGCATGTTATGTAATGACATGTGTTATAATTTGTTTTGTTTTTAAAATTTAAATTTTGGATGCTTGGAGTACATTTGGCATGTGAAGTAATGTTGTGATCTATATTTTTTTGTTAAATTAAAAGTTAAAAGTTTTGGATGGTTTCAATCTACATTTGGCATGTGATATTTAATGTTAAATGTTTTTGTTGGATAATTGAATTATAATTGGCATGGCATGTGAAGTTTTTAAAACTCAAGTTTTGGATAGTTTCAATCTACATTTTGCATATGATATTTAATGAACTTTAAATGTTTAATGTTTTGATGTTGCACAATATATAATCAAAAAGTTTTTAAAACTTAAATTTTTGGATGGTTTCAATCTACATTTGCACATGTGGTATATAATGTTAAATGTTTCTATTGGATCTAGTTGAACTATAATTGGCATGGCATGTGAAGTAACGATCTATATATAATTTAAAGTTTTTGAAACTCAAGTTTTGAATGGTTTCAATCTACATTTCGCATGTGATGTTTAATGTTTTAATGTTGCACGATATATTATCAAAAGTTTTTAAAATTTTAAAGTTTTGGATGGTTTCAATCTACATTTTGCTTGTGATATTTAATGAACTTTAAATGTTTAATGTTTTAATGTTGCACAATATATAATCAAAAGGTTTTTAAAACTTAAATTTTTGGATGGTTTCAATCTACATTTGCACATGTGGTATATAATGTTAAATGTTTCTATTGGATCTAGTTGAACTATAATTGGCATGGCATGTGAAGTAACGATCTATATACAATTTAAAGTTTTTTAAACTCAAGTTTTGAACGGTTTCAATCTAAATTTCGCATGTTATGTTTAATTTTTTAATGTTGCACGATATATTATCAAAAGTTTTTAAAATTTTAAAGTTTTGGATGGTTTCAATCTACATTTGGCACATGTGGTATATAATGTTAAATGTTTCTATTGGATAGTTGTTCACTATAATTGGCATGGCATGTCAAGTAATGTTGCACAAATCCCTTTTGGATGGTTGAAGTACATTTGGAATTTTAAGATTTCTTTTGATCTCTACATGTAGTCTTGTTTGAATGAAAAAATTTCCAATAGGAAGAACATAGCTTTTCAATGCAACTAACCATGTATCAATTGAGCTCTAATTGAAAAAGAGTTTAAAGAAGTAGATATATGTACAAATTATCCCTTTAATTTTGATTGGAAATATAAGTCTAGTACATATATATGTTTGTTGAATTTGGGTCAATGTCGTTAATGCACTCAAATAGGTATCCTTGTCGATTTATTTACATTGTGGAAAATTTTTACCAGAAAATCCAACTAGTTTTTCATCAATGCACATAGAAAAACTACTTAGAACAATTAATTGTGCATTCTAGGACATATCTATCCAAGACAAGTAACATTTTTCATCAATGCACATTGAACATATCCGACCATTGGACAAGAAAATTTTGTACTAGATTTTCAATCAGGATTAGAGATGTGGGTCAAATCCCACCAAAAGTCGGAGAAGTGCTCCAAGTATCTTGTCTGAAAGGAATTTTCGTACAAAACTATACTGCAGATGATTTATTTACATTGTGTCCATACTTTTTACCAGAAAATCCAACTAGTTTTTCATCAATGCACATAGAAAAACTAGTTCCAGTTAATTTCATTCTAGAACACACACACACACACACAGATATATATATATATATATATATATATATATAACATTTTTCATCAATGCACATGTATAGAAAAACTACTTTCAGTTGATACTAGAGCACGTGCTTGTACCTAAGCAATTTGTACATGTGCAAACACTTGCACAAATAACATAAGTAGCTCAATTTTTAGTTGAGTACTGGAAGTTCTAAAACATATTTAATCCAAAGATAATAAATTGTTGGACAATTCACTCAAAAAAATTCTAATGGAATTCCATCCTCAATAATCCGTTCATGATCGGATTTTGACATTTTCCATCTCTTAATTTTCAATTTTTTCTTTGATTGAACTTCTATCAACTTTATGCGTGCTGCACACACCAAGTGACTATATTGAAAACTTATGGAATCAGGTTCATATTCTTCAAAGTAAACAAAGTCTCCACTTTGATGAGTTTGTCTAAAAAAATAACCTTTCAGTATAATAGACCCTCTGTCATACTGAAATCCGTGATCATTATAGTTTTGTAATAATTTCATTTTTCGTTCAGTGCAACGCATCAAATAATACTTCACATTTTCATCATTGTCAGTAGGTGCAATTACAGCAAAAACATCTCCTGCACAATAAAATAAATTTAACAAAATTATACATATTTAAATTTATTTCTAGATCTTTAAATCATTAGAAAGTAATTCAAATGTTACCTTCTCTAACGAGATCAGAAACTCGATCACCATCGAATGATATTGTAGTTTCCTCTGATTGCATTTCTTCAAACATTGCAACAGACATTTTGCCCTTTGTATTTAGCTTTGTATGTCTTCAATCGTTCACATACATTTTGTTTTCACAAACGTCATTGGATTTTGTGTTGTCTATGCAAACATCACAAAAACAAGAATATTTTCTTTTATCCAATGCAAACACATTTCTGGACGACTTTGTTTGAATTGAATGCAATTTTTGAGTCCCTTTTATTGTTTCAATGTCATTTCCAATTGATCTATCTACGTCTTCGATTCCAATATGCCAGAAAAACCTTTATATGGAAAATTAGAAGAAGAATTTGTAAATATGATATCAAAATACAATCAAAGATAAACATTGCATGATAAATGTACAATGTTTAAAATTAGATTTCGAATATAAATTAAATTGAATGTACCTTCGCACTTCTCTTGATGGGTTTCTCTCATGGCTTAGAGCAGCGATGCACCATTGAACAACTTCTTCAGCGTTCACAAGTCGGCTTGCAGAGTGGTTCATTTGATATCTTCAAAGTACTCGTTTTATGCATGCTCCTGCACCGTCATGTTCTCCTTTTCCATGGCTAGTCTCAAAGAAATTCCAACAATGTTTAATGCAGATTTTCTTATGAAGACAACACAACCAAAAGAATGATCATAAAAATTTGAATTGACCTGCGCATCCATTTGACCATATCAAATGTTCATTGAATGTTATTCCACGATTTTTCAATGAATCATAAATTTTTCCAAAACAATGTTGTACAACACATGTATCATGTGTACGACCGTCACTGATATAAAAGTGATATTCTTTAATGATATGTCGATTTTCACTCGTGATTTCTATATGATCGACATTTTTTTCAGCATGTCTATATAGAATATGGACGAGCATGGAGACTTGGTCAGCATGATAGTATTCACTCTGAATTTCTTTTTGTGGAACAAATGTGTAGTTTTCAGCAAAATCAATCACTGACAAAATGGTCCCTGGTGGAAGAACTTCACGAGATTTTTTGAATTGCAAGTCTTGCCATCGATCTCTATGGGAATGCTTGGTGTATTTGTAAATTTCTGCCTCAAACTTTCTCAAAAATTCTATCAGAAAAATTTCGTCTTCTAATAATTCAATTCTTTTAACACTATTTGCACCTTGAATCGATGTATCCATTAGGGGAATTTTGAGGTCTAAAATGGGCCTCCTAAGGAAATAATAAAATACTAGTTGAACCAATAAAATAATATTTATGAATTTGCAATTCACTTTTTGCACCAAAATCCATGTAACCATAGTTAAATTCAATTCAAAATTTGTACCAAAATAAAATTAATAAAAAATTGTATTGATGTGACTATAAATAAGAATGAGCTTTTCAAGAAAAAGTCATTATCATTGAACAACTAATGCATTTGTCCTTTGTACTTAAATAACTTAAAATAAAATATAAATATAAATTTCTAAATTCTTAATTATATTATATATTATTAATCAAAATTAATTTTATTTAAATTGTATAATAACATGTAATTAATATACTATATAAAAATAATATAATATAATATAATATAGTAAATGTATAGGAATATGCATTGTTTCTTTCAAGAAATATGAAATAACAATAATATTATTTTATTCAAAAAGTGTGAAATGACATTTATTATGAGTACTTTACTCTGACTTTAAAAGTACTTAGAGCACTACCATGGTTAACCATGATTTTTTATCCACCATTGAGAATGTGACAAGTAAGTACCTTTAACTTAAACAATGCCACCTCAACCATTAGGGATGATGTCATCCCATAAAATGTGATTGGTTCTCGTAAAGTGAATTTTGATTGTACATTTTCCTCAGGAGGCCCATTTTAGACCTCAAAATTCCCCTAATGGATATATTCATATCTCTTCCATTTCACTTTCATGTTGGACAATGATTGATCATTTATATCAATACGATATTTGTTTTGAAATTTAGTCAAATTTCCACAATCATCGCATTTTTTAACACCAACACATTTCTTTTTGTAAAATAGTTCATCGCTTTCTATTTCACATAGAATTTGAGATATGAAATCACGGATAGTGGAAGGAGGAGGTGAATCCTTCCATAATGTTCTACCGAAATCAAGGAATGTGTCATAATATAACTCAAATTCCACATGATAACGACAACAAGAAGTGTCGCGTATGGTGATAGGTTTTACATACCATGGTTTTTGTTGAACAAAAGCACTGAGTGAAATATGAATTTGACGATTCTCTTCTTTGAACTTGTTGAATAACTCTATCTGAGTGGTTTCCAAGAGATGTTTTTCATGTTCTTCGTACTGATTTCGTGCTATTCTTCTTTGCATCACATGCTTTGCAGTTGGTGAAACACGCGAATTGTTCTTCCAATATTCATATATTATTTTTTTAACATTTTCTCCAAGTCTATCTTTGTATGGTTGCCTACAAATAGCTCTCCAACAAGCAAGTTCATCATTTACATCTATTTGCAACCGAAATTTCCGATGTTTGTGCAAAGTTTTTCGCGAGGTTCCCAGTGCTCGTGCCATAGATGTTACCAAAAGATTCTCTTGAGTACTTGAGGAAACCATTTCCATCTGTATTCCTCTACGTACAATTGAAACATCTTTCTCTCTAGATCTCTTAATTGACTTTATAGAACTATTCATATTTTTTATCACCTCTTCCTTCATTTTATTTTATCTTTGGTTGATTTTCGAATACCCAATAGGGTCGTAGCTTCTTTTAATTTACTTAATAATAGGAGACCTTTCAACATTTGAGCCTGAACTGTCACCCGCTCATTTAAGAAATACTTTTCAAAATGTAGTTAACACGATATCGTATAACATGGTCAGGTTTTTTATCTCCATCTGTGTGAGTGTCAACATTTTTTAACATCTCATTATCGATAGTGATTTCATCTGTACATATTTGAAAAAATAGTACATATTCAATAAATAACTAAATTAATAAATATATCTAAAATTTCAAATATGTTTCAAATTAGTTCATCAAATAAAAATTAAGCTTCACATTTTACATTAGGAAAATTTTAAATATATCAATAGATCATAATATTTACATTTATGTACCTGCTTCAATTTCTGCTTGAGGTTGATTTTATTCTTTAATATTTTGAGGAACATCTCTGCCTGTTTACATTAAACAAAATATTTTTCAAACTAGTTCATCAAATAAAAATTAAGCTTCACATTTTACATTAGGAAAATTTTAAATATATCAATAGATCATAATATTTACATTTACATACCTGCTTCAATTTCTGCTTGAGGTTGATTTTCTTCTTCAATATTTTGAGGAGTATCTCTGTCTATTTACATTAAACAAAATATTTTTCAAACTAGTTCATCAAATAAAAATTAAGCTTCACATTCTACATTGGGAAAACTTTAAAAATATATCAATAGATCATAATATTTACATTTACATACCTGCTTCAATTTCTGCTTGACGTTGATTTTCTTCTTCAATATTTTGAGGAATATCTCTGTCTGTTTACATTAAACAAAATATTTTTCAAATTAGTTCATCAAATAAAAATTAAGCTTCACATTTTACATTAGGTAAATTTTAAATATATCAATAGATCATAATATTTACATTTACATACCTGCTTCAATTTCTGCTTGAGGTTGATTTTTCTCTTCAATATTTGAGAGGGCTTCTAACTTTCTTTTGCGAGATTGTCTCGTCTCTTCTCTATGTTCCTCAGGGTCTCTTTTTCGATCATATTTTCTCGCACAAGTTATTCGATTTCCCATGATAATAGGGTATGAAGTTCAAAAAATTTCCTTCAAAAAATTAGACAATAACTCAATTACAAAAAATATCACAAAAGATTTAATTTAAAAAAATTCAGTTTAAATTTTTTGCGAAAAATACTTACTCCAATCCAAAACACTTACTTTAAAAAATTCGAGAGAAAAATGTCTTATAAAAATTAAATGAAGCTCAAAAGATTTAATTCAACTCAAAACACGTACATACCTCCAAGAAATGTCTTTTGAATGTACGTCCAAGAAATTTTTTTAAGTTCAAAACAATTTTTGCCAAAATCAGGCCGCCTCCAAGAAATGTCTTCCAAAAAAAATTTTTAAACCCAAAACAATTCTTTGTAAAATCAATTTGCTTCCAAGAAATGCTCTTAAATCCAAACTTTGAAGAAAATTTTTTGAACCTAAACTAATATCTTTGTAAAATGAGATGAAATGTGCGAAATGTGCGAAAACTGTGAATGATTTCGCGGCAATTTATATTGCCGCGAAATGTGTTTTAGTCGCAAAACTTTCTGGCCAACGAAAAGTTATACCATAGTTCGCCCGAACTATTAAGTCGTTAGATTTAACGAGCCGTCGGCGGAAAACATAGTTCGGCCGAACTTAGATTAAAAGTTCAGCCGAACTAACGCGTCACCAATTACGCAAAAACCAGGCTCTGAATACGGTTCTGCAACTTTGGACTGATTAAATTCCATGAAAGGTTGTTAATTAATTGTCGGAACCAAGACAAACATTTTCAGAATTGAATCTACTTTCAGGAAATATAACTTTTATGGAATTTCATAAACGTTTACTAATTTTAATTATTTTTCTAATAAAATAGGTGCAAACAATTTTTGAGGGTCATTGTGATTCAGTGAAATCAAAATTTTGTATCTCCCAAAATACATTGTAAAAAAAATTGAAAAAATTATGGGGCATTACATTGGTCTCTCGTTTCTAATGGGTAGCTTTTATATTTTTAGTTTATAACTTATATGTTAAGAAATTTCTTGTGACGCGAAACATATCCAAAATACATAGTTTTTCGTATTGGACCAGTTCAAAAAATTCTAGTAATTATGATATGCATCCGTTGGCTTTGTAAATATGACGAAACCAAAGTAGACTCTGTCTGGATTGTTGTAACACATTTTGTTTTCTCAAAAACACAAATTTTCAATGAATACAACATTGCGTCATAACATGAATTATTATGAATCCTTTGATTGTTAAGAAACACACACTCAAATAAACACTAAGTTGACATATCAAATCTGCATAAAAAAATTTCAAAAAATAAGTAATAGAAAGCTAACAAAATTTCTCACAACTTTTATTTTTATCGCAAAATGAAATTCTACACAGAAAAATTGTTATAGTTTGCAGAAAGTTGAAGAACCGAAAAAAATGAATTTTTTTTCTCAAAAAAGGGAAAAAAGCGTAACCCAGCTTCACATTTTCACCCCGAGACACTAACAACAATAAGTGACTACACTAGTAATATAAGGACCTAACATGCCCCTCTCCTTAAAAAAAGCGTTGTCCTCAATTCTTGAGTAGCTTTGGAAGCTTTTGTATAAAATTATCATCCTCCCATGTAGAACCCTCAGTGGGTAAGTTCTTCCACTTGATGAGATACTCTAAAATTGATCGATTTCGTAGCTGTCAAGTTCGTGTTTCCGTGATTGCTTCAGGTTCCAATATGATTTTTCCTTCTTCATCAAGTTCTGGAAATATTGTATGAACTGGAATTTTTTCACCTATAACCTTATTTAAGCTGAAACATGGAAAACTAGATGCACTCGAGAAGAAGCAGAAAGCTCCAATTTGTATGCCATAGTACCATTATTTTGCAACACCTTGTAAGGACCATAGTACTTTGGTGATAATTTATTATCCTTCTTAGCTTGCTTGAGGGACATTTGTTTGTATGGTTGTAGCCATAAAAATACCCAGTCTCCTACATCAAAATTTTTCTCGTTGCGACGTTGATATGCATGTTGTTTCATTCGATTTTGTGCCAAATTTAGGTTATCCTTTAAGAGTTAGAGAATTTGTTGTTGATGCTCAATGTGATCTTCCACTGCTTGAACCTTAGAATTTTCTCTTAAAGATAACATGATGGATGGTGGATGATATCCATAAAGTGTCATAAATGGGGTCATTTTTGTTGCAGTATGGAAGGAAGTGTTATACCACCATCCAACTAGAGGTAACCACTTGACCCATTGTGTTTGTTTATCAGCTACAAAACAACGAAGATATCCTTCCAAACATTTTTTCACTATCTCAGTTTGCCCATCAGATTGAGGATGATAAGATGAGCTATGAGCTAGTTGAGTACCCAAACAATAAAATAATTCCATCCAAAAAATTCCAGTAAAAATGAGATCTTTTTTGCTTACAATAATCTTTGGGTTTCCATGTAGCTTTTGAATTGTTTCCATAAATGCAGTAGCAATTGTACTTGCTTTAAATGGATGAGATAATGCACAAAAGTGTGCATACTTGGCAAGTCTATCAACTACCACCATGATGATACTCTTTCCTTCGGACTTAGGTAAATCGGTGATAAAATCCATTAGAATCACCTCCCAATGTTGACTTGGAATGGATAAAGGTTGTAGAAGACTCGAGGTCTTAATTTTATCGACTTTATTTTGATGGCAAACTAAGTATTCTGCCAAAAAAATTTTAATATCAAATTTAAGGCCATCCCAAAAAAATTATGTCTTCACCATGTGGTAAGTTTTTAAAAATCTTGAGTGTCCTCCTAAGGGAGAAGTGTGCAATTTCAAAAGAATATTTTGTTTTAGTTGGGAATTATTACAAATATATAAGTGATATTTGTACCATAATGAATCATTTTTCCAACTAAATGTATCAGATGTACTAGGATCTTGCTGTAAATTTTGAATGAGTGTCCACACTTCTTCGTCCTTCTTCCATTCATCCCTTGCTTCGGTTATCTAATCTGGTTGGATAATAGAAATGGCACAAAGTAATGCTTCCACCTCTTCATCCTTTCTTGAGAGTGCATCTGCAACAACATTTATCTTCCCTTTTTTGTAGATGATTTCAAAGTCATAACCCAACATATTTGTGACCCTTTTTTTCTGCTCTTGTGAAGATATTATTTGTTCCAAAAAGTATTTAACACTATCACAATAAATTTTACCCTGAAGTGTCTTCCCATTAGATAAGGTCGTCATTTCTTTAGTGCATGTTGTATTGCCAACATTTCATTCTCATAAATGAATTTCTGTAAAAACTTTCCTCTGATTGGACGAATTTCAAAAGAAATGGGTCTTCCTTCTTACATTAAAAAAACACCAATTTTATTTCCTAAGGCATCACATTCCACAATAAAGGTTTTTGCGAAGTATGGCATAGCTAAGACCAGTGTTAGGCACATTGCCTCTTTAAAATGTTCAAAGGCCTTAGTTGCTTTAGGAGTCCATGAAAATTCATCTTTCTTCAATAATGTTGTTAGAGGTGTTGATATTCTCCCATGATTCTTAACAAACTTGCGATAATACCCTGTTAACCCAAGAAATTCTTGCAACTGCTTTATGGTTGTGGGGAATTTCCATTCCTTAATGGATTTAATTTTGTTAGGGTCTATCTAAATCATAAGTTGAATACCATTGTTCGTGTTATTTTAACTTCCTGAACTCATGGGCAACAACCCTTCCCTCTTGGAATAGAATTGCTCCTACTCCTTCCTTACAGGCATCCGTACATACTTCAAATTCCTTATTAGAGTCAGCTACCCTCAACACCGGAGTAGTAGTCAGCAAGTTTTTTAACTTTTCAAAATTAGTCTGACAGTCATTAGTCCATAGGAACATTTTTCCCTTCCTCTGCAAGGATGTAATAGGAAAGGAGATTCTTGAGAATCCTTCTATGAAACGTCTATAATATCTTGCCAATCCCATAAAGGAATGGATATCAACTACGTTATGGGACACTCATCATTCCATAATAGTTTTGATTTTCTCAAGATCTACCAATATGCCTTCTACAGAAATAACGTGACCCAAGTATTGTATTTGTTCTTTGAAAAAGTCGCATTTGTTGAACTTGGCATACAGCTGATGCCTCCTCAACATCTCCAGCACTTGCCTTAAGTGCTCCTTATGCTCTTCCATATTTCGAGAATAAATAAAAATGTTTTCAATAAATATAAGCACAAAATTATCGAGAAAAGGGTGAAATATGTGATGCATCAGACTCATGAAGTTTGTTGGTGCACTAGTTAAGCCAAATGGTAATATTACGAACTCATAATGCCCATATCGGGTGTGAAAGGTTGTCTTGTAAATATCCTCGTCTTTGATTCAAATCTGGTGATATTCAGATCTTAAATATATTTTTGAAAATACACTCGCTCCCTTCACCTGATCAAATAGATCATCTATCCGTGGCAACGGGTATTTATTCTTGATTTTCAATTTATTGAGATGCTTATAATCCATGCACATTCGCATGGTTCCATCTTTTTTCTTTGCGAACAACACCGGTGCTCTCCAATGAGACACACTTGGTTGAATATACCCTTTATCCAATAATTCTTGTAGTTGCATTTTAAATTCTGTTAGTTTGGGTACACTCATCCAACAAGGTGCCCTTGAAACTGGTGCTGCTCCAAGCATTAGTTCAATATTGAAGTCAATATCTTTTTTTGGAGGTAAACCTGGTACATCTTCTGGAACATTCATGAAATCTTGTATTACTGGTATATTTTCCAGCACGGGAGTCTTTTCCTTAGAATTAGCAAATGCCACTTGAATGGCGTAAGTCTGACATCCTTTTTTGATACATTTACTCAACTGAGATGCTCAGATGCGACGCAATTGTAAAGGTATCTTAATTCCTTGTAATTCTTGGCGTGTGTCATCCTCCGCTCTGAAGTATATAATACTTTCTTTACAATCCACTAGTGACCAATGTCTCTCCAACCAATCCATAACCCAATAGTATGTCATAAGATTCCAACATTAAAATATTCAGTTCCATGCTTAGCTGTTGTTCTCCAATTTCCAAAGAATAGTTTGAGACTTTGGACACACTCTTCTCTTTGCCCTAGTAGCTAGTTGTACCAGCTAGGGTTCTTTGAATTTCTAACTTTGCAACTTACAATTTTCTACTATTCGAGGGTTTACATAGCTTAAACTAGCACCCGGGTCAACCAAAATAGAAACAGTTTGTGAAAATAACTTACCTTATAATTCTATCATTGTTGGTTGGTAGTCTGCCTGCTGGTCTTCCGGAGTTGAATTAATTCTGGGTATATTTCTGGCCACATCTCCCACTGTAGAGGCTTCTTGCAAGTTAGATGTTGTTTCATTTCTTCCCCGTCAAGGACATTCCTTGTAATAGTGTGCCTCGCCACACCCCCAACATTGCAGAGGTGGTTTCAGGGTTTGTCCATGCTATGGATTACTAGAAGCCTGTGTGAGTTGCCCTTCTGTATGAGACTTGGTTCTTTGATGATTTCTGCCAAACTACTTGCTCACTGAAGTCCTTGCAGAATTCTTAAATTGTTGGACTTGGCATTTTTATAGTTTGAATTATTTTTTTGTCCTTTCTTTGGCAGCCAATTCATGCCCATTTCTCATTTTTTTTTGGACTGCTAGTAGCACATTCATGCTTTTCTAATTGCCTCTTCCATTTTACTTGGATTTACAAACTCAATTCGCTCCTTCAAGTGAACAAGAAAACTGTTAAGGAATTTTTGAACCTTAGCCTTCTCATCTCTCAGGTAAGGCACATATCTTAATAAGGAAGTGACATTAGTTATGAATTCATCCATTGTCATTTGGACCGGTCTTAAGTCATGGAATTCTCTAGATTTTTCGTCATAAAATCGTTTTGTTAGATATTTATCCTTGAAGTATTGTTGGAATTCATCCCATGTCACATTTTGGTCTTCAATACTTCGAAATTTTTTTACTTCCTCCCACCATAGAGTAATCTTTCTCTCTCAACTAATAAATGTCCAATGAAGCTTTAAGGTTATTGTTGTATTCATAGACCTGAAAGTATTTTTTCATGTTAATCAACTAAGCTTCAACCACTTCCTTGACTTCCCCATCAAAAGTAGATGGTTTGAATTTTCAAAACTCACTCTGTAATTCTACTTTTTGTTTCTTTATCTCTTGCTGATCTGACACATTACCGGATTCAACTTCGTTATAAGTATTTTTCTTATTACTTTTTTGTGAATGAATTTTTTCGAGTCTATCATTAGTTTGGTCCTTAGTTTGTCATTCATTTTCTCCCTAGGTGTCCCTTTTATGATTGGGTTGAACCACTCTTTGATTCTGCTTGTCAGAAAGACTTTTGAGTATCCTTTCCTGTTCTTGCATCAATCTTTCATTGTCGCTCCCAACCTAGACCATTTATTCTTGTATTTTCTGCACTGTACTCAGCAATATGCTGGTTTGATGTTGTTTTTCCTCCAGCAGTCTACTAGTATGTTGGTGCTAATCTACGCTCCGCTGTATCCACATTCCCAGATTGGTTTGGGGTATCGTTTCCGCTATATTTCGGGGTGCCTGTTGCGTTGATCCCCTTCTCATTATCTACTTTCTGTTCACAATTTTACATATGGAAATTATTACTTAGGTGACCCATTTGGGTCCCAGCGTATGAACGTTTCTCTAATACCACTTGTGACCTCTATATCCATCACAGTAAAAAAAAAAAAAAAAAAAAAAAAAAAAAAAATTAACTACTTACCCTCTAATTCCTTTGAATTCTTCATTTTTGAGAAATGTATACAAGACATAAGAAAAATACTTTATAGCAATATTACAACACTATGTAAAACACTATATACTTAATACATTGAGATTTATTTTATATTGCAAGGGTCGAACCCCTCCAAGCTCTTTAAAAAATACAATGGTTATAACAATGGTATGGTTTATTTTATAAGTTATAAGGTCTAACCCTAACCTTGTGTGATTAAAATGTTTTGGGAATGTCTTTGGTTATTAAAAACAAGTTCGATGGACTTGACATATCCATTCCACCAAATCTTGGTGTCGGACTATGGCACAATTATCATGGTTAATTTTATTTCATATAAATTATTCCCTAACAGGATTACATAAAGGCTCATATTGTTATTCATGTCACTTGTACCATGGCTATCTACTCTGCATGGGTGACCTCACATCCTTCTTGCACATGGCCTAACCACAACACTTGGATCGACGGGGTGAGATCTACGGTGGATATTGTCGATAGCCGAGTTAAGGTTTCGACCACCCTTCCAACCCTAACCACTTATTCATTTTCGCCGACGCGCAGCTGGAGGTGTCTACTCTGCAACCTTTCTGCCACCATCGCCGTTGTTGCCGAGGTTCGAGCTCCCATATGTCGTAGTCCTACAACCAAATCGCTCAGCCGAAGTATTATGGTTATTCTTCCTTTGAATTTTTTCATGCGGCGGGGGTTCGTCCATTCTTCGATCCAGAATCGGTACTTTGATTTCTTGCAAGTTTGGTAGCTACATAATAGTTTAGTATTTCTGCTTGTTTTCCATCAGTTTTCGTGCTTCTCCAGGGTTAATAACTATTTACATTATCGTGGAAGTTTATAATGAAAGGGAGGTTTTTCATGCGGCCTCCAAGGTTAACTATTGGAGACTATTTTCCTCTCACGACTTCGACACCTATAGGTGCACTTCTTATTGTTTTTTTGGTAGCTTCTATTATTGGGTTTTGCAATTTTTCCCAAAGTCTCAACTTACACAAAGTCCTTACCTTACTGGCTTATTTTTATAAGATTCCTTTCAGGTTTTCTTTGCAGGTTTCATCGTTCTCATGACGAAGGTAAGTCTAAATAACTTCCTACGTGATTTCCTTGCTTGTTTTTTTATTGGGTTTTCATTTTCAATTTGTCCTAACACTGATATGTCCTCGCAGGTAAGTGTTGGATATTACCCTGGCTATTCCTTACAGGACCACCCTTCCACCGTAGCGTAGTAACGCTAGCTTTTTGGTAGGCGCAGGTGCTTGAGCTTGGCGGTGGCTCTTTTCACGGGATCTTCTGCTTACTGTCTTTGGAAATTAAATCATGTTTACAATAGCTTATATTTGATTTTATTTGTAATAGTTTAACTAAAAGATAGAGTTTGTTACCTGAAGAGTATTTTCTCGAAAATATGGGCCTCGACCTAGTCTTTTTAATGATCGAGTTTGATGTGTAAATTTTATTTTTACTCTGTTCTTCTTCTAGCTACATGCACAGCCTGCTCAGTCCATTTCTCATGTGAACTTTCTCAACCCTCCAGGGTTCCCTAATATATATGAACTTTTGGTTTGTTGAAAAGAAATATTGGTCTAACTTATGTTTTTGGTTTGAAGTCCAATTTTAATTCTATACAAATCTTTCCTCTAGTTTTATGCTTTATATATATAGAATCTTGAAAGGACAAATGTGGTAAATTTTTATTAAATTTTCACAGTCTCTATTATTTACTACAATGTTTGGTTACTTAACTAATTTCGGCATTTCACAACGTCATCGTTTATAGTATACATAGCATTTTTTCTTTCCATTTCTTGATATATATGCTTATATATATCTATCTCAATAGTCTGTTAGGGTTTTGTAATCCTAAACACAGGAACTTGCTTGTCTATACATGGTTATTATATTCGACGTTTATATATGTTATCATTCACACATAAATTAGTAGAATGGTTATGAGGGTTTGACTGTATCACCATATTCTTATGTGTTGTTAGTATATTTTCTATACTATTGTAGATGAATTTGCACAGATGTCTCGACCATCTCTTCTCAGGGTTCTCCAATAACCCTTTTCCATGTATAGCTTAGTGTAGGGTTATGGAAACGACCAGTTGTGTCTAGAGGTTACACTCCAAACTAAACTAAAAACTTTCAATAACTTTGCATGTTATTTTATTGTATATTTATCTATGGTATTTCCTTTTCCAATCTATCTTTCCTTTGTACAGAGAGAACCTTTTTCTAAAGCTATTTTACCTGATACAATTTCTACCAAAATTTTTTCCTTGTAATCATTACATATTCATAAAGAAAATATTCTATACACAGATACAAGTTTTTCATACTACTTATCAATAATAATTTCCTTAATCACATAGAATGAAAGGCACAACATCTTTCTCTTCTGATTTTTCTTTTATTTTTTTACCCAGCAACAATGTAAACAAAAAAATTCATAGATAGTTCTCCTAATTTTTACTTTTCAATAAACTATTACTTATCTGACTGAGGAGACTGTTGATGATGTCCTCCCTACCATGAGAGAGCCTATTACGTCCTCGTCTCCCCCCGTGATTTGCACCTGGGTAGGGTTGTTTAGCAATATTCTGGTTGAGACCTCAGGACCCCCAATCCAGTACTCCTTTTTATCCAGAATTCGGGAATTTCTGAGTTTCCACTGATCATCACTAGCTCTGGATTAACTCTTTCCTTAGTCATAGAAGCCCTTTTCCCCACTATGATGCATATTTTATCCTCAGAGGAAAGGTAATTGTTTTTAACTGCTTTTTCCTAACTACCCTCAGATCTTGGAATAATTTATCATCAGTCTTATTATGGAAAAACATTCCATAATAAATTTTATTAAAAACCAAAATAATCATGTTCATAACATTCAATCACATTCAGGACAATTAAAATTTCAAAGATGGAGCAAAGCGGTGAAAACCTCTTTGGTCTATGGTTTCATGGCTCTTCGACCGCCGATAGACTCTAGGTCATGTTGGGAGAGGGGTTTTGACTCTTCTCAGGGATCCACTCAAAGGTGCTGGAGGGTGTCACGCTGCTAGAGTTCGAGGATAGGGTGGCAGTGGTCAAGGATGTGTTTCCCCTTCTCCCTTGCAAACGATTTTCCCAAACGTCGACCCATAGCTGGACTCCTGCTCCTATGGATCTTTATGGAAGGGGAGAACAATGGAGCCTCTGGGGCAGAAAGGAAAACAATACGGAGGCAGATGAACAAATACCACTCTCTTCCAGGCTCAGGGGCGTTTTGGTTGCTAGTTTAAGCCGACCAGTGAAAGGTCTGTTGATGCCCTCGATGGAGAAGGTGAATAGAGATAACATAGATGGCGATGGAGGTAAGGGCTTCGTGTTACAGCTGGTGCTTTGACATATTCCAGGGGCTTCTCTCCCCATTTGAAAAGATAGTAGACTCAGGGGCCTTGCTGTAGAATTTTTCTCTCCCCTGATTTTCGCCATCTCATGAAGCACGACCTCCTCTTTTCTAGAGAGATTGTCTCCGACCTGCCAAATCCGGGTTCACTGTTCTCAAGGCTCAATGATCTTCTTGCTACTCTCATTTATCATTTTACTATTCAGGAATCTTTCTTTTTGGGGTTTTCTGCAGGGGAGGGCGGCTAGGTGGTCCAGCCCTTTTCCTTGGCGGCCATTGTTGCCATAGAACCGAGACCTGCCCTCTCTCCCATCTTATTTACTTACTATTCGTCTGTCCTCTAGACTATGCTCATTAATTCCAGACTATGTTATAGGCAGATCGAAATATGAGCCAAAACCCTAATTTCAAATTTTCATTAAAACTTTAGAGGGGAAGACCATCATTATGTGGTAGGGGATCTTGAGCTAGTAGCAGAGTTGAAGGAAAAAATCCAGAATGCTACAGGCATCCGGCCAAACAACAAAGTCTGATATGCTCAGGCAGAGCACTACAAGACAAATTTCATCTAAAAAAATACCAAATTCAAAGAAACTCAACTATTTTTCAGAACTTAAGGCTCAGAGGTGGTGTTACAGGAACAACAACACCTGCAAGAAATGCAGGAACAGGAAAGGGTATACCCTCCTTCGAGGATATTCTAAGAGGGAAAGCACCCACACAGGGGAAAAAACAAATATCGGACCCGTCATTACCAGGACCATATATTGTAGAAAAGACAGAGAACATCTCAGATTTGGCAATATAAATACCATAGGTAACCGGGTTGTTTGAGACACTGCAAACAAAGGCGGTTATCTATCGTTTTAATGGATACTAGACAAAACCTGAAGAGTTACATGCATGGATACACCAAAATTGGACCAAGAATTGTGATATTTATCTCTACACAAAAGGATTTTTCATGGTTCAATTTGATAATATGGAGGAATATTGTCTTTCCATAAATGACGGACCCTGGTTCTGGGGAAGAGTAGGCCTCTTTGTAACCCCGTGGTTCCCTGGCTTTGATGCAAATTCCATGGTGGTTATGAAAATGCCTTTCTGGGTGAGGTTACACAACTTTCCACTTCCCTTTTGGCATCATCTAGTCCTAGAAAACATTGGGAATTCTCTAGGAAATTTCATAAAGTTGGACCGAGAGAGAATGGACATAGGGATTTTTACTTTTGCACGTACCTGCGTGGAGATGGACTTAAGCAAGGGAACGCCAGATTGCATACAGCTGATACACAAAGACCTCAAGTGGACACAAACATTAGACTTTGAAAACACCGCTTTTAGTTGTAGGGTGCACCACCAAATTGGGCACTTACAAAACACCTACACATTATTAAAGAAAAAAACAACAAAGAAGCCACATAAGAAGAAAGGTTGGCAGTTTCCAGACCTGTCGCTTTCAGACGAGGAGGAAGAAGAAATAAAAGAAAACAAGATGTAAACAGGAACAAAAAAATCTGCAATAAGTACAGGAGAAAGAAGTAGGAAAGATGGAAAAAAATAAGGAAAATGATGAGAAGTTATCTTCTCCTCCAATTGCAGAACCCCAACAGGATGAGAATATCGATGAATGCGGTGTGGTGGGCACTAAGCGAGCACATGTATATGAAAGTTCTGATTCGGAAAAAGACATCCAACTCTCTTCCAGCATGGAGTTGGCAATTATATCCTCTGCTCCTTCATTGGATGGTTGGAAAAAATTTCAAAAGAAAAAAGGTAAAAAGATAAATACAGTGTTTCTAGCATTGTGTAATTTTATGTAGTAGTTTTCTACTATATGCTCATGCCCTATTTTTCATAAGGCGATTCTCTCTGGTGGAATGCTACGACATCTACGATGTAACTTTTTATAACGATTTTTATAAAAAATTCGAATTTTTCTGGGGAAAAAAAACATTCAATCACATTTAAAGAAAATAATGTCTAATTTGTCTTTAAACAAATTAACCAAACATTTTTGAAATTAATCTAGCTGTCACACTCTCCCAACGCTCTCCAAATGGACCCGATAAATTGTCCAAATAAGTCCTTCAATTTGTTCTCTAAATGAACACAAAAAATTCAATTCAAAATTTTCATTACCCAAATTAAATTAATTGTATAAGTGAAATAGAGAGTGGAAACCTCTTTAGTGTTGCATTAGAGATCCTTATAATTAAATTTAATGTTGCAATTTTTTTTTTTTTTTTAATTAAATATATATATATATATATATATGGTCCTTTTTGTTAGTTATATGATTCCATACAAAAACTAGTCCATTTTAATTTATGTCTAATTCAACACAAAACTAACTAGTCATTATTGATTAAATTATTTCAACTAAATCAATATAGCCCTAAAACTAGTGAGATTAGTTGGTTTTGTCAAAAGTAGTACAAACTCACAAGCAAGGTCATTATTACACATTGTAATGTGATAATGCATATGAATGTATTTGAGTTATAATGGGTTATCCTCATATCTTAGGAATTATGGTAATACTAATTAAAATTTAGGAGTTGTATTCCATCTTTACATTTTGTATATTCAATTCTATCATGTTATATCATCTAATTTGGATCATAACATTTGGTGGTACAGAGGATGATTATTATAAGTTAGATGACACTCTAACCAATATTAGGGATGACATATAAAAATAAATATTAGTTTAAAATATAAATATTAGTTTATTTTAGTAATAAGATTATATGAATAATAAGTAATAATATATATATATTTCATTTTAGTAATAATATTACATGAATAATAAGTGATAATTAATATATAAGAGGCATACTATTTTACATGAATAGTTTTATTATAGGTGATATTTATGAATGTTCCAAAGTATCTCTTGAGTTTTCTTGTAAGGTTTTTATTAATATATATATATATATATATATATATATATATATATATATATATATTCTAAATGCGAGTTTATGTGATTCTCTAAAGACTTTTCGTGATTTATTTTGGTTGACAAGTTTTGAACCACTTATTGTGGTTCATTATCAAGACAAAGATGAATAATATGATTAGGCTTATGTGATTTTTAAATACTCTTCGGATAAATCATGTAGGTTTATTGAAGTTGACAAGTTTTGAACCACGTATTGTGATTCATCATCAAGACAAAGATGAATAATCTAATCCATTGGAAAATTTATACAGTAGATATGCAATGGCTAAATCCAAAACTAGACATTATAAATGAAATAAATTCTATAAAAATATATATATGAAACGAAACTGAAATTAAAAATAAATAAATATTATAATATTAAAATAAATGTTAAAAACTAATAATAATCAAAGTAAAAAATAAAAATAAAACAAAAAAAAAGATCTATAAAAATTACAAAAATAGAAAAAAAATCTAATTAGAATAAAGCAAACATAAATTGTTATAATAAAATTATCATATAAATAAATATTAGATCAATTCTTGGTGTTGTTGTTGTTGTTAAAAGAAAATGGAGTAAATTATTACAATATTATTAAGAGAATCTTAGGTTAAAGACAAAATATAATAAAATATTTTTAATTAAAAAGGAAATAAATTTTACCATATCTAAATTATAGATGAAAACAAGAATTATAAAAAAAATAAACTAGAGAAATTAATAAAATTAAATAAATAAAAATAGATTGAATATACATAACAAATTTTTTTGAAAGAAAATCAAATCATAAGGGAAAGAAGTTTTTATAACAAAATTTAAAAAAAAACACTAGAAAGGTATCAAATAAATTAATAAATTATGGATAAAAATATCAATGATAAGCAAACCAGATAAGACAAGGAATCACGCCAAAGAAGAGGGAGAAAAAACAAAGGATCAAACCTAGGAATAAATGGACGAGATCCATCAACTACTATTCTTCCAACCATCATCCCTGTTTAGTATATTAGCCTTTTTTACAATTTCAATAGTCTCCCTTAATTTTTGGTGATGGAAATGATGGACCCTAGTAATGATCTAGGAATCCTCAATACAAATATGGTGTTTTGTCTTCTCAGCCTCCTCGGCTAGAGCTGAGGAGCAAGCTCTACCATGTTTAATTTCAGTCGTGTGCTCTTGAATCCTTTGACTTATGGAACGGCTCATTTATCCAATGTAGGGGGTTCCACATGAACATGGGACCAATTAAACACCTTTTATGTTTCCAGGTTCTATAGGTTCTTTGACGTATCTTAGGGAGATACGAATGGTGTTCATGAGTCTAAAGGTAGATGAAACAACATGCTTCCCAAGGATCTGAGCAATCTTATCAATGGTCCATTGGATAAAGGGAAGTTGAACACTAGAAACTAATTATCTTAGATCTTTCCTTACTTTTGGACCGTTGTTTGCCTTTAAAAAGGCTTTAATACCTTGGTATTTATTTTAGTCATTCATTTTTGAAACCTTAAGGAGATGGGTTTTCTCATTCTCTAAGTGACTTTCATCATAAACCCTGAAAGCATGAGTAACCCATGTATTGAGAACTCCCATCTTATAAGCAGGGAAGTGATGGGAATAGGCATGAAGATATTGTTCAGTGTGAGCCTTCTTATGAAAGACCCCATCGGAGAAAGAAACATTCTTTTTCTTAGAGATCAAAACATCAAGGAAGGATTAGCTATCATTAACCTCGGGCTCCATTGTGAACTTGACTGATCTGTATTGATTTTTAAGATGTTGAAAAAACATATATAATTTATCACTACCATGAGGTCACAAGATGAAAGTATCATTCGAAAACCTTTTCCATAGCTTCGGTCGTAATTGGGTTGAAGCCAATGCCTTAGATTCAAAACCTTCCATAAACAAGTTACCTACTACGAGAGATATCAGAGAACCCATGGAAAGGCCAAAAGTTTGTTCATAGAATTCACCCTCGAAGCTAAAAAAAGTAGAGGCAAGGAAAATCTCAACGAGCTTGGTTGTATTAGGATCAGTGATGCGATTGATTACCTCCACAACCTCATTACTAGGGATATTGGTGTAAAATGAGACCATATCAAAAATTACCATAATATCACCATGACCAAACTTTATATCCTTTAACTCCTTAAGAAAGGAGGAAGAGTCCTTAACAAACGAATCAGTATGATCAACTAGGGGCTTCAGCTTCCAAGCTAAATATCTAGCTAAAAGATAAATTTTCATCCTGGATTAACCTCCCTTATTTTAACATCATTCCCTCGGTGTTAACCTTTTTCTCCCTCCTCCTCCTGTGTTCCCCTCTCTGCCATTGATAAAGTTTGTGGACCCCTCCTTTCACCCAATCACCTGTCTCGATCCCCTCTTCCCTCTGACAAATAATAATCATTGAAATTTTATTAATAATTACAATAATAAGAATTATATAATAATAATTTTAATCGTAATAATAATAATATTAAAATTATTAATAAAAATGATTTAGATTTTAAGAACAATAATAGCAATAATAGTAATTTCAATATTAATAATAATATCAATAATAATTTTAATTTTAGTAATATTAATAATGTGAATTTTAACATTAAAAATTTTAATGATAATGTTTACCATAATAATAATAATATTAAGGAGATTGATTTGAATAATAAGAATGACCCAATGATTAATCTATTAAGATTTTCTTTTGAATCTCCAATGTATCATATGTAAGATATTTTTATAAGGATTGTTTTTTATAAGATACTTTTGCAACTAATAAATTTCATCTCATTTTGGACAGCATAATATATGCATAATATATAATGATTATTGGTATACCATAGTTAAACTTTAATATGCGTCATAATATTTACTACATATAATTTTCACTATTTTTCATAATTAAAATTATGATTTTTCACTATTAAGTTTGGTTATTTTACAACGACCCCATTTTGGAAAATCCAAACTGAGAAAGTCGAGTTACATTTTTGGAGAAGACATTTTACGCTATCATAGATCAAAGCTCATTGTAATTATAGTAAAAATCGTGACGTTATAACCATTAGTATAAGGTTGATTTATCTATAAAAAGCAATATGTCAACTTAATTTTGGTATACTTTTTAATTAAAATGTTTAATTTAATTTATTTAAAAGAAACTTGAAAGGAAACTTTATCATGGTAAATATATAGGGTTTGGGTTTCGATGTTAGGTGTTTCCAAAATTCAATGTTATTAAGATGATTTTTTTTTTAATATGGAAACATAATTGTTTCATTATAGAAGAATATATTTTTTAACTTCAATTTTAAAATTCCAATATGTTAGAAGCATTACATATGTGCAGATGTAATGGAGGAAATTTGGGATAATTTTTCGATTTAAATGTTTAATTTAATTTATTTAAAATATTTTATAAATAGTTAAGAATGATGTATACATATTTTAGATTTTTTCAACATATATAATTCTTAATATGTTAGGATTACAAAAATGAGAGAAGTATCAAATTATTCATTTCACAATTCGATAATTCCATGAGTCTCTACACTACATGTATGTGGATCAAAGTTTTAAGGTCTTACAACAACTAACTTTAAGTTAGCATATAAGTACACCTACCACTCTTATACCTATCCAAGTGGTTCATTTCACAACTTCAGTCATCACATGCTCTTGTGCAAAATGTATGCCTAAACAACAAGTCTTACAACCCCCTTGAGAGTATACATACCTATGGAAAGATTTCATAACTTGGACCAAAAACCATTAAGGTGCTCACATAAAAATGGTATTATCACACCATTGGAGCTCTCATCATATGTTGGCTCCTTCACCAAGCCTCAAACAATTAGACCCATCTTTGTTTCTCAACCATACCACCTCAATCTTGCAATCTTCCAATAGACCCAGCTCTAAAAACTGATCGTACTTTCTTGTTCGTGATCTCCATGCTACTTATGTAACTTTCTTTGAATTCTTCACATATACCTACAAAATATGCAACCCTTATTTTCCCATATTAATTAATCCCTTCACAATATCTAGCATTTTCTTTGTAAGTATGACAACTCCATAAAGATTCGGCTTCTACCTTAATAATGCAACTATATATATAAACATTGTTACCGATGAAATAGGTAACTGCACTGGTACCTACTTTTTGATGTAGCAAGAAAAACACCCAATTTTGAAAAGTGGTGATGCAAAATCAAATTTTTTTTTGAGCATGTTTTTGGCACTTTATTTATTTTTTATTTTTTCTTCTATGATGTTTTTTATGTCGATTTTGAATAGTGGTGGTGTATCATCACCAATGTTTTTTTAGAGGATTGATTTTGACACTATACGTTTTCTAATGCCTTCTTCTTCTATGAGATGTTTATTTTTAAGTGCATATTATAAAGTTTTCACATAGATAAAAGATGAAAAAAGAGTCAATATTATAAAGTTTACATTTTCTATAAGTTTATGTATTACTAATTAATTTTTCAATGCACATCAAATAATTGTCGCTAAAAAACCAATATTTTGAACGATATGACAAAAAAATATAAATAGAATGCAAAAAATACACTTTTAGAGACTTCTTGTTAAAAAAACCATGTTAAATAAACTAATTTTGGGGAAAATATTAACAAAAAAACTTAAGAAAATAACATTTTTATCGAATTTTATGTCAAAAAATAATAGTAATCACATGTTTTTTGCAAAAAATAAGGATTCTTCTCATAAAATATCAAAGTCTAAACATTACAAGTAAAATCGATTAACAAATCTAAAAAATGAGCTTTGTTTGCAAGCATAACTTAAAGATCATCAACAATATCAATTAATACATGTTCATCATCATCTAGAACATCATTGATGGCTTCTTCCACAACATTTTCCACTTCATTTTTGTCATTGTCATCTTCTAATGGATCTTTCATGTCTGCAAATCTTCCAAATTCTCCCTTTCTAATCATTCCATATAATGGTGGTTGAGGTTCCTTTGCTTTTTTTGCCACACGTGATTCATTAAAATCCCCTTTCCTCAAACCAACTTCTTGCTTCGCATCTGGAAGGAATTCAAGAGCGTTAATTCTTTGTTGAATAAATTTGCATTGCACTGGGTCTTTCTCAATGGAAATGCATTTTTTTCATTTTGGTAGGAAACATGCTAGTGTTGTACCTAATCATCAAGTAAAAAATAAATAAGTAAGAAAATTAGTGTAAAGACATAAAAAGTAAAAAATAAAGCATTTAAATTTAAATTTGTATAATAAAACTTACCTGAACCTGAAAATAGATCCAAAACCCAATCTCCTTCATTTGATGGCACCGCCCGGCCTGCCTCTGGCCCACAACAGGGCGGAGGGCGATTCCGAGAATCACCCCCGGTTGGCAGAGGGTGATTCTCGGAATTTCCCTTGGCTGGGCAGAGGGCAATTCCGAGAATCACCTCCGGTTGGGCAGAGGGCAATTCCAAGAATCACCTCCGGCTGGGCAGAGGGCAATTCCGAGAATCACCCCCGGCTGGGTGGAGGGAAATTCCGAGAATCACCCCCGATTGGGCGAAGGGAGATTCCGAGAATCACCTCCTGCTGGGTGGAGGGTGATTCCGAGAATCACCTCCGGCTGGGCGGAGGGCGATTCCGAAATTCACTCTCTGCCCAGCCGAGGGTGATTCCAAGAATCGCCCTCCACCCAGCCGGGGGCCGGAGGTAGGCTGGGTGGCATCGTCGAGGGTTTCCCAGCCTACCTCCGGCCCTTAGCTAGGAGGAGGGAGATTCTGGGTGGAGGGTTATTCTCAGAATCGCCCTACGCCCAGCAGGGAATCGTCCTCTGCCCAGCCGAGGTCCGGAGGGAGGCCGGGCGGCGCCGTCAAGGGCTACCCAAGCCTGCCTCTAGCCCTCGACTGGGTGGAGGGCGATTCTTGGAATCGCCCTCCGCCTAGGCAGGGGCTAAAGGTAGGCTGGGAACCCTTGACGATGTCGCTCGACCGTCCTCCGGCCCCTGGCTGAGCGGAGGGTGGTTCCGAGAACTGCCCTCCACCCAACCGAGGGTCGGATGCCAGCCGGGTGCTGTCGTCGAGGGTTGCCTAGCCTGCCTCCAGTCCCCGGTTGGGCAGATGGAAATTTCGAGAATCGCCCCTGGATGGACAGAGGGAGATTCTCATAATCACCTTCCGCCCAGCCGGGGGTGATTCTCGAAATCGCCCTCCACCCATCTAGGGGTGATTCTCAAAATCGCCCTTCGCCCAGCCAGGGGTGATTCTCGAAATCGCCCTCCGCCCAGCCGAGGGCCAGATGCAGGCCGAGCGACGCCATCGAGGGTTGCCCAGCCTATCTCCAGCCCCCGGCTGGGTGAAGGGAGATTCTCAGAATTGTCGTCCACCAAGTCAGGGGCTGGCGACAGGCTAGGCAGCCCTCGATGGTGCCACCCGGCCGGCCTTCAGCCCCTAGCTCGGCAAAGGGAGATTCTCGGAATCACCCTCTGCCCAACTGGGGGTCGGAGGTCGGCCGGGCGGCAGTGGGTCAGAGGCAGGCTGGGCAGCCCTCGATAGTACCGCCCGACCTACCTCAAGCACGATTCTCGGAATCACCCTCCACCTAGCCGGGGGCCGGAGGCCGGCTGGGCAACGCCATTGAGGGCTACCCAGCCTGCCTCCGTCCCCCAGCGGGTGGCAAATTAATTTTTCTTTTATTTTTTTCAAACACAAACTATATAAAAAATTTAATTTTTTTTTAAAACAAAAACTATTTAAAAAAAAAATGTATTGTTTAATATAAAACAAAAAAAAAACTATTCAATTAAAATTTTAAAATATAAAAAGACAATTTTTTTTTTTTTTTTAAATATGTTTTAAAAAATAAACAAACAAATATATATATAAATAATTTTATTTTATTTTAAATTAAAACAATTATTATTTAGAATATAAAAAAACAATAAAATATAAATAAAATATGTTTTAAAATATAAACAAACATATAAGAAGATTTTGATTTTTGATTTTTATTTTCTTAACACTAAAACAATTATAATTTAAAATATAGAAAAACAATAAAAAATATAAAAAATATGTTTTTATATATAAACAAACAAATATATGAATAATAAAATTTTCATTTACTTTTTCATGTTTAAAAAATGTTTAAGTCATATAATTTCTCCATAATTTCATGGGTCAAGTATCTTGAAAAATTCAGATTTAAAAATTTGAGATTTACAACTTGTCATTAAGGTTTTTATGCACTACGAAATTTTATCTTTAATGTTATGGTTGAAAATAATTACAATTTTAGGGTTGTTTAAAGTCAAGATACTTTATGTTTAACAACATGGATAAAAATTGTTTGAAATGATAAGCCCTTCAGACATGATTTTGTTTATATTTAACATCATCTATCAAAAAATTTAGAATTTTACGATTTTTCAATGTCCTAATATGTTGTCTTTAATTCCATTGTTACAATGTGTCAAAAGTGTGACACAATGTTTTTTTTGTTATTCCAGCATCAACTCGTTTTGTTTTGAGGGTGTTTTTTCAACCATTCTTTCAAGAAAAAATTTCGTTTTTAGCATAATTTTATAAAAAGGTGAAATTTGACCTTGAGAAAAAAACAGATGCGTTCTGGAATACACACTTTTTGTTTTTGGGGCGTTTTTTCATGTTTTTTGAGTCTTTTTGGGCTAGAGTTCCTGTTTTGAGGTAATAGTTACCATTTCATCGGTAACATTGTTTATATATATATATATATATATATATATATATATATATATATATATATATATATAATTTTTTTTGTTTTTAATTTTCCGTGGAAAAAGTCTTTATTTTTATAGATAAAAATAACAAATCGGCCCCTAAATTGGGGTTTTTACAATTGCTTCTCGAGCTATATGTTATCTTTATAAGAGAAATTGCCATAATACAAAAAGGGAGTCCCTCTTTCTGTGTTCACGAGCTCCTTTATTTCTTTAAAAACATTTTTTTGTCATGAAAAAACATAAAAAAAACAAATGATGATAATGTCCCCTATCTCATTATATAATGTTATATAAGTGTTTTCTCAGTCGCATGATGGTTATCCTTTAACTGGAAAAAAAACAGTATGTATTCTTGATCTCCAAAAAAAAAAAAAATTAAACCCTGTGAATCTCCTCTGAGTTGGAAGAGAGATCCACGGTTTTTAGAGTGCCTAGAGGAAGTGTAAGAGCCACCTTAGACAGACCGTCGACTTCTATGTTTAGTTCCTGATAAACATGTCTGAAAGAGAGGTGTTGAAAATCTTTCATTAGGCGCCGAATGCTTCGGAGGATAACTTGAAGATGTGGAGAGTGGATCTGAGAGTGTTGAAGTGCCCAGTCGATCACCATTTTGGAATCTCCAAAACACTATAATGAAACAATGGCTTTGCATTTGGCCACATGAAGTACCGCCCATAATGATGCAAGCTCAGCCTTACTGTTAGAACCGTGTCTTGGAGAAAAAGTGATGTGTAATTTGGATTCTGGAGAGATTTAAGACTGCCCCTACGCCTAACAAAGGAGGAGAGCCTTGACTTGCACCATCAAAAAATGCCCACGGAGAGCCTTGATCGATAATTGGAGGCACCACTGCACGAGTTGTGGTCATCTTCGGCAAGAATTTGTGCTTGATTTCCCACTAAACAATCATTGCCACAGTCAGCTCTTCAAGAATGTATTTGCTATTGAAAATGGCCATGTTTCTTGCCCACCATATGCCATATGTGAATAAAGAAGGGAAGGCTGAAAAAGAGCTTACCCCAGGCTCCATCCACCACTGCTTCAGCCTTGATTCGAAAGAGTTCGCGGAGGCCTGACGTGGAGCAGAAATAGATGAAGAAGATCGGAGCCAAACTACTTCTGCATAAGAACATAGGAAAAATAAATGAGAATATGATTCAGTAGCATTACCACAAAGGGAACATCGGCTAGGTCCTTCCCAGCCCCGACACTGTAAGTTGTCCCAAGTCAGGAGACGATTATTGAGAGTCAACCAGAGAACTAATTTTGCTTTTAAAGGGCTAGGAGATTTCCACAGTGGTTTCTGCCAGAAAAACGGTTCCCCCCCCCCCCCGGCCATGGATTCCATCGCGACTTTATATCCTTGTTTCGCAGTGTAATTTCCATTTGTTCCGTTCTTTGTCCAAACCATAGAATCCTCAACCTCATGATCAAGGTGAATAAAATTGCTCACAAGTAAAGCAATATATGAGTTCCATTCCGCTGCCAGGTCATATGGAAGTCCCAAAGAGTGAGCATCCTTCCATCTAGGAGTTCCCCAAACCTATGGAATGTTTGCAGCAGCGTCTGCGAAGATATGGACATGGTTGTCTTTTAGGATGGATCTCAGGCCTTCAGAAAGATGATATCCATATCTCGACCCAACCCACGGATCCGGGCCAATGCGAACCAGTTCTCCATTGCCGATATTCCATGTTCTCCACTTACCAATGAGGGGGAAGGCCAAGACCAATTCCTTCCATCCAATGGATGCATTTTTATGAGATTTGTTTGGTGATATGAACCAAGATGCAATGGATTGACCTGGGATATATTTTGCGCACATGACTCTACCCTAGAGAGAACCCGAATTTTCAGTCAGTCTCCATAAGGATTTTGCAGCAAGTGAAAGACAGAAGGTCGACAGGTTTTTTTATGCCCCAGCCTCCAAAATCTTTTGGACGAGCAAGAGTCATCCATTTTACCAGAGGGATTTCTTCAGCTTTTTTTGCTTGCAGTCCATAGAAAGGAAAAAAATTTCTTCTGAATTTTGTGAAGGAATCCTTTTGGGATTGAAGAAATGGTGGCCCAATACACAGGAATGCTTTGAAGAACTGATTTGAGAAAAAACAAATGGCCTCCCCAGGAAAGAAAATGATTTGTCCAATGCATGATTCATTTCTCAACCTTCTGGTAGAGCCACATCCAGTCCCTGAAACTATATGAGTTTGGATTTAATACAAAGCCCAGATATTTAAAACCCATATTCCAACCACATCTGGGAAAGGGGAGAGATAGCTTGATTTGAGATAAAGTATGCTCCTGTACGTTATTGTGTGCCAAACAAGACTTATCAATGTTTATCTGCATCCCGGTCGCTTTTTGAAAGAGGAACAATATATCATGAAGAATTCTGGCATTCTCAATAGTTTCATCACAAAAAAGGAGAATGTCGTCCACAAATAGGATGTGTATGAGGGACTCAACACCTTCTAAGTGAATTCCTTTTAGACCTCCGATCATTTTTGCATGTTTGCATAAACGACTTAAAGCTTATGCAATCAAAAAGAACAAGAAGGAGAGAGTGGGCACCCCTGTCTAAGATCCCTTGAGGAGCGAAAAAAGGAAGAGGGTGAGTCGTTAATCAAGACAGCAAAAGAGGCAGATTGGATACAACCCATAATCCATTCCACTACTTCTATTGCTATGCCAATCTGGATGAGTAAGAGCCTGAGAAAAGTCCAATTTACTCTGTCATACACTTTAGACAGATCCAACTTTAGAGCAAAGGATGGTTTTTTTTAGATGAACAGTGTGAAGGTTTTCCTGAGCCAAAGAGAATACATCATGTATTTGTCTTTTGAAAAGGAAACCAAGTTGTTCTTCCGAGATGATGCAGCTCAATATTGGCTTTAAACGTTGAGCAATTATTTTGGAGATTAACTTGTAGATTAGGTTGCAACACGAAATAGGATGAAACTCATCAAAATCTGTGGGCAAGGATTTTTCGGGAATCAGAGCAATGAACGTCAAGTTTATTGAGCCCAACACATTTCCAGATCTTTGTGATTCCTTTATAACTAACAACAAGTCATCCTTCAATAAATCATAAAAACCAAGAAAAAATTTGATCGTTAAATCGTCAAGTCCAGGACTCTTTCCCTTTAGGAAGCTTCTAAGGATTTGTTCAAGCTCATTTTCCTCCACTTCTTTAGTGAGGGCTTCATTAATTTCATCAGTGATCAAACGTGGGAAGAGTTGTAAGACCTGTAGAATTTCATGAATGGGGCATTCCTCTGGCACTATAAAAACTCCTTTGAAGTGTTGAACCCCTTCCCTGGCTTTTTCTTCAAAGGATCGAACCATAACTCCATTTGTGGATTTTATTTCAGAAATGGAATTTTGATTTCTTCTATGAGCAGCAAAACGATGGAAATTTTTTGTATTATTGTCACCTTCATTGATCCAGATCGCACAACTCTTCAGGCACCATAACTGCTCTTATTTTTTAATTAAATCGTGTCGCTTCAGTTCTAGAGATTTTAAAGATTCCATATCCCTTTCTGTCAAAATACCTGAAGTGTTTTGTTTAAGAGCTCACTTATCTCAGATTCTGTGTTTTTTAATAATACATGTTGTTTCGCTCGAAAGGCCCTGCCCAAGACTTAGTAACCTTCTTAATCTTTGTGACATTTTCAACCCACATCTGCATGTATGATTGAAACTAAGAGGGAACCAAATGAGTCTAGGTTGAAACCACCAGGGCCTTATAATCGTCTTCCAGCCGCCATGCAAGATTAAATTTCAACAAGGGAGGAGGCTTAGTTTCGGGAGTTTCCAAGGTTAACACAACGGGCCGATGACCGGAAAGGCCTCCTGTCTCAACACGCGCCTGTACCCGGAGGTGTGTAGCTAAAAGGGATTCAGAGATTAAAAAATGATCCAACCTTTTCGCTATAGCATCATCGTTTTTTCTATTATTATGCCATGTGGGCTCCAATTTTTTGGGTTGAACATCAACTAAGCCGTGGCTTTCTATGAGGGACAGAAAAAAAGGGGCGTGAGGATCGGGCCTTGCTGAAAGCCCCCAAATATTGTCCAGAGAGAGCGTAAAATTTAAATCACCTCCCAAGATCATATTTTTTGAGTTCCCCACTTCTGAAGTAAAAATATCCTTCCAAAGAATCCTCTTATTGCCACAGGGACCATACATATTTAAGAGAGAAAAGGTGCAACCAGATTTAGGATCGAAATTGGAGGTCCTAATATAGGAGGGGAAACAGGCTGAGGAGAGGACCGCTAGGGACGGGCTTACAGCGGTGATAAGGCCCCTTGTCAAACCCGAGGCATCCACTAAAATAAAAGACTGATCTATAAGCCATTTAGATAAAATATTGAGAGCGCGAGAGCCAGAAAATTTTGTTTCTTGAAGGAATAAAACATCTGGTGTGACAGATTGCCACAACCGTTTGAGGGCTGGCTGGGAAGGGGCGCCCCCAAGACCCCACACATTTAAAGAAAGAATGATCATTTGAGGCCCTTTTTAGGGCTCTCCCTGCTCTAAGAGGCCTTTGTATGGTATTTTGTTTGCCAACATTAACATCCAGCGTGGCTTGATTTTTTGCCTTGGATAGCACGGACTTGCGTCTGAGAGTAATCTTTGGAGGCAGCTCCAAATCAAGACCACCTTTGATAGAGTGATCGAGAATAATTTGGGAGGAAGAATGAGAATGCAAATTTGCAGTGTAGGGGCCGGAGGAAGGACGAGCACGGGCCATAATATGGGCAACCCGGGGAGGAAACAGAAGGGGAGGAGATGACAAGGAGGGAAAAATGGATGATTGGAACATCTAATAAGGGGGCCTCTGAAGCAAGAGCGTGAGAAAGGTAGGGAGATAGGACATCACTGCCTAAACAGTGAGTAACAGAAACATGATCAGAAGAAATATTAGAAGGAGCAAATTCAACAACGGGCATACCTTTGGCCGAAGAGGAGGAGGCATCATTCTGATAGCGAGGAGAAGTAATTTTATCATCCATAGGGGACGTTTTCTGAGGAGAAGCAAGGAGGTTGTCCTGATTGTCGCTCAAATGCTCCTTTTTTCTCCACACCCTTTTGAAGATAGGTCAAGAGTGATCAGGACGTTGACAGTCTTATGCCACATGACCAATCTGCCAGCATAAAAAGAATCGAAAGGGCAGTTTCCAATAGTCTAATTTCTGCATCCATTTTCTTCCATGCATCTCAAGGACAATTCATTCAAAAAGGCCATCACGTACGTCAAGTTCTACTTGAATTTTTGCACACCGCCTGACAAATTTTGTGTCCCAGTCGTCTTCAAGAGTGATAAAGTACCAAGTTTATTTCCAATAGCCTCAAGGATATTTTGCTTCCAGAAAAATAGTGGAAGACCGGGAAGTATTACCCATACTTTTTGCAAGTGCTGAGGGGAGCGTTCTGCGTTAAAAATAATATCCCAATTTTGTAAGATTAAACTTGTCAGACCTCAATTTCCTACTCGATCTGTGAGTTTTAATTTGTCTTCCATTGAAACAACCTTGAAAAGGAGCCAGCCCCATGAAAGTTGATGAAAAACTAGAGAGTATCCCAGAAGTGGCTTCCAATTTTCCTCCAACCAGTTTTGAATCGACTCCTTTGAGGCCATTCGCCCGCAGAAGCGCCCGACCAAAGCTTGTTCCAAATAATTTGGAATTTGAGAGATTGTGATATCGACACCAACCACCAATTTTGCAGCATCAGATTTGGCCCTGATGCTCTTCCGTCTGCGTGCATAATGTAAGGGCATAGACCGAGGCTCTTCATCAATGGGAATAGAGTGCAGGTCAGGAGGAGGGGGGATGGACAGGTCATCATGAGCGAGGGTGGAAAAAGGAGAGCTGGAGACGTCAGGAGGCCAAGGTGCAGTGAAATTTTCAGCATGAGTGGCCCGCCACATGAAATCAAATTGCCTGGGTAGTACTTGTCCCGACTTGGGGCTAAACGAAAGATCAAGCTCGTCATCATTCATGGCGGCGGTGGTACGAAGGCACGTAAAACACTAATGGCAGCAAATAGGAATGGAACAACGTGGCAACAAGAAAGGCTGCGATACGAAGCAGAAGTATGGAGTCGGAAGAAAGGATCGAAAGTAAACAGTTAACCCTAACCTAAGGAAAAAAACTACCCAAACCAAACGAACAGGCCAAGGAGGATTACATCTGTGATCCGAAGAGGATCACACCGCAGAGGCGAAGTCGTAGGAGCCACCGAGGAACTCAAAGCTTTCAAACGACCATCCATCAAACTATATATATATATATATATATAATTTTATTTTATTTTATTTTATTTTTAACTTTTTCGAACAATGAACCCCATTTATTTTTCAATAGTGAATCCGCCTTCCATCCCAAACTCACCTTCGTCATTCTTCAACATGCAACTCTAGGAACTAAAAATCCATTTATGGTCTTCACTAGACTTTTCTTTGTTAAGATCAGTGGAACTGACCTCTTTAACCTGCCACTGTTTAGTATGGTCATTCTCATTGATTATTGCCTCAAGCAAGCTCTCATTTCCATACTCACGCATGTTGGTACAATCTTTCTAACATTTCAAGAACATGCTAGAGGCATCAAGTCCCTTTCCATACCATCAATAGGGTTGGCACCTAAGTCACCTAATACGGGGATACGGGGATTCGAGGAATCAGATTCGGGTACGGTGACCACAAGAAAAAGATTCTTCTGGGATACGATACGTTATATATTATTTTATTAAAAAATATATACATTTTAAATATATATATATATATATTAAAAATTAGATATTTTTTACACAAATTCATACAAAATTCATTGATTCAAACATAGATTTAAGATCTATCATCTTAGATACTCATACATGATCATTGATACATTGATACATCATACATTTGTCAAATTTACTCAGAAAGACAAGATTGAAGATAGTAAGATATTGTAGTTTTCTCATTAAGTCATCAGAATCAAAATGTGTTACATAAGTACACTGCCAATGGCAAATAGAAATAGAAAACAAAATACAAAAAAACTACAGTCTACAAGACTACAAGCCTGAAGCCTCAATGAGTTAGAGTCAATGAGTCATCAATCCTCATCATCATAATCAACATCACTGTCCTCATCTCGATCATCATGCTCACCACTGCTCTCCTCTGGCTCTGTTGCATCCTCCTCCTCTGTCATCTCTGCATCTGTTGGTGTGGAGGATGACGCCTCTACTCCATCATCAAATGTGACACGCTCTAGCACTGGCGCATTAAGATCCAAGTTGGCCAACGCCAACTCAACACTGCTGTCCAGGCCCATATCATCAGGAAAGACATCCCACATCTTTGTCTTTCCCTTCAACCAATCCTCCCTCTGCCTGAGAAAACGGTGAGAAAGAATGATTGAAATGGGGCTTTTATTAAAAAAAAAATCGCATTTTTTTGAGACAACGTGTCCGACCGTACCCAATTCATGGGGTACGACCATATCCGTATAGGGTATGGTCGGGATTCACCGTACCCCGTGAATCGGGTACGAATCCGGCTGAATCGTATCCGATTCACCGGATTCGGGATTCGGTCACCCCGGGGGACGAATCCGGTTTCAGAGGTTGGCACTTGATCTCTAAGCCTTAGCTTGACTCTAATTAGCTCAACACCATCGTCTTTAGCCTGAACGTCCAAAGCTTGGATTGTGCCCTTGAATCTCTCCACAACCTGCAAGAGGCTCAATTATTGTGCCACAAGCCCCATGTTTCTACTTCTCATCTAGACCCTGCACATTCACTGGGCTCACTCTCTTAGCAGCACAAATACTATTCGACTATTCATGGCTCACTCACTTATAGCAGACTCACAGGCTCACTCTACACAAGAACTTAATTATACATAGAATCGCTACTTTTCTTATCTCGAACCCCTTATCAAAAATTTTATGGAGTTGTTGCACAATATGAGATAAAATCCAAATTGGAAAATGCAACTAAAATATTTGATGGCGTCTAATTGGAGAAAATACAAACAAAGTCCAAGCAAGGTTTTCAAATTTTACTCTACCAAGAGGGAAGGATGTCACATTTATCAAAATTCATGAATAACCATCAAAATTATATCATATTAACATCATTGTTCTTAATCCCTAGAGACCATAGTGATCTCAAGTGCCTTGGAATCGCTATTAATTTGAGTTGACCATTTTCAATTGAGCCCATTTAACCAAAGTTTTTGTTAAAATGTAATATTTAAAATTATTTATATTTAATGTGATTAGATTACAAGGTTTGAGGCCTTATTGCTAGCTTCACACACTTTTCAATGTATTCATATTCTTATCTACAGCAAAATAGAGAAAATTCAGACCAGACCCACTGAAATTCTAATGAGGGTTTCGACTACATCAAGAAAAATGGTTTTTCATAAACTTGCCGGCATAACCAATTGCTTGTGTACCATCTCAATAACCCTAGCCTATTGGGGTGGTAAATTCCCCTCAATGAACCTACCCTTATGTCAGGAATATTTACATTATCTCAAAATTACCAATTAAAGGTTGTAACAATTCCCAAGTAAAAAATCGAAATTTGATAAATTTGTGTCACCTAACGAACAACAGTAAGAACGAACGGTGCACCGAATGAGTGACTTGATAAGCAAACAGCGAGGAATGGCTTCATTTGACACATCGGTGTATGCTCCAATTATAGTAGACGCACAGTAGCACCTGAAGAGGCTAGTTTCAAGTCCAAGCTAAAGCGTTATTATGTCCCCCTAAAACTACTACTTTCTGGTTCAGTATTGTACATAACTTTCCAGCATTGTACATAATCGCGGATGGTGAAGCTAAAGAACTTCAGAACCCTCGCCTTTTGACACACACAGAACCATGAAGCAAAAAGTAAATGAGCCTCCATCTTTGGAAGTTGGGATTTAAATATGGGTCAAACAGTTTAGAATGGTGTTCTTTTTTTTTTTCAGAAGGAAAAAAACGCTGTATATATTAAAAGAAATATATGACAGTACATGATCATCAATACATTCTCAAACTGTTATTTAAAACAGCGAGAAAACCCCATATACCAATACATCCAGAATACACTTCTGAAGAGAAGTTATTCGATGTCCATGGCCAACAACATTACGGATAGTATAAAACATATTCACGAAATCATCCCTGTATACATTGAAAAGGACCAGTAGAGAGAATACAGCAGCATCATATTCATGATAATAAGGAAAAAAGATAACTGAAATGAAATAAGGCAGACAAAAAAGGAGAGTTCCATAGTGTCTTCATGGCAGATAAAAGGTTGTCTCGCATGGCAAAAACGAAGTCAGGCTCGCTTGTAATACATCATGCACGCAACATATGGAGTCGACTTGCTTGATAATAATGCCAGGTTCACTTGAGAAGAAAAAGCAGCCCAGGACAAAACAAAAAACCTCCACACCAAAACAGGCTCGCTTGATGAAAGATGAGATGTCCTGAAATACAAAAAACACCCAAATGATGATGAACTTGGTTCCCATGATTGGGGGAGATCCGGAGATCCAACACTTTACTGCAACCAGCCGAGACCGACATGCCCATCAGATACCGGATCAAAAGGATATGATATATCCTGACAGATAGTGAACACATCGGTCACCCGGGCCTTGCATATACCCGATGCAGCAGAGTTCGAAAAATCAGAAATCTGATAAATACCGGGATCCATTGCCAGTTCAGATAAATGCCGGGGAGGAAAGTCAGGATCCGATTTAGGACTAACAGCTGAGACGAGCCGCAGCATATGAAAGAGGCGTTCGTATCGAAAACTAATAAATAAACACTCCCAGAAATTAAATCGCACACTGAAGAAATGGAGAAACGGTAGGTGGACGGACATTGATGAGTTGGTGAACTAAGCGTCGTCGAACCTTGGGGCCGAAAATCAATCAACTGGGCCGAGAGCATTCTGACACAACATCATTGTATGTCAGTCAATCCATGATACGAGCATGCCATGATCAAGATCGATAGAGTGGGTGAACGGTCACTGATGAGTGGGTGAACGAGGATGTCAATAAATGAGACAACCTTCCACCAACGGGCCGATAAAACAAGTCGTCGCCGATGTCAGACGGATATTGGATTGGGAAACTCGAAAAACCAATTCCCCTGAAAAACAATTCAAATTAGCCGGAAAAACAAACGACTAACCGGAAAAAAAAACAGAGACCTTCAGCATGGCTGAAAACTCAGTCATGGCATCCATGGAAACTCAGTCTATAGCCGAAATTATAGACTACTTAATAGATCCACTGCCAACATAAATTAATACAGGAGCGAGGCTACCAGAAGCAACAAAATCCCAAAAAGGTACCAGCTAATAAACAAGAGCTATTCAGAAATACAGAATCCACAAAATACTATAGCCACCATGAGCAACCAATATCGTCCAACCCAGGTTCCAGCTATGTAAACAATACCAGCTCCATAACACCACAAGCCACCATTATCAAACCTCAATGGGTACCAGCTTGGTAGACCCGGATATAGCCACTGGGAGCAACAAATAAGTCCTCAAAGGCTCCAGCTAGTTGTATGAGATGTATTACCAATAGCTCAGGTAAAGCCACTTAATGAGAGAAGTTTGTCCATTTGGGTACCAGCTTCAGCCCCCGTCATTTAACTGTGCTTTAAATGGCTCAATCTCTGCAATTTTCTGGAGCAAGATCCCCTACATGTCATGGGTTCCACGACAGCAGCAAAAAAACGACCAGAGATGAAGAAACCCCCAAATCTAAAACCAGAGGAAGCACCGACTACCCCGCCTCATAAGCAACCAAATACCACACCCAATGAAATGCTTATCAACCCGACTTCACCACGCGGGTTCGCATCATCATAATGTTCATAGATATTCAAACACCGCTGCCACAGATGTGAAACCTCGGAACCATCCCAATAAGGTATCAACCGCAGACACCACCACGAGATAATATGCAGCAACCTCTTGAGAACAACCTACACCACTGTAATCCAGTCCCCTGTACTAGGATACCATGACCACTCTAAAATAAGAACTAAACCAGCCTTAGCCACCAACCGCCACAATATCGAGTTCACATTGGGTACCAGCGTAAAAAATATTCATTAATAGCCACCAAAAGCAACATTGATTTGTTCTCCATGGGTTCCAGCATAAATATTCTTCAATAGCCACCAATAGCAACCGAAAATTGTACAGAAAGGGTTCCAGCTAAAAACTTACCTAGCATAAACCATCGTATGACGGTGCTCCTACCAGGATGGTTATCGGACCACTTCCACAGACTGTGGACGGCACTTCGGCAACTTCGTGTTCTTTTCGTGGGTTGCATGCAAGCCTTGCATGTCAATCCCATGTCCATATCTAATTTTATTTATTATTTATACTAATTATTTTTCATTTTTTATATAAAAAAGATTAAATTTTTATTTCAACTATTATAATGAGAGATGTGAGAGGGATGTGCATGGATGACTCATGTAGAACTAGATAGTTCAAGGAGAGGTCTCTTCTTGTATCTTGTTTATGTATGTAGCATACCCATGTATGCATTTTCCTTATCTCTTGCCCAATCTTCATCATTTTTGTGTTGATCAGAGCTAGATTTTGCTTTTCTATATCTTTTAGGACTATATATATTTGCCATGGGGATATGTTGTTTGTGATCCATCATGTAGGGGTATGGATTACTCATTCTTCCATTGGAGTTAGTCCTATAGTTCAATAGTTTGTTTGTCATTAATGTTCGGTGACATCAACAAGATCTAGTTTAGGCCAGAGAGAGAAAAATACAGTACTTGCAACTTGCTATGCCTGATCTAATGAGGGTTGAATTGTATTAGAGTATGTGTTGATGGCAACCCATATTCCATTTCATTTTCCTTATCTTCTTCAGTTGTTGCTAGTCTTATGATAGTGGTTGGCTTGGTGTCTACAATAGTCAACTTCTTGTCTTGGAATGGTTGGTCTCAATCCAAGAAATTTTAAATTAGATATTGAGTGCAATCATGCAACCCTCTCTAGGCACACGTAAAAAATATTCCCTTTATATATTTATTTTTTGAACAGAGATTATCGGATTCTATGTAAAGTCTCTCAAGAAAGATCTAAATTTTATAGCATTGTTCTTTTTGTTATCATCTTTTCATCTTTACTCTCTTTTAAGTTTTCTTTAAAAATTGTGCAACAATGATTGTTCTTTGTTATCATTTGGCCAGTCATGAGTGTCATCGCATAGGTTAATGTTTATTAAGTTATAATTTATGACCAAGGATAAAACATCTAGCATAATTGTTTTGTCATTTTTTCATGATCAAAGCAAGAGACCATTTATGTTTCTCTCTCAATGGTTGTGGTCAATTTTGTAGAAAATCTCTAACACAACTATAATACCATGTAGAAATTATATTAATGGATTCAATCCGATCATGTAATGTACTAAAACAAGATACATAATCCTTTTACAATATTTGCAGAATATAAAACATGATCGCTCAATCACATGCAAGTAAGAGAAAGGAAATTATCAATCGCACAACACAAGATGTTCTTGGGGAAAGCACCTACTCAAGACCCATCTCTCATATGTTGTACATAGTCAAAGAATCATGAAACAATACAATTTTTTCTCATATTGAGAAAATCCTGCACTATCCTGACTGTCTCACTCTAATCCTGCTCAAAATTGTCTAGCAATTCTTAGGCAAAATTGACCAACACTTAGCCAATTCGCAGCCCTTCCTTAGCTCAGCCTTGCTCATGCAATCCCTAGGCAATTAATCCCTATTAAATAGGATAATTAGCCTTCCTTGACTATACAATCCCTATGGAACCTTCCTCTGACTTTAAAACTACACCTAGGAAGTTCGCCAAAAATACAACTGATAGCTTACTTGTCTTAAACCTTTGTCTCAAATGGGTTGTTATCAGAATTGACATGCATGCAGCTATTAATAGTGAATAATCAATTACTTGGTAGATCACTAATTGTGAATTAAATCTATTTTAATTCACTTGATCTTCCACTAGCTCGTCAATCAATTAGAACTAGTTAAAATAATTTTAACTCAATTAATGTGAGTTAATTGATCCCACTCACACCACACTAGTGCTACAACTGCAACTGGACCCTGTAAATAATAGAATCACTCCACATGCCTATCCTTTGACCCTCAACTCGAAATTCTTAAGCTAACTAAGTCTGTCACACTTAGTTAACTATTACAAGTTGTTATGAGATAAGATTACAATTAATTTTCCAATTTATTTAAAAATTGGTTGCACACTAATGTGTCGCTAGGATCCCTCACTCATGTGTGACCTGTGACCCCACACTAGTGTGTGTGCATTTTCATGTTGTTTCTGGATGCCAATTTCACTGTTTCTTGTTGCAAATCTCAAAAAATTTAAAATATGAATGATATGTTTGATAATTAAGTTATTTAACTCAATGAGATGTGTTTAAGGGTTAGATATATATATTTTTTCTGAGCGCTGAGACCTAGCCGCCCTGCTTCACTCCTCTGCGCCTGAGGCCTTGCCTTGGCCCTGCTCGAAGGGCCTGGTTTCCCTTCTAAAGTTGTTGTGCGGCATTCGATCCGAGCCACTCTTGGCAGGGCGCGGGGCTTTTCTGTGGCCTTGGCAGATTTTTGCGCTTCGTTGCCGTGTGGTCTCCATGTGCAGCGCCTTTGTGTGAGCTCGTTCTGTCGAGCTTTGTCGGTGTTGCTGCGATGGAGCCACCTCCTTCTTCTGACGCTGTGGCCTTCTCCAACCTGGTGGCATCCCTTCCAAAAAAGAAAGCTATTGAGACTACGAAGTTTGTGAAACGCCTTGATGACATTCCTGAGATTGCTCTCCCTCCGGAGGGCCCGATTCAAGTCGCACTTTATATGGAGGAGAGAGCTATGGTGGGTCAAGTCACTGGGCTTTGGCCCTCCCCCAAAACCACGGAGAGCTGGGTCACAAGAAACTGGGCGCCTCTGATCAAAGGCATAGTTACTTCATACTTTCTAGGCAAGGGATTCTTCCTGTTTGAATTCACTGAAAAGGAAGACAAGGATCTGATTTTCCGTAATGGCCCCTATTTTATGGGCCCTCAGGGGCTGTATCTCAATAAGTGGACGCCTGATTTTGATCCTGCTGTGGACGTCCCCACAGCCGTCCCCGTGTGGGTTAGGCTGCCCAATCTGCCAGTGCACTGCTGGAATGAGGAGTCTCTCCAACACATTGGAAACACTCTGGGCAAGTACATTGACCGTGCAAACAGTAAAGATCAGTATGACTGTGCTAGAATTTGCGTGGAAGTTGACCTCGAGGTTGGTTTTCCTGAGGCTATAAAGATCAGAGTTGGAAACTGGACACACATACAAAAGCTGGACTATGAACAGCTTCCGTTCAAATGTTGGAAATGTCATGTCTACGGACACTTTGCTAGAGGATGCCCTAAGAATAGTGAAATGGAGAAAGGCAAAGAGGATGGCTGGACACAGGTGAAAAGAACCAAAACTGCACACAAACCCCCTAGATCTGGTAACATGAATGGTAAAGGGACTCAGGTAGGCACTGGAATCCAAACTCCTCTCTTGGAAGAACAAGGAAATAAATTTACCCAGTTAAGCTCAGCAATAGAAGACACACAAGAAATAGAGATGCAGAAAGAAGGATCGTCCCAAAAAGAGTCCCCTCTGGGACCAAATAAAGCTGAAAGCAATGCTGATAGGACAAAAGTGGCACCTTCAGAGGAGGCTGAGGAAGTCCAAGGTTCGGAGGACTCTGAAGAAGAAGGAGAAATAGGGGATTCGCAAACTTCGGTTAGAAAATCAGCGAGAGGCCGAAAATCTGCTCGTGAAAAAAGAGAGCAGGAAACTTATAAAGACAAATTTCAAGGGAGTCAACCAACCCTTGAGAAGCTCTTGGTTAAAACTTTGAAGTCAACCAGAAATCAGCCTCTGAGCTCTAAAGGAGCTCCACTCTCTGAAAGCAAATGATGAAGATTTTCTCTTGGAATTGTAGGGGTATGGGGAGCACAGTAAAAGAAGAAGCTACCAAAAGCCTGATGAGATATGAATCTCCTGACATACTCCTCATCCAGGAGACTAAAATGGAGGACAAGACCTTCCTCCAAGTCGTTAAAAAACTGTGGAAGAAAAGGGAAGGAGTAGTTGTCTTAGCTCGTGGTGCCTCAGGAGGCCTGGGCACACTTTGGAATCCACACAAATACTCAAGGATCAAAGAAATCGTGAACACCCACTGGTTGTTTACTAAAATTCAACACGTCGACTCTGATGAGACCCTCTGTCTCTTCAACGTGTATGTTCCAGTCAGCGCTGGCGAGAAGAAGAACTGTTGGGATACCATAATAAGATTGGCAGAATCGGAGGATTTAGCAAATATCATCATTGCGGGAGATTTAAATCTCACATTATCTTCTGCTGAAAAAAGGGGAGGAAGCATTGTCAGGGATCCGGCGAGAGAACAGGTTGAGGATCTACTCCAGGAGTGGGACATGATCGACATAAAACCATCGTCAGGCAAATACACTTGGACCAATAAAAGACTCGGTCCGGGTCACATCGCTGCAAGGTTAGATCGATTCTTCGTTCAAAGCTCTTTTCTTCTACTTGGATTAGAATCTAGAATGCATATCCTGCCTTGTACTGTTTCTGATCACAGACCTATAAAGCTCGATCTTCTGGCTCATACGGACCAAGGTCCCATCCCTTTCAAATTCAGCCCACTTTGGGCCAAGGAACTCTCCTTTATGCAAATTGTAAAAGATAGCCGGAAGCTCCCTGTCAACGGTTCTGCCTTCTTTGTTTGGGAGGAAAAACTTAGAAGAGTAAAAGCTGCCTTGAAAAACTGGGTTAAAACCCTTCCTAATCCTGCAGTGGAAAGGAAAAAGATTCAAGAGTGTCTTGAGATACATCACCTCAACTCTGAAAATGCAGAGATCACAAAGGATATTCTTGACAAAGAGGCCGACCTCCAGCAAAAGCTTCTCAAGGCAAGCCTGGCCGAGGAAGAATACTGGAGGATTAAATCCCGTAGGCTTTGGCTCAAGGCAGGCGATAGAAATTCATCCTTCTTCCACAAACAAGCCCAAGCCCGGAAAAGTTTCAATTCCATTTCTGAAATCAAGGAAGAGAATGTGAAGCACAGAGATATTCAAAGCATAAAAAATGCAGCCTATCTCCATTTCAAAAAGTTGTATAGTGAAGAAGAGGGGCTAGAGCTGATTTCTAATTCTCTGAACGAGGTTCCTTCTCTGATTTCCGCCAGAAAGAACCAACATTTGGAAGCTGAGGTCTCCAATAAAGAAATTAAAGAAGCCCTCTTTGCAATGGAGCCAGATAAAGCCCTGGGCCCGGATGGCTTTACTGCCAGATTTTTGCAGACCTGTTGGCAGATCGTGGAAAAATATTTATGCAGAATGATCCGGAAATCTCAAACTTGTCAGAAAATCGGGGGAAGTACCAATTCGGCCTTCCTGGCTCTCATACCCAAGGAAAAAGGTGCCAATTCCTTCTCCAGATTTCGCCCTATCTCCCTTTGCAACATAGGTTACAAGCTGATAACAAAAGTTATTGCCAATAGACTGAAAATCATTCTTCCAGCTATCATTCCCGAGAATCAGGGAGGTTTCATACAAGGAAGACAGATCATGGACAATTATATTTTGGTTCAAGAAGCGATCCACTCAAGCGTTACCCGGAAAGAGAAAGGTATGGTCATCAAATTAGACCTCGAAAGCGCATTTGATAGGGTGAGGCGTAGATTTTTGTTGGATGTCCTGCACAAATTTGGCTTTGGCCCCAAATTTGTTCAATGGATCAAGGCTTGCATCAGTGAACCCTAGATTGCCCCTTTGGTGAATGGAAGGGCCACTAATTTTTTCAAAGCCTCTAGAGGACTGAGACAAGGGTGCCCCCTCTCCCCCTTGCTTTTCGTCCTCCAAGCCTCTGTTTTTAGCTTCCTCTTGAATAAAAAGCAATCTATCCAAGAAATCATGGGCTTGAACATCACAAGAGGTGTAAAAAACATAAACCATGCGCTCTTTGCGGATGATTCTCTTTTGATGGGCGCTGCCTCCTTGATCTCTGCTAAAAGAATTAAAGATGTGTTGGATGTCTATTGCGAAGACTCGGGCAGCAGCCTTAACAAAGGTAAATGTCATATCTATTGCTGGAATACTACTGCCAGAATGCTTCATGATATCTCCAATTGCTTCGGCTTTGCAGCCTCCTCTTCATGGTCCTCCTTCAAGTACTTGGGGCTCCCTATTTTCCAAAAATGCGCCCTCAGCAAAGACTGGCTGCCTTTGCTTAACAAATTTAAGGCCAAAATTCTCTCCTGGGGCTTCAATTGGCTTAATCTAGCTGGTAAGACAGTGCTCATAAAAGCTGTCTTGAACAGCCTTGCCATTTATCAATCTGTTGTTATGATGGCTCCTATTGGCATCATGAGGAAAATGGAGGACTACATCAGAAACTTCTTTTGGAAAGGTGGCAAAGATAATGAGAAGAAAATCCCTCTTTTAAGCTGGGATATAATCTCTTTACCCAGAATGGAGGGTGGTCTGCATTTCAAGAATATCAGCAAGCAAAATATTGCTTTGGGAGCAAAGCTGCTATGGAGAATAATAGGCCCTAATCCGGGTTGGGCTCAGATGGCATTATGGAAAAAATACTATCGTGGTCAGCGAACACGATGTCTGGATAACCCCATTCTGACCCCCGGAACGATGATCCATAAACTGTGCACAAAAGTCTCCATGCTTTTCAATCCCCATGTGCACTGGATTCCTGGAAATGGTAAACGTATAAAAATCTGGGAAGACCGCATTATGGGTTGTGAGCCCCTTGCTGATGATTGCTCCCTAGCCTTGTTAAAAGACTGGATGGACAGAGCTGGCCTCAAAACCCTGTGGGATATCTCTAAATGGGAGAACGGTATTTGGCAGAACTGGGAGAAGCTTGAGGTCCCTCAGAATCTCTCCAAAGATTATGCAAAATTCCTTGCCCTTTTAAAAGGCAAAGCCCCTATGAACAGCAGGAAAAAAGACTCTCGTGGTTGGGGTTCAACCCCTGAGTATTATTCTGTGGCGCGGGGATACTAGCAACTCTCTGAGCATCCACATGTTCCCCCTGATTCGAAGCCTTGGCAAGGGATCTGGTCTCAGACTTCTATCCCCAAAATTGACTCTTTCTGTTGGCTCCTTTACCACCAAAGAATCCTGACTGACGATAGACTCCGGAAGAGAGGCTTTATGGGGCCTTCCCGCTGCTCACTCTGTGGGGCTGATGAAGAAAATGCCCCCCATCTGATGCTCTTCTGTAATTTCGCTGCTGAAATTTGGAAGGAAGCCTTAGGCCCCTGGAATACAGTCTTCGCCCTCCCTGCCAGATGCTCTGACCTGTTCTCTAATTGGAAATCAAAGTACCCTGGAGGCACTATCAGGAATGTTCACATCAAAAAATCCTGGCTCGTTCTTCCCAAAATCATTTGCTGGCAATTATGGCTGGAAAGAAACCACAGGATCTTCAGAGACAAGAAGAATGATCCAAAGATTGTCTGGATTAAAATTAAATCTCAACTTAAAGATTGTTTGGGTGAACAATTCGATGGAGCAGATCTCAACCCACAAGATGTTGATTGGGGCACTTCTCTTGACATGCATTTCATGGATATTGTCAAGCTACCCGCCCCCCTTTATCCCTGGAAAATTCGACTTAAGGATTATGACTTCCACGAGCTGTGCATAAAAAATTCCAAAATCGCACTCTTTGTCGACGGGGCTGCCAAAGGAAATCCTGGCATTGCCGGGGTAGGTGGTGTTGTCAAATGTACGGAAGGCAGAATTATTTCCAAATTCGCCTGGGGTGTGGGCTTCAATACAAGCATCCAAGCCGAAGCCCTGGCCCTCTTCCAGGGGCTCAAATAGCTAATCTCTCTGGGTTTAAAGGATGTTTTGGTTTTTGGTGATTCCCAGTCCATTATAAAGGCCATCGTGGACAACTCATCGCCTGTTGATTTAAGGCTGTCTAGGTTGCTGAGCAGAATTAGAACTCTGCTACATTCCTTCCAGAGCATAGACTTTTTCCATGTGTTGAGAGACAATAATAAGGAAGCCGATGCCGAAGCCAACACGACGGTCCTCCTTCCCCTTGGAGCCCTTCTAAAAGACGGAGTCGAGGCCTGTGATCCCATCCCATAACTAGTTTTCAATGTTTTACTGTCTCCTTGTAAATCAGTTTGTCTGTATAAGCAATTTAGGAAAGATTGATAAGGTAGCACATTCTACAGGTCGCTGTATACGCAGGCGCAGTAGAGGGGAGGTCTTTTGGCTACTGGCCATGGAGACAGCTGTGCGCTGCCATCCCTCTGTAACCCGAAATGAGGCATTTGCCATCAGATAATTCAATACAATATCCGTTCCTGTCAAAAAAAAAATTAAGTTATTTAACTCATTCCCAGTTTTCATCACGAGCTGGAATGGCACGAATTTATGGGATGCTTGGAAACATTGATCCAAACATTGGAGATGGAAAAACAGGTACCTGGGTTTATATTCATTGATGCTAATTTACTGACACAAATCAAAGTGGTATTCATTGATGTTAATTTACTGACATAAATCAAAGTGGTTGGTAGTTCCAGTTATAAAATTGATGCTTAACTTAATAAAAAAAAATTCATCTTGATGGTTTTTTGGGGCTAATTTTCATGTGAAATTTCTTATACAAGTTGGGATACCAATCAATTCCTTATCGATATTGGAGATGTAACTTTAATAGTTTTCATTGTTATAAAGAATGTGAGTCTCTAATAGATCATGGTTCTTATAATTTTGTGGACAATATTGTTTCTTCATAATTTTACTAATATTCTCGAGAAACTTCGTTGGTTTCCATTTATCATTACCTTATGTTTTTCCTCATCAATCAAGTCTAGTCTTCTGTACAAGGTGGTCATCCAAGCCATCGTTCGGACAAGCCAAGCCTTCACCGAACCTGCCCGAACCTGCCCTGCTTGACCAAAGGGAGAGGAAGAACATGTCCATTGTTGAAACAACCAAGGCTATGGTAGTTGGTGAATCTCTGGTAATTACCCCGACTTTCCTTCCTAGGAGAAACTATAGTCGGGTTGGCTTCCTGTTGAGTCGACTCATTAAATTATACCTATTTGGTCCGCATTTGAACTTTCAACCAGGCAGAACATAGGAAAGGAAGCATTTTCATTTAGTCTAGTCTTTTATGCAGGGTGGGATTGCATCTTGTGGGTTCAACTTTGATGCAAAATTGTGGGTATTTTGTCATTTTACTTTTCAATTTTGTACTTGTTAAACTCAACTTGTATTACAAACTACATCTACTTCCTAAGAAACAATCTACTAATATTTATTAATTATTTTTTATTTCTCACCTCAATCATGATTGAGCTTAAATTGCTTTAAATATAGATTAATTTGGATGAGGTGTTTATCTGACTCTAATGAATCACTTCCTCGTGTTGGTTGATTGTATTGTAGTTGACCTCTCCACTCAGCGATTTTTTTCCTTTTAGAGATGGACCATTTCAATTTGATTGAGAATTAATCTAGTTGTGTATCTAGAACTATTTGAACCAATTCATACAATATGTTAAATTAGTTTTCAGTTTCTTAATTTGTTGACTTTGATGAGCCATTAGTGCAGATAATTCAACAAAATTGACCTATAGAGAGCTAAGTTGAGTTATCATTTTTCTAAATAAATGGGACAATGCCACCTGAAGATCTTTAATTTCCTTGGCACTTTGCTTTTAAAGTTTAAACCCTATGCAATTTCTAAATTTCATAGTGAATACAAAGATTTCAGTGATTGTTTTCATCCAGAATGCTCAATCCCCTGAAAAATGATAATAATAAAAAAGAAAAAAGAAAAATCCTAGGAAGGAACGACGTTCTTTGAAACGAAACTCCTGTGTTGAATCCCATCATCCAGAAACAAAAAACCAGGACAAAGAATCAGAGCATAGCAAATAACAAATTCTCGATGCAAATTCCCTATCCTCTTAATGTGGTATACCATATCCAAATTTGAGTCCAATATTGAAGAACAAGTTGAAGGAAGGTTTTGATACCAGAAAAATCCTACGAGGAACACCGAAGTTCATAAAAATCCATCCAAACTATAATCTCGCATTTGCTATCACTCCATTCTATCAAGAATATGGACCAACCTTCCACTGTATGTCATGGAGCATGAGAAATACAAAGGAGTAAGGTAAGAAAAATTCTCATCTCATCAATTAATGCAACACACTACTTGGCCTTTCATTTTAAACATCTCATATTAAAAAATTTGAATACCTATAATTTATGGAATGAATGAAACATAAATAACTCCTCAATAACTTTTCCCATTAACATCGACATTAAAAATAACTCTACAATTTTCCTTCACATATGTTAGGATATTGAAGGCCAAATTTTATGGACTCAAAGCTCCTCACTACGTGTTAAGATCTGTGAGTGTGATGATTGAACTTTACATGTATATCCCAATTATATGGAGTTGTCTTGCTCCAAAAGCTTGTCCACAAAGTGTTTTTAGAGTGCACTTCCCATTCCTAACTCCATAAAATTGGACACCCAAATACTCATCATTTTATAATTTTAGCACAATGCGCACGAAAGTTGTTCCTTGAAGTATTGCATAAGTGAGGACTTAAGAAGCGCTGAATAATGTTGCCTAAGTTCCTAAATTCATTCTATGTGATAATCCCAAATCTTAGAAATTATTGAGATGGTTTAAAATGGGTAACCTTCGAAAACAATTATAGATATCCAACACATAGTTTTGTAAAGTACTATTGTGGTTTAAATTATGGAATATGTTTGTGTGTAGGATACATGTCAGGTTTGTTTCCACATTTACTTTAGAGTTATATCAAAATTTCACAATGTATGGTGAGTAATTTGCTTTTGGTTTGCCATGAAATTGTTATATTAGTTTGGTGATCCCCTGCAATTTCTAACAATATCAGTTTTGAATTGCAAGGATCTTGTTCACTCGCACATAAGATGCAAGTGGTCTCAAGAGATAACTTAGAGCTCATCTACACTAAAAATCTTGAATAATATTTTTTTACAAAAAAGATATGCTTGGTGAACGAAAAATTGCCAACGATGATACTTCCTATCTAATTTTGTAGTTGTTCTCGTTGCTTGCTTATTACGTTAAAAATAGTTCACTCATAGAAAAAAGAATAAATAGTCTAAAGTTTGGCAAGGAAAAGGTCCATAATTAATTCCTATTGGTTGTGAAGACCTAAAAGGTCGATTCAACTTCTATCACTTGGGTTGTAAAACTTGTTTAAGCACTTGGGATGGCCTGGGTTTTAAAAAAAATTAAGTACTTTCCATTGCCTAACTTAATTTCAAATTTTCAATATTCTTCTACTAAATTTCATTGGAGTTTCATTTGCTTGAAAGGTGTCATTCAACCATGCAAGTTCCATTTCCAAGAATCTAGATCACACAAATCGATGAAGATGTGAATGATAATAGTTAGGTTGTTGGCTTTAGAAAAAACCATCATAGCAGGGAACCCTTACAAGCATAATCCTTGGCAATCATTAATAAAATATAATGAAAAGAAGAGAGAGAACTATTGAATGTTTACAAAACCTAATACAAATGATTGTGTACAAGTATCATCGAAGCTTCAATTCATTCTTGTGTTGAATTTTAATCATACCATCTATGAAACCCTACGTGCCTCAATTGAATTTAATTTTGTGTTAGGCAAAGCTCAAGGCTAAAAAAAATAACTATATCTTTATCAATTCATTCTTGTGCTGAATTTTAATCGTACCATCTATGAAACCCTATGTGCTTCAATTGAATTTAATTTCGTGTTGGCAAAGCTCAAGGCTAAATAATAACTATATCTTTATCAAGCACCCATGTTCATAACATAGTTTAGGACGCCAACACCATCTCGGTTGTCTTGAGAGATTTCCATCACCCTGAGTCCACATATCAACTATATATTGATGACAATGTTAATAAAACCAATCCTTGCAACTTGGTTTCCTATGAATAAAAGGTTAATATTCATTTCGCTATCTCATTAGAAATGAGTTGTACTTGCAAGTTGAATTTTGTAAAAGAAATGTTTATACAATCACCTAATTCCTTTGAACAAGATTGAAACCACAAACGTCACATCCACTTGGGTTTAAAGAATACCTTTAAGTATAATTAAGCCCCCTAATGACTGGCAAGCACACTGTAGATACAAAAACAATGCTTTGAATAATCTATTGGGTAATATTTGTCTAAGAGAGGTTGCAGTTTAAAATGAATATAATAACATGAATGAAATAATGAAAATAAATGACATATTGTCTTCTGCCATTAACCATATGCCAGAAATTTCTCCAGCTATCAGATGTGGCAGCACTAAATTTTTGAAGTGTGAAAAATCTGGTGGATTGAATACTTTGTAAAATGCAATAGTTGATAACGTAAAGGTTTATTCTCGGCTATTTTTCATCTAAAAATGGTAAATTTATTGTGCTTTCCTAGACTTTTCCATTTCCACTAACTTTAGGACATCTATTCAATCAATATTGCAATTTACTCAATTTCTTGGACGCTAGTGTTACAGTTTTGGAGATCAACTGCACTATGCACAGGGTCTACTACAGTAAAAGTGGTGAGTGTTGATCCATGATTGATTTTTTTAGTTTTTAATCCTTTTGCATGGGTTTGGACTTCAACATGTTTTTATAATTACATCAAAGTTGTTCTCTTTGCGGGGTTGGGTTGGCAAAATATTATTCATCCCAACCAATCCCCGAGCTACATTTTCATCTTCCTCCCTCCAAATCAAATCTAACACGTGGCATTGTGTATGACATCATGGAATTCACCGAGAAGGGTTCCATTGTTTCTTCATCATGGAAGTGTTTCGCCTACACCTTCGCTTCTTCACCATCAAATTGTTTCACCTCTAGCACGGTAATGGAGACCGACAAGAAGAGTTTCATCTATCCATTACCACCAAAACTGAGACTAGAGATAGGAAATGAAACTGATTCTAGAGATAGGTAATCGGATTATAATAAATTACCCTCCTTGCTTCATAACTTCCCATCCAAGAGTTTTTCTTCGACTTGCAGCGAACCACATGTGGGAAGTCGTTCTGTCAGGTGTCACTCACCTAGCCTTTAGTCTTGAATGAGAAAGAGTTTTTCTTCAACTTGCAGCAAACCACATGTGGGAATTTGTTCTATCAAGTGTCACTCACCTAGCCTTTAGTCTTGCTTGATGTTCTCAGTCATTCTTTCCAACTGAAAATCGCAAACAAAGTTTTTCTATCTCTCCTTGGCGGGGCAAGTTCAAGTCTTCCGCCTATTGGTCGTGTTTTTTTAGCCCTCCATCTTAAATCTTTCTCTACAAATACCCACCATACTAACAGGTATAGTCCTTAATATGGCTCTCTACATCTACAACATGCAACCATAGTCTATCTAGTCTGCATCAAGGGTATGTCTACCCTCATTGCAGTTGTAAATCCATTATATGGAAGTTAAGGTTGTCAATTCAAAGCCTCCAATAGAAAAGAACCCTGCAATTTCACACAATTTCTACGAGTATCAATATGGAACTAAAGAAAATGAGAACAGGAGAGATAACGACAAACCCTGCAACCATTCTAGTTAATGTGATACCCATCAAAAGCAGCAAAATTGCATAAAAAACGAAGAGAGTGTTGAAACCCAAGATATGCTTTGAATGAGGTATATGATATTGAAATTTATACATCACTCCATGATACTGATCAACCATCCAAATGCTCAAAAAAATTAAAAATCAAAGAATCTTGTATATTTTTTTTTGTATAGACTGATACTTTTAGCGTTGCAAAGGCTAACTTGACCTATTGATTTAACCGGATCATAGGAGTATATAATTGATTTGTGAGCACCGCTTGGTATTGGATTTTTCTTTGACACAAATTGATCGGGTAGGAATAAGTACGAACTGGGAGTATGTGTTGTATGTAAGTGTTGGTGAGGGAGGGATTGATTAGCGAGTGACGAGCAGGCGTGAAAGAGAGAATGATATTGAAATTGCAGCAAGAAATTCTCAATTTTATTTTTCCTTGATTAAATTGAGAAAAAATAAATTTCCACATTAGAAGACTTAAATGATGTTAACTTGAGTGAAAAATTTTATGTGTGATTTCTAATTTGTAGCAATCAAGGTCAATTATTTAAGGTTGTTTTCAGTTAAACTAGTTCCAAATATTGGAAGAACTAGTGGAGGGTCAATTTGTGTAGTGGGACTTCAGTCAAACTCAGTGATCATCTAGTTAACTAATCAATCAGTCCAAAATAGCTAGTGCATGTAGAGAATTCGAGTTACCCAGTTGAGATGGAGATTATAAGGAAGTGTAACATCAGTAGTAGACTAGTTCTAAGTGTACAGATGTTGCATGCAGTCAGAGGAAGGACCTAGAGGAATTGTGCAATCCAATCGATGGAATTTCCTTGAGAATAGGGGCTAATTCCTCCAGGAACAACGTAAGGAAATAGGAGCTCAATCAAAGGCAGAAATTGACTAAATCTAGGTCAGAGGCCTTCAGTGAGAATTGAGATAGGTTGAGAATTTGCAGGGTGAGCTCAATTGAGAAAAGAAATTGTAATCCAGAGTCTATTCTTCTTATTAATGCAAGAGTCATTGGGGTTTTTAGAATATTTCTTTCCCTAGATAAAAATAGTTGTTGCATGTGTGTGATTCCTTATTGCATGTCTGAAATTTTTGTTCATTATATTGAATTAATTTTCGCAAAATAATAGAGTAGGTTTGTGTCTTATGATTTTTTTAAAACTTCATGAGTTGTTGCATATCTACAACATAATTTCTACATGGTATCAGAGTTGGATTCACAGTAGAGAATAAATTTGAATTTGTTTCTAAGAGGCTCAAATTTAGAGATCAATATTGCAAGTTTTCTTCAGAACTGAGAAGATGGCTTTCAATGGACTAAGGCTAGAGTATGCCTTGGAAGACACCTCTAATTTTGTTGCATGAAAGTATTGCATGGAGGTGGTATTGGATGATAATGGATTGCTAGAATAGATCAAGTTAGATGTTGCAAAACCACAAGAATTTGATTGCCATAACCTTGCTCGATGCAAGAAATATGTGTGCAATGTGAGAAGAATCATATTGGAGGGAGTACACGATCATATTGTCTCGAATCTCCATGGAAAGGAAACTTTGTTCGTGATGTGGAAAGAACTATCAAAATTGTTCGAGAATAATAGTGACCACAGGAAGTTGGAACTCAAGGATAAACTTCAAAGTATCAAGCTGCAGAAGAATGACACAATTTACAAGTATCTGAGTAGGTTCACACAATTTCGTGATGAACTTGGCGAAGTCGGTCTTAATGTCCCTAAAGAATACTTGGTAAACCTATCCCTTCTGGGGCTTCCCAAGAGCTAGCACAATGATCAAGATTCAATGAATGGGAGGGAAAAACTACCAAATTAGGAGTGCTTATGGTCTGCTTTGGTGCAGGAGGAAATAAGGCAGAATACTAGAGATGGGACTTCATCCAAGGGCGAGGATGAAGAAAATTTTGCATTGGGTGGAAATGCAAAGAAGGGAAAAGTGAAGAAATCCCAATCCAAACCAAAATCCAATCATGGGGACAAGAAGACGGATTTGTCAAAAATCAAATGCTTCCATTTTCATGAATATGGGCACTATGCCACGAAGTGTCCACACAAGAAGGCAATCAAGAAGACCTTAAGAGGAGTAGCAGGTGAAGTCTTCACTTCAACTTTCGATCTTGAATTTACCCTCATTGAATGCATGGCCAACACAATGATGGGGAGTGTGTGGTACTTGGACTCTGGTGCCTAATTTCACATGATGGGTAATAGAGGCTTTTTTAGTGGCCTGGAGGAGAAAGACTTGCAGATGCACAATGATATGGAGGATGATGGAAGGTAGAACGTGATCGGGGTTAGTACAGTCACCTTTCAGAGGGAGTCGGGATCCAGAAGACCATAGATATGATGTGATCTTTAGAAAAGGAAAGGCATTTCTGAGACACATAGCCACAAGACAGGTGAAGCAGATAGGGGTTCGGGTGAAGAACTTGTACAATCTAGATTTCGAGGATTGTGCTGTAATGAGCACAAAAGCAGATAAGTTGCAGATCCGCGATGTCGATGAACTTTGGCATATAAGACTTGGCCAATTGCATCATGGTGCTTTGTAGATCATGTAGCATATCATTACAGGCCTTCACAAAGGAGAAGTTGAGTAGTAGGATGTATACAAAGGATATATATTGTGGAAGTACACAAAATCCATTTTCCATGATCAGGATAACAAGGCGCATGCAGTCCTCGAAAGTATCCACTTTGATGTCTGTGTAACTTTCTTGACAGCCTCCACTTCCAAGCATGTATATTTTGTCATATTTATCAATGAATACTCACGGAAGTGTTGGATCTTCTTCAACAGAAGAAGGAGGAGACTTTATCCAATTTTGTTGAGTTCAAGGCATTGGTGGAGAAATGAACGGGTAAGAAGGTGAAGGCTCTCAGGAGCGATAATGGAGGTGAGTATGCGTCGAATGAGTTTAAAAAATTATGTGAAAAAGAAGGAATTCTACTGACAACACCCCACAATGCATAGAAGAACGAGGTGGCTAAGTGGAAGAACCACAACATTGTAGGAGCAGGGAGGGACATGTTGCATGACCAAGGCCTACCTCTGCACTTGTGGGTCGAAACATGCAAAAAAATAGTCTATTTGTAGAACCTAAGTCCTCATCGTATTTTGGGAATGATTACACCATAGGATACTTTCTTGGGCAGGAAGCCAGATGTGTCACACTTCAGGATCTTTGGAGCCTCTCTCTACTGCCATGTCTCCAAAGATGCCAGGAAGAAGTTAGAGCTGATAGTAGAGTTGGGGATATTTTGGGGTACATAGAAACCCCCCACAACTACCATGTGTACTTAACATCCCTCAAAATGATAGTAGTTCCAAGGGATATAAAAATTTATGAAGGGAGGGCCATGCAGTGCTCTCTTTAAAGGGAGATTTAGATCCCACTAGAGGAGGAACTTTTAGCTCGAAAGGAGGAACCTCAAAAAGTTGTGGAGTAGCCACAACTTTAGGAGCAGAGAGTGGAGACCGCCACTCAAGAAGAACTATTGAGAGAAGGCAGTAAAAGGACCAAGGAAGTTGAGCGACTTGTGTCGGATGCAAGGGAGAATGTGGGCGCTCCTTCAAATCAGCGCAGGCATAGTAGGTCACCAGATCTATACATTGGCTACATGGATTTGATGAAATATCTTGTAGATACTAAGACATCCTCATTCAAGGAAGCAATAGAGAAACATGTATGGGTTGATGTGATGGTGGAGTATGAATCCATTTCCAGAAACAATGTTTTGGAAGTTGTCCCAAGACCAGTAGATAAATCAATTGTTGGTTCACATTGCATATTCAAGGTAAAGGAGGCAACAAACGGAAGCATTGAAAAGTACAAGGCAAAATTTGTGTCCAAGGGGTACTCGCAGGTTGAATGGATTGACTACAAGGATACCTTTGCTCTTGTAGCAAGGCACTGATCCATCACATCAATTATTTCTCTGGTTGCACAAATGGGATGGAATATCCACCATATGGATGTGAAAATAGCATTTCTTAATGGATTTATTGAATGAGGTGTATATCGAGCAACTAAAAGGCTTCGAGACTTTTGATCAAGAGTCTCATGTGTGTAGACTTAAGCGAGCGTTGTATGGTCTCAAGCAAGAACCTCGTACTTTGTACACCAAGATCAATAGCTATCTCACTCATTTTGGCTTCACCAAAAGTGAAGTGGATGAAAAATTGTATAACATTTTGGTAGAAGGTAAATTGTTAATTATTGTGTTATATTTTGATGATTTGTTTCCTCTATCCATTACTACAAAAAATGAGACTAGCAGTAGGAAATGAAACTGATACTAGATATAGGTAATGGGATTGTAAAAAATTACCCTCCTTGCTTCGGAACTTCCCATCCAATATTTTTTCTTCGACTTGCAGCAAACATCATGTGGGTACTTGCTCTTTTAGGTGTCACTCACCTATCCTTTATTCTTGCTTGATTTTCTCATTCATTCCTCCCAACTGACAATAACAATCAAAGTTGTTTTATCTCTCCTTGGCGGGGCATGTTCAAGTCTTCGGCCTATTTGTCATGTTTTTTGAGCCCTCCATCTTGAATCTTTCTCTACAAATACCCACCTTAATCACAGGCATAGTCCTTAATATGGCTCACTACATCTACAGCATGCAACCATAGTCTATCTGGTCTACACCAGGGGGACGCTTGCCCTCACTGTTGTTGTAAAGCCATTATATGGAAGATAAGGTTCTCAATCCAAAGCCTCCAACAGACAAGAGCCCTGCAATTGCTACAAACAACACAGTTGCTACTAGTATCAATATGGGACTAAAGAAAACAAGAATAGAAGAGAGAACCACCAAACATGCAACCATTCTAGTTAATGTGACATATGTCAAAAGCAGTAAAAATGCATCGGAAATGAACAGGGTGATGAAACCCATGGTCTGAGTTGAATTGGGTATATGATATTGAAATTTCTACATCAGACCATGATATTGATCAACCATCTCAAATGCTCAAAAAAATGAAAATCAAAGAATATTGTAAATTGTTTGTTGTACAGACTGATATTTTTAGTGTTGCAAAGGCTAACTTGACCTATTGATTTAATCGGATCACAAGAGTATATAATTGATTTGTAAGCACCGCTTGGTATTGGATTTTTATTTGACACAAATTTCTTAGGTAGGAATAGTTACAGATTGGGAGTATGTTTTGTATGTAAGTGTTGGCAGGGGAGGGATTGAGTAGCAGGTGGCAAGCTGGCAAGAAAGAGAGAATGATGTTGAAAATGTAGCAATAAATTCTCAATTTTATTTTTCCTTAATTGAATTGAGAAAATTTGAATTTCCACGTCAGTAGACTTGGATGATGTTAACTTGAGTGGCATTACTTGTGTCACCCAGTTTACTCAGTAAATTTGAGTTGGAGGAGTTAGAGTTAATTTTATCATATGTGATTTTTAATTTGTAGCAATCAAGGTCAGTTATCTAAGGTTGTTTTCAGTTAAACTAGTTCCAAATATTAGAAGAACTAGTGGAGGGTCAAGTTGTGCAATGGGACTTTAGTAAAACTCAGTGATCATCCAGTTAACTGATCAATCAGCCCAAAATATCCAGTGCATGCAGAGAATTGGAGTTACCCACTTGAGATGGAGATTTCAAGGAAGTATAACATCAGCAATAAACTAGTTTTGAGTGTACTTATGTTGCATGCAATCAGAGGAAGGACCCAGAGGAATTGTGAAATCCAATTGATGGAATTTTCTTGAAAATAAGGGGTAATTCCTTCAGGAAAAACGTAAGGAAATAAGAGCTCAAGCCAATGCAGAAATTCACTAAATCTAGGTCAGATGCCTTCAATGAGAAGTGAGATAGGTTGAGCACTTGTAGGGTGAGCTCAATTGAGCAAAGCAATTGTAATCCATCTCTATTCTTCTAAAATGGGCCTCCTAAGAAAAATGTACAACCAAAATAAAATTTATAAGAACCAATAGGATTCAAGATGATGATGTCAACAATGGGGGATGATTCACCATTTTTGGAGTAAAAAAATAAAAAGACTAAAAAATAATAACAAATAAAACTATTTTTTCAACTCGTATTTTCAACTTATGTCCCAAAGGGTTTACTCAAATTTAAAGAGAGTGTGCTTGCTGGATGCAACATTTAATTCCTCATCCAAGGAGTACCCATGTTGCATACTTTCGATGGACCCCTGTACACAGAAAATGAGAAATACATGAAAAACGTGATTGCAATCATGTTTCAATCATGTTTTTCATGTATTTCTCATTTTCCATGTACAAGGGTCCATCGAAAGTATGGAACATGGATACTCCTTGGATGAGGAATCAAATTCTTCATCCAATAAATGTTGTCACTCGAAATTTGAGTAAAGCCATAGGGAGATAAGTTGAAAATACAAGTTGAAAAAACAGTTTTTTCTTTTTCCCTCTAAAATTTGATGATGTAATATAATATTATTTTATTATTCCCACTATTATTTTATAATTTATTTAGGAGGCCCATTTTAGATCTCAAAATTTGCCTAATGGATTTGCCAAAAATAAAATGTTTCCATTGTCATGAATATGGGCACTATGGCATGAAGTGTCCACACAAGAAGGCAAGCAAGAATACATCAAGAGGAGTAGCAGGTGAAGCCTTGGCTTCAAAGTTCGAGCTTGAATTTACCCTCATTGAATGCATAGCCAACACAGTGATGGGGAGTGTGTAGTACTTGGACTCAAGTGCCTTGTTTCACATGATGGGTAATAGAGGCTTTTTTGGTGGCCTAGAGGACAAATACTTGCAGATTCACAATGAGATGGGGGATGATAAAAGGTACAACATGATCGGGATTGGTACAGTCACCTTTCAAAGGGAGTTATGCTCCCCCCTAAGGCTTAAGGATGTCATGTAAGTGTTGAGCCTAAAGAAAAATCTCGTATATGTTGCACTTTTGGAAGACCATGGATATGATGTGATATTTAGCAAAGGAAAGGAATTCCTAAGACACATAGCCACGGGATAGGTGAAGCAGATCGGGGTTCGGGTGAAAAACCTATACAAGGTAGATCTGGAGGATTGTGCTACAATGGGCACAAAAGCAAAGAAGTTGCAGAGCCGCGATGTCAATGAACTTTGGCATAGAAGACTTGGTCAGTTGCATCATGGAGCTTTGAAGATCATGTAGCATATCATCATAGGCCTTCCCAAAGGATCACTTGAGAAGTAGGATGTATATAAAGGATATACATTGGGTAAGTACACAAAAACCACTTTCCATGATCGAGATAGAAAGGTGCATGCAGTCCTAGAAAGAATCCACTTTGATGTATGTGGAAATTTCTCTGAAATCCTCCACTTCCAGGCATGGATATTTTGTCATATTTATTGATGACTACTCACAGAAGTGATGGATCTTCTTCATGCAAAAGAAGGAGGGGAATTTCACCAAGTTTGTTGAGTTCAAGGCATTGGTGGAGAAAGAAACGAGAAAGAAGGTGAAGGCTCTCAAGAGCGATAATCGAGGTGAGTATGTGTTGAATGAGTTTAAAAATTTATGTGAAAATAAGGAATTCGACCAGAGTTAACAGAACCACACAACCCATAGTAGAACAAGGTGGCTAGGAGGAATAATTGCAACATTGTAGGAGCAGCGAGGGTGATGTTGCATGACCAAGGCCTACCTCTGCACTTGTGGGCCGAAGCATGCAACACAACTGTTTATCTATATAACTAAAGTCCTCATCAAATTTTGGGCATGATTACATCATAGGAGACTTTCTCTGGGAGGAATTCGGATGTGTCACACTTCAGTATCTTTGGAGCCTCTATCTACTGCCATGTCTCCAAAGATGTCAGGAAGAAGCTATATCCAATAGTAGAGTTGGCTATTTTTTTGGGGTACATAGAAACTCCCCAAAACTACTATGGCAGTGGTGCGAAGGGATGTAAAATTTGATGAAGAGAAGGCCATGTGGTGCTCTCTTTAGAGGGAGATTCATATCCCACCAGAGGAGGAGATTTTAACTCCAAAAGAGAACCTCAAGAAGCTGTGGAGAAAACAAAAATTGAGGAGCAGAGAGTGGAGACCACCACCCAAGAAGAACCATCCAAATAAGGTAGGAAAAGTACCAAGGAAGTTGATCGACTTGTGCAAGATTCTAGGGAGAATGTGGGTGGTCCTTCAAATCTGCGTAGGAAGAGAAGGTCACCAGATATGTACATTGGCTACATGGCTTTGATGACAGATCTTGTAGAGACTGAGACATCCTCATTCGAGGAAGTGGTATAGAAACATGTATGGTTTGATGCAATGGTGGAGGAGTATGAATCCATTTTTAGAAACAATGTTTGGGAAGTTCTCCCAAGACCAGTAGATAAGTAAGTTGTTGGTTCGCGTTGGACCTTTAAGGTAAAGTAGGTAGCATATGGAAGCATCGAAAAGTATAGGCTAGATTTGTGTCCAATGGGTACTCTCAGGTTGAAGGGATTGACTATTAGGAGACCTTTTCTCCTATAGCAAGGTACTCATCCATCACATCAATTCTTGCTTTGGTTGCACAAATGTAGTGCAAGATCCACCAAATGGATGTGAAAACAACATTCCTAAATGGATTAATTGAAGGATGTGTATATCCATCAACCAGAAGGCTTAGAGACTTTTGATCGAGAGTCTCAGGTGTGTATACTCAAGCGAGCGTTGTATGGTCTCAAGAAAGAACCTCGTGCTTTGTACACTAGGATTGATGGTTATTTAACTGGCTAGAGCTTCACCAATATTGAAGCGGTTGCAAACCTTTATCATATTTTGGTAGAAGGTAAATTATTGATTATTGTATTATATGTTGATGATTTGATTCTAACTGGTGATGAGGATTTGATCATATCTTTCAAGGAGTACCTTGCAAGAGATTTTGAAATGAAGGACATGGGTATCCTACACTATGTCCTCGGATTGGAAGTGTGGCAAGGAAAAGAGGATTTGTTTGTCTCTCAGGGAAAGTATGCCAACAATATACTTCATAATTTCTTCATGGAGAGATGCAAACCCATGGAGACTACTCTAGTGACCAACTGGAGGAAAGAGGATGCCACTTCAGGTGAGGAAGTGGATGTTACTATTTACCGGAAGTTGGTGGGTTCACCTCATGTATGATATGCAGTCAATCAATTGAGTCAAGATATGGTTCGAACAACTAAATTATTTTGGAGGGCAGCTAAGCATGTTCTACGGTACCTTAGAGGCACTATCGAGTTTGTACTTGTTAGAAAATTATATATTACAGAGCAATGCAACACATAAAATATGTGGAAAACACAAGCACACAAAACACATAAAACCAAAGAGACACAGATATATGTGTTTCACCTAGTTTGGGCTACATCCACCCCGAATAGCCAGTCCCTCCTTTCTATTATCCAGCAAAATGAAGAGACACAACCTACAGCAGATCCGCTGTAATATCCTTTGTTCTCTCTCACAGTTTCCCTATATTTTTCTCGCTCCGAGAATACACATACAATACACAACCGCAATACAATACCCTCATACCCGTGAGGGGTTGCCTTCTAGGGAAAAAAACCCTAAAATAAACATAGATTCTACCGTCATATCATCCGCCTAATGAACGACCCAGATTGACTAGAAATTACTATCCTTTTACAAGGCAATTTTACATATGTTTTTAGCTTCGGGGGCGCTGCCCCCGAAACCCCCTGCCAGGGGGGGCGACTGTGTTTAATTTCGGGCGGCATTGCCACCCCATTAAGGTACAGGGGTCCAAAGCTGCGATACAAAATAAACAAGATAATCAGGCTCCACACCCAACAATCTCCCACTTGGATACTGATTGTAGCAATTGCACCACTGCTTCATTTGCTGGACAATGACTCCTCTTTGGACCTGGTTGTTTCTCATCTTCATCGTCATCCTTGAAGACTAATTGAAACTGAGCATAATCACAGTTTCTCCCTGGTTACAACTTTTTTTAGCATATCTGTAGGATTCTAGCTAGTGAGTATATTTTCCAGCTTTAATTGTCCATCTTCCAATACTAACCATATGAAATGGTACTTGAGTTGTATGTGTTTAGTCCTGGAATGAAATGCTGAGTTCTTTGCAAGATGAATGGCACTTTGGCTATCACTTTATAACGTGCCCATACCATGCTTCTTACCCAATTCATCCATAAAACTTTGTAACCAAATCATTTCTTGTCTAGCCGCTGTAGCAACAACATACTCTGCTTCTGTTGTTGAAAGTGCAACAACACTTTGGATTTTTGAAACCCAACTGACAATTTTTCCACCTACAGTAAATACATATCCTGTAGTGCTCCCCCTGTTATCTCTGTCACCTGCCATATCTGCATCAACATATCCCTGTAGAGCAATGTTTGAACCACTAAAGCATAATGCTTGATTTGTGGTACCTCTCAAATATCTGAGAATCCATTTTACTGCTATCCAATGTTCTTTTCCTAGATTGTTCATGTACATGCTTACAACTCCCACTGCATGTGAAATATCAGGCTTTGTGCAGACCATTGCATACATTAAACTTCCAACTGTTGATGCATATGGAACTTTAGACATATAGTCCATTTCTTCTTGGGTCTTGGGGCACATCTCCTTACTAAGTTTGAAATAGCTAGGAAAAGGTGTACTAACTGGTTTTTCATTCTGCATATTAAATCTTTTCAACACCTTTTGTATGTACTCATTCTGAGACAGTGTTAATTTGTGATTTTTCCTGTCTCTAGTTATTCTCATACCAAGGATTTGTTTTACAACTCCCAAATCCTTCATTGCAAAGGAATTTTCCAATTTTATTTTGAGAACATTTATTTCCTACATGTTAGACCCTGCAACAAGCATGTCATCTACATACAATAACAATATAATATAGCTGCCATCATTTTTCCTTTTCAGATAAACACAATGATCAGAGTAACATCTAGTATAACCTTGTTCAGACATAAACTTGTCAAATTTTAGATACCACTGCCTTGGAGCCTGTTTTAAGCCATACAAGCTTTTCTTTAACCTGCACACTAATTTTTCTTCCCTTTGACCTCATATCCTTCTGGTTGCTGCATATAGATCTCTTCCTCCAAATCTCCATGGAGAAATGTTGTCTTTACATCTAACTGTTCAAGATGTAAATCTTTCATTGCTACAAGACTTAAAATAGTTCTGATTGAAGTTATCTTAACAACAGGAGAAAATATTTCATCAAAATCAATACATTTCTTCTATGCAAACCCCATCACTACAATTCTAACTTTGTACCTATGTTTTCCTCCATCTTCTTCCTTCAGCCTGTAAACCCATTTATTCTACAATGTAGTTTTACCTGCAGGAAACCTGACTAAGTCCCAAGTCTGGTTATGCATTAAGGAGTCCATCTCTTCTTCCATGGATAGCTCCCACTTCTTCCTGCTTTCAACCTACATTGCTTCTTCATAACATTCAAGTTCACTTAAATCAGTCAACAATAAATAATATAATAAAGGAGAGTATCGTTCAAGGGGTCTACTTATCTTGGTAGATCTTCTAACACCACTTTCAGGTGTTTGAGGTGCATATTGCTGTTGTGGTGGTTGTTGTTGTTGTGGCTCTTGATTATTATTATTTTCAGGCACCTTTACCTTTTTTGTGATCTCATTAAGAACTGTGTATTCTTTGTTTTCTTTTTTTTGTTTCTTTTCCTGCAATCGATTCTTATACAAGACCTTTTCATTGAATATTACATCTTTGCTGCTAATGATTTTGTGATTTTCATAATCATATAAGCGATAACCGAAATCATTAACACCATATCCACTAAAGGTACATTTATTTGATTTTTCCTCAAGATTTGTTCTATTTTCTTTATTAATATGGACAAAGGCCTCATGGCCAAAACGCTTTAAAAAAGAGTAGTTTACCTTTTTACCTGTCCATGCTTCCTCTGGAATACCACCATCCAAGGAACTTGAAGGCCCTATGTTTATTAGATAAACAACGGTATTTACAACATCTGCCCAAAATTGTAAAGGCAATCCTGCATGCAATCTCATGCACCTTGCACGCTCCATGATTGTTCTGTTCATCCTTTCTAACACACCATTTTCTTGTGGTGTTCTTGGAACTGTCTTTTCTCTGTGAATTCCATGCTCTGAAAAGTAGCTATAAAACTCTTTGCTGCAATATTCACCTCCATTGTCTGATCTGAGACACTTCAACTTCTTTCCTGTCTCAATCTCAACCAAATCTTTCCATTTCTTGAAAGTATCAAATACATCAGATTTATTCTGAATACAATAAATCCAAGTTTTTCTAGTTGCATCATCAATCAAAGTAACATAATAACGAGAGCCACCAAGAGATGATACCTGAGCAGGTCCTCATACATCTGTATGCACAAGCTCTAATTTTTCGCTCTTATTTTCTTTCCCAACTCTGAGAAATCTGACTCTCTTCTGTTTTCCATAAATGCAATTCTCACAAAAATCCAAATCAACATTCATCAAACCCGGAAACAAATTTCTTGAGTGAAGAATCTTCATCCCCTTCTCACTCATGTGTCTGAGCCTATAATGCCATAATGTTGCATCTGCTCCTTTGGAAGTTAAAGCATTAACAAAGTTAGAAATACCATTGCATAAATACAATGTACCAACATTTTCGCCTTTTTATATTACCAGCGCTCCTTTGGTGACCTTTCAAGTTTTATCTGTGAAAGTTGTCACACAACCCTCACTGCCTAACTGCCCTATTGAAATCAGATTTTTCTTCAGATCTGGAGCATGCCTTACCTCCTTTAATAGCCATTGGTTTCCATTATGTTGTTTTACAAGAACCTTACCCATTCCAACAATTTTGCAGGGTTTATCATCACCCAAACGGACTTTTCCAAAATCTCCTTGAACATAGTCATGAAAATATTTCTTATCAGGTGTGGCATGGAATGAGGCCCCTTAATCTACAACCCAAGAATCAGTAACATTTTCGAAAGAAAGAATCAAAACATCTTGTAACACATCACCTGTCACATTTGCTTCATGATTGTTTTCTTGTTGTGTGTCTCCTTCTTTTCCCTTTCGAGATTTACAATATTTCTTTAGGTGTCCTTTATTTCCGCATTTCCAGCACACTATCCCCGATCTAGACTTGGATCTGTCTTTCCTTGATTTACTGCGATATCCCGAGCTCTTTCCTCTTTCCATTCTTCTTCCCCTAGACTTTTCACTCAAAGCATTACCCGAGGTCTCACCGGAGCTTTTCCGTCGCATTTCCTCGCTAAGGATAGCACCGAAAACATCATCAAAATTTAAAGTACTAGATCTAGAGACAGAGTTACTAATGGCCATAACTAAACCGTTCCAGCTTTCTAGAAATGAGCACAAAAATAACAAAGCTCTAGCTTCATCATCAAATTTTACCCCTACATAACTTAACTAACTGGTAACTGTATTAAAATCATTTAAATGGTCTGCAATAGATCCATCTTCCAACATCTTCATATTAAATTAACGTTTCATAAGAAATACCTTGTTTGAGGCTGAGGGTTTTTTATATAATTTCGCCAATGCCTTAATCAAACCCTCTGTTGTTGTTTCCTTCGAAACATTGAAGGCTACCAATGCTGCGAGGCACAACCGTACTGTTCTAAGTGCCTTTCTATCAAGAATATCCCATTCTGCATTTGTCATAGTCGTCGGCTTCTTTGTTTTTCCGCTCAATGGTAGGTACAAATATTTTTGATACAAATAATCTTCCATCTGCATCTTCCATAGCAGGAAGTTTTGGCCGTTAAATTTCTCGACCCTAAATTTACCATCTTCCGCCATTGCTCCCACTCGAACCAGGAACCCTTCTTTCCTGCGAGTTTATCAGCCAAATAGACCTTCGGCTCTGATACCAATTGTTAGAAAATTATATATTACAGAGAAATGCAACACATAAAATATGCGGAAAACACAAGCACACAACACATAAAACCAGAGAGACACAGATATACGTGGTTCACCCAGTTTGGGCTACGTACACCCCGAACAACGAGTCCTTCCTTTCTATTATCCAACAAAATGAAGAGACACAACCTACAACAGATCCGTTGTAATATCCTCTGTTCTCTCTCACAGTCTCCCTATCTGTTTCTCACTCTGAGAATACAAATACAATACACAGCCACAATACAATACCCTCATACAAGTGAGGGGTTGTCTTCTAGGGAAAAAAACCCTAAACTAAACATAACTTCTACTGTCAAATCATCCGCCTAATGAACGGCCTAGATTGACTAGAAATTATATACTTTTACAAGGCAATTTTACATCTATTTTTAGCTTTGGGGGCACTTCCCCCGAAACCCCCCTCCAAGGGGGGCTCCATAAACTCGCAGCCGCCCCCCCCCCAGGACCCCCGAGACAGCATTTAATTTCAGGCAGCATTGCCACCCCATTAAGGTACAGGGGTCCAACGCTGTGATACAAAATAAACAAGTTAATCAGGCTCTACACCCAATAGGACTATGGTACAAACAGACATAGGGAGTGAATTTGCATGACTTCAAAGATGTAAATTGGGTGGGGAGTCCATCAAACCGAAAGAGTGCATCTGGTGGTATTTTCAGTGTTGGGTATGTGGCGGTTTCTTGGTACAGTAGGAAGCAAATATCTGTGGCACTTAGCTCGGCAGTAGCAGAATACATGGTTTCTATTCAAGCAGCTTGTGAGGCTATCTGGATGAGAAAGATACTTGTTGGAATATTTTGTTAGATGATGGATCCCACTATGATCTAATGTAATAATTAGATTTGCATCAAGATCTATGAATTTTTTTTTTTCACAATTGATCCAAACATATCAGAAAATGGTATCACCATATACGCGATTATGTGCAGAGGCGGATCATGTTGTTGCAATACATTCTGATAGAGGAAAAAGATGCATATATTTTGACAAAGGCATTATCAAGAGGGAAGTTCAAGTTCCATAGGTGCAGGATAGGGGTGGTTGATAATCCCTTTCTTGTTGAGAGGGAGTGTTGAAAAATGTAGCAAGAAATTCTCTATTTGATTTTTCCTTCATTAAATTGAGAAAATTTGAATTTCCACATCAGCAGAGAATTTGGATTATGCTTACTTGAGTAACATGGCTTGTGTTACCCATTTTACTTATTAATTTCAAGTTAGAGGAGTTAGAGTTCATTTTAGCATGTGTGATTGCTAATTTGTAGCAATCAAGGTCAGTTATCTAAGGTTGTTTTCAGTTAAAATAGTTCCAACCGTTGGAAGAACTAGTGGAGGGTCAAGTTGTGTAGTGGGACTTCAGTCAAACTCAATGATCATCCAGTTAACTAATTAATCAGCCCAAAATAGCTAGTGCATGCAGATAATTTGAGTTACTCAGTTGAGATGGAGATTCCAAGGCAGTGTAACATTAGCAATAGACCAGTTCTGAGTGTACATTAGCAATGAGAGGAAGGACCTAGAGGAATTGTGCAAAACAATTAAGGGAATTTCCTTGAAAAAAATGGCTAATTCCTCTGGGAACAACGCAAGGAAATAGGAGCTCAAGGCAAGGAAACTTTTGAGTAATTGTGAGTCAGAAGCCTTCAGTGAGTAGTGAGATAGGTTAAGCACTTGCAGGGTGAGCTCAGTTGAGAAAAAAAACTGTAATCCATCTCTATTCTTCTCATTAATGCAAGAGGCATTGGGGTTTTTCGCAGATTGCTTTCCCCAGATAAAAATACTTGTTGTATATGTGTGATTTCTTATTGCATGTCTGAAATATTTGTTCTATATTGTAGATTGATGTCCACAGAATAGTAAAGTAAGTTTGTGTCTTATGATTTTGGTTAAAACTTCATGAGTAATTGTAGATCTACAACATAATTTCTACAAATGACTCTCATGCAAGGTTTGTGTCGTATGATTTTGGTTAAAACTTCATGAGTAATTGCAGATCTACAACATAATTTCTACAAATGACTCTCATGCAACAAAACACAATGCTCTTATCTTCGTGTTATGGGTTGCTTGGTCAAATAAAATTTTGGCAATTTCAACACTTATATCATTTGGTTTCCCACCATTTGGTAATTCGTTTTAGACATTGAGAAAATTTTGTCATCTGTGATTTTCCGCGTAGGCCCCAGTGATTTCAATTCAACCATTCTTAGTCCAAGTTACTAATTTTCATCATGAACCATAGAAGTAAGTTTATATGAAATTGGTTGGAAATTTTAGTTTTATGAAATTGGTTGGAAATTTTAGTTTTACATAACGCATCCAAGTCAGGAAGTGAATGGGAAAGGTGAAGGGATAGTGACGAGTTCGGTGTCGTTCCATATTCCACTTGGATACAACGGAGTGGGGTGTGAGGCATGCAGAACGTCGAAGTTTTCCACTGTATTTCTTAAAACGGTTTTATTTAGGTGACTGTAAACTGATGGCATTAGCCAAAATCCTATATTTTACTAATTACATATATCAATGAAATATTCATCTCTGGAGTTTAATTTGAATGATGTAATTGTGTGCAATTTGTATTTGAATCTAATGTTTCAAGCGATAAATAAGTGGGAAAGTTAAGAACCAGATATTTTCCTTCAGAGTAATTAATAAATGAATAAACCCATTTTATTCCTGATTAATAAATGATATTTTCCTTCAGAGTAGTTAATAAATGAACTAGAAAAAATACACTAATAATAAATGAATGGATAAACCCATTTTTGTTTGCTTTTTTGGGTCGTTGTATATTGATAGTTTAGGTCTTTTTCTTTATAATTTAAAAATAAATTTAGGATTTTGTAAAATTCATAGAAATATATCCAAATTTATGGATAAATTTAGCTTTTTGGAAGATTTATAGTTCAAACTCATGGTTCTTAAAAATATATATAAATATAAATTCAAACTAGTAATTTAAAAAAATATGGAAATATAAATTTAGTTTTTCGCAAAATTTATAGAAATATATTCATATTCTATAAATTCAAATTTATGATTTTAAAAAGTATATTATATTTCATAGATTATGATTTTTTTCATTTTTTCTAATGATTTTTTAACTAAATTTATTTATGTTGTTCCTTTTTCTTATGGAGTTGTTTTTAGTGCGAATTTTGGGAGTTTTCAGTGTCGGAATTGGTGAAAAAATTGAGGTGAAATATTGATTTATGTTATTTAAAATGATTTTTTCACTATATATGTATTCTTATATATATACATATATACATATATATATATATATATATATATATATATATATGGATGCAAGGTTACCCATCAAAATTCTCTTTTTAATGGATTCAACACCCTAAAAAAACCCCTAGGGCACTTCGATTGTGCAAGGTTACCCATCAAACTTGTCTTTTCAATGAATTCCTGTTGGATTTTCTTATTGCTAAGATTAAGTTTTTTTATAGATTTATTAATAATTCGTGACGCACTGGCGCCTTGAACATGCTACCCAGCAAATTGCTAAACATTTATAGTCCCTTCAAGGGGTAGAATTTAATGTTTTTCAGAGGGGAGCTAATGCCCTGGCGGACAAATTGTCTAATGAAGCAGTGGACTAACCCCATCATGCCCTGGATGTGAGTTGGCAGCAGTGCACAAAGGGAGCGCTGAAAGAGGAATGTGATCGTTTGGCTGAAAAGGATAGAGGAGACTGCCCTGGGAGGGTTGGTCACAGAGCTAAGCAGGGAGTTGTTTCCTCTATTGAATGACCTTCTTGGTCTTTGTATGCCCATGTCTATGATAGCTTTACAGGGCCCCTTTTGTAAGAGTAATTTCTGGGGCAGAAATGGGAATATAGGAGCTACTTTGGTTAGGAGAGAGGGTAGTATCATTATGAATCATCTGATATTTTGGTCTTATTTTGACTACCCACCCTTTTGGCTTCACTTCCTGTGTTGGAAGGTCAAGAGCGGGGGCGCTTCTGTAACAATATGTATTACTATTTTCTTCTTTTAATATAACTTTCTGACTTACAAAAAAAAAAAAAAAAAAAAAAAAAAAAAACCGTCTTTTAATATTCATTTATTATATCTTGCAAAAGTAGGGTATATCGTAATCACTTTGGGTCAAAATGCTTTGATTTTTAATTAATTTGCAAATTTTTAGAAACTATTTCAAAATTTATTAATTTTTTTGTAAAATTAAATATTAAGATTATTTTTTTAGAAATTGATATTTTTTTTTGAATTTTTAAAATTTGAATTTCTAAATTTTGATTGGTGGATGACTAATTTTATGTGGTTTAAAATCAAATTTTCAAATTTGAAAAAAAAAACCCTCGAATGGTCAAGTGTCATAAATTAATTATTGAATTTTTTTTCCAAATTTATTGATTTTCCCGTAATTAATATTTTCTTTTCCAAAAAAAACTATCATTAGAGCTTTTACTAACCATAGAAACTAACTAATTTAAAAAACAAAAGCAACAATATTGCATAGATTTTTACCTTGTTGATTTTCTTCATATTTTTGTGGCTTATTTTTATTATGCATAGATTTTTCCTTGTTGATTTTCTTCATATTTTTCCGTAGTTTATTTTTATTATTGAATAGGCTTAGTTCAATCATTTTTCTAACAAAACTTGCCTATATTTTATATTTGCACAAATTATTTTTAAATCATGATGCAATATAAATAATAAAATTTAAGTCAACACTACAATACATAAGATTTCTCTTTTGTCTTCACAATTTTAATCATAATTTAAAAATATAAAATAAAATAAATAAATAATAGGAATCTTTTGCATTCACACTTAAGCATTTGTGTAACTAAACTTTTATTTTAATATACTAGACATTGTAATTTTTTATATTAGATAATTTATTACATATGAATTATTTGTCACGACAATTAGACAACACAGAATACTTCAAATTAATTTTATTTTTTCAACATAGAAATTCTACCATAGATTATTTATTTGTCCCTTGGGATGAGTATAAATTTAAAGTTAAATAAATAGTTTGTTACAATAATTAGCTTTAAGAAGAAGAAGAAAAAATAAAAATAAAAAAATAAAAATATATATATATATATATATATATATATATATATATATACTAGACATTGTAATTTATTCTCCTAATTGGGTCTCGTAAGTTAAAGATGGAATAAAATATGGACAAACACATTTCAATACTCTTAACTTTTGTAACAAACAATGATGTTGGGGCTAATATTTCATTCAAAATTATCTATGCACCTATCTGTATTTTTCTCCAAGATTATCTACTCCATTAATTACTTCCATTACTTCCCTTTGTCATATTCAAATGTGTTTTTTATTAGATTTATGAATTTCTTCCCGCATTCAATAATTGCTATCGATTACTTTTTACAGAAGAAACAAGATTTTTTTGCATAAAAGACAGGTACTACAGCAACACTGCATATTACACTTATTTACTATTGATACATAAACATATATTTATTAATATATTTGGTTATTTTAGTCATTTTTCTCATTTTTATTAATTTTTAATTCACCATCCACACACATTCTTATCCTTATTATTTATTAATTTGTATTCTTATTTGAAATTCAATTTATTGTAGGTTTTAACCCTGAACAGAAATATCTACACACGATTCTTATAACGTAAAAATAAACAATAGCAAGAGCATAAAACATAAAACAGATAAACACAGAGATTTTCCCCTGGATCCCAAATCGGGACGACCAGACTTGATTTTTCATTATATTCCTTTTAGTGTTACAACACATATATATACATGCGAGCATTACATAAACCCCAATCCATTAACCCTGGATTAGAACATAACCGTAGTTCCCTTGACTAGGATCTACAAAAAATACCAGGGGCCGAAAAACCATCGAACCCCAAAACCATGTGCAAAACCATGCACAAAACCATGGGCGGATCCGCCTATGAGTGGGTCCGCACAAAAAACAAATTTTGGGCGGGGCGCGGCCCCGACCCCAACGGTGGGGACTGCCGCCCCTCGTGACTCCCCCGGCTACGCCCAACGCAACATACGAGCGCGTGGGGCTAATCGTGGAAAGAATATAACACATACCCAACATTCTCCCACTTTTTGTTTTTCTTTCCACGGGGGGCCACGGGGAGAGCTTAGTCATTTGGCCAATTCTTCAACACCCATTGTTTCTCTACACCAAGAGAACTTCGAGTGCTCACGGACTTCGTCAATGCATCCGCAACATTCTTCAAAGTGTCCACCTTTACCAACAACACCCTTTTAGCCTCAACCATATCTCTAACAAAGTGATATTGAACATCAATGTGCTTTGTCTTTGAATGATATGGAGGTTCTTAGCCAAGAAAATTGCACTTTGGATATCACGATCTATCCTTATAGCTTGTTGTACCAACCCCATACTTGAACACAATCTCTCGCAACCAAAGCTGCTTCCTTGCTTGCATGAGTAGTCGCTATGTATTCCCGCCTCTGTAGTTGAAAGCGCCACTACAGGTCGTCTTTTACTCATCCAACCGACTGCACCTCCAAATAGGCTAAACACATACCCACTTGTAGATCTTCTTTGGTCCAGATCTCCGACCCGATCCGCATCAACAAAACCACGAATGTCCAACATTCTTTCCAATCCTCGGTCTTCTCCGGTAGCACAAGCCATAATCACTAGTGCCACGTAAATATCCGAAAACCCGCTTCACTCGCTCGTCCAATGCTCCTTCCCCTGGGTTTGACATAAACACTCGCTCAATACTCCCACTCGCATGTGCAATGTCCCAAGGTCTAGTACTGCACCATTGCATACATCGAGCTACCCTACCGCACTTGCATATGGAACACGGGACATATCCTCCTCTTCTTCTTGTGTCTTGGGACACCGTTCAGCAGAAACCTTTGCACCTACGGGAATAGGAACACTCACCGGTTTACTATCCCGCATATTGAACCTCTCGCAATATAGTCTCGACATACTTCCTCCGGTTTAACCGAGCTTCCTCTTGCCCTAGATCTCTCTTAATTTCCATGCCCAAAATATAGTTTGCGCGCACCAAGATCCTTCATGTCGAATTTGGAGAACAATTGGGTCTTCAAATCTTGGATAATTTCTTTGTCATTTCCAATCAACAACATCTCATCCACATATAAGACCAAATAAATAACACGGTCACTAATTAATTTAAAATAAACACGGTGATCCTCCTTGCTTCGGTAGAAGCCAAGTCCCCGTATATAGGTATCAAATTTCGATACCACATCCTTGGTGACTTTGTTTTAACCCATACAGAGACTTCTTCAACCCGCATACTAGTTCTTTCTTACCCTTCACCATAAAGCCTTCGAGGTTGCTTCATGTAGATCTCCTCTTCTAGATCCCCGTGAAGAAATGTTGTCTTCACATCCATCCGTTCTATCTCAAAATCAAATCGTCGCAAAGAACGGATAAAAGTAATCTAATAGAAGTAACCTTGGCAACAGGGAGAAAAATATCACCAAAATCAATTCCCGGCACTCGGGAATAACCTTTTGCTACCAACCGAGCTTTGTATTTCTCCACATTGCCTTCTACATTCATCTTCTTTTTAAACACCCATTTGCTCCAGATGGGCTTCCTTCCAGCTACGCAACTCCACCGGATCCCATGCCTCATTTTTGTGCAAGGATGCCATTTCATCAACCATGGCCTCCTTCCGAGTTTTCCATCCTCTGAATCCTGCCTCTCCCGACGATTACGGGTTCATCATCGGTTATAGTTAAGGCAAAACCCAAACAGAAAGCAGTATGGACTATACCTTTCTCGGTTGCCTTCTTTCCCGAGCCGATCTTCTCAAAGCCGGAGTTTGTGGCTCTTCATCTTCCGAGTCTTCTTTCGTTGTAGAGTCCGATTCATCCTCCTTTAGCTCAAACTCTATCTTCTCGAGTTCCTTTGGTAGGACTTCATGTTTAAAAACATCTTTCACTTCTCTAAACACCACATCTCGGTTGTACACAACCTTCCTTGTTTCTAGGTTCCAAAGCTTGTAACCCTTTAAACCATCCTTATACCCAATAAAGATGCACCTTTCAGATTTATTATCCAACTTGGTCATTTTCTCCTTTGGATCGTGTACATATGCATCACATCCAAATACCCTTAGATGTGAAATAGAGGGTTTCTTACCAGTCCATACCTCATGTGGGGTCTTATCCTCCAACGCTGATGAAGGTGATCTATTAACTAAGTAACATGCGGTCTTCTACCGCCTCCGCAGAATTCTTGTCCTAACTCGGTACCACCGAGCATGCTTCTTGCCTTTTCCATCGGTGTTTCTATTCATTCTTTTGCGCAACTCCATTTTGCTGAGGTGTGTATGGAGTAGTCTTCTTCCGTGCTATACCGCACTTCTTACGGAACTCTTCAAATTCCTTCTTGCGAACTCCCCCACCATTATCTCGTCCTCAACGCCTTTATCTTCTTCTCTGTCCGGTTTTCCACCGGAGCCTTAAATTCTTTAAATTTGTCAAAGACTTCAAATTTCTTCCTCAAGAAATATATCCATGTATTCCTTGAGAAGTCATCTATGAATGAAACATAGTACACGGACTTTCCCGGTGATGGGAACCCGACACAGGGTCCAAACACATCACTATGCACAAGTTCTAATATCTTGTTTTCCCTCTTAGCACCGTAAGGAAAACTCACCCGATTCTCGCTTCCCATATACACAATGTTCACGTAAAATCAAAATCCGAGAGAACAATTAGACATACCTTCTACCATACCATTTCTATGTAGTATCCGAAGGCCCTTCTCTCCAATATGTCCAAGCCTTTGATGCCATAGCATGGTCTTTTCTCCCAGAGACAGACTAGACTTTCCGTCCCACTTTCGGGAACCACGGAACTATTAACACCCATCAATAACTGTGCTACCTTGTAGCTTGTACAGAGTTCCAGTCTGAACTCCCCGCATTAATACCGGTGCTCCCCGAACCATCTTGCAGGCATCTTTCTCGAACACTGTTTTTACACCTGCATCATCCATCTTGCTTACAGAAATCAGATTTCTGGCCAATGCAGGAATATGCAGAACACCAGGAAGTGTTCTAATCCTTCCACCTTGCGGCTTCAGCTTGACCTTTCCACGTCCAATGATTCTGGCCCTCCTATCATCCCCTAGGAAGACATCACCACCATCATATTTCTCATACTCGCAGAACCACTCCCTATGGGGAGTGAAGTGAAAGGATGCACCTGAGTCAATCAACCATGACTCATGGTCTACATGTGTATTTGAAGAAGAAGCCAAATACACATCCCCACCTTCATCCGAGGTGGTTTTTGCCTCTGCAGAAGGAGCATCATCAGATCCCTTTCCTTTCTCAGGAGCTTTAGATCTGTAGTCCTTTTTGTAGTGCCCTTCCTTTCCGCATTTCCGGCACACCTTTACAAACTTTCCAGGAGATTTAGATCTCCCTCTAGATTTAGATCTCCCACTCGAAACCTTATTCTTGTTTATGTTCTGAGACCTTCCTCGTACAGATAAGGCATCTCCATTCTGACCCTCCATATTTCTCCGTCTCATTTCCTCCGACAGCAAGGCTGAGACAATGTCATCAAAATTCAAGGTAGTTGTATTGCTGCCTATTGCAATAACCAGACTGTCCCACGAGTCTGGTAGAGAGCACAACAAACTGATGCACTTATCTTCATCTGAGATTTTAATATCAACAGACGACAGCTGACTTACCACAGTATTGAAGGCGTTCAGATGCTCTTTCACCGAGTCTCCATCCTTCATCCTCAGGTTATACAACTTTTTCCGCAGGAACAACTTATTCACCAGAGACTTAGATTAGTACAAAGTCCCAAGTTTTTCCCACAAATTCTTCGTCGTAGCTTCCCCAGATACATTCAACAATACTGAATCTGAGACACACAACCGTATTGTGCTCTTAGCCTTCCGATCCAGTTTCTTCCAGTCTTCATCTGACATTGCCGTTGGTTTAGTACATGGATCTACCGCGATCCACTAATCTTTATCCACCAGCAGATCCTCCATCTTGAGTTTCCACAACTCAAAACTCTGACCATTAAATTTCTCGATCTCTATCTTTCCGCCGCTCGCCATCTTCTTTCACCGCAAGAATCGATCCCGCAGATCTCCCACTGCACAGGGTCTACCACAGGCCCGAGCAAAAAACCCTCAACAACAAAGGCGTCCCCTTGAAGCCGAAACCTGGCTCCGATACCAAATGTAGGTTTTAACCCTGAACAAAAATATCTACACATGATTCTTATAACAGAAAATAAACAATAGCAAGAGCATAAAACATAAAACAGATAAACACAGAGATTTTCCCCTGGATCCCAAATCGGGACGACCGGCTTGATTTTTCATTATATTCCTTTTAGTGTTACAACACATATATATACATGCCGGAGCATACATAAACCCCAATCCATTAACCCTGGATTAGAACATAACCGTAGTTCCCTTGACCGGATCTACAAAAATACCGGGGGCCGAAAACCATCGAACCCCAAAACCATGTGCAAAACCATGCACAAAACCATGGGCGGATCCGCCTATGAGTGGGTCCGCACAAAAAACAAATTTTGGCCGGGGCGCTGCCTCGGACCCCAACGGTGGGGACTGCTTCGCCCCTTGTGACCCCCCAGCTACGCCCGACGCAACATACAGCGCGTGGGGCTAATCGTGGAAAGAATATAACACATACCCAACATTTATTGTGTTTAACTCTTTTATTATTATTATTTATTAATATATTAGTTTATTTTGGTATTTTTCTCAGTTATATATATATATATATATATATATATATATATATATATATAATTTTATTTTTTTAATTGTTCATTTATTTTTATTTGAAATTCATTTCATTATTTTTAATTTTTATTATTATATTTTTTTTTATTAAAATATTTGATAATTCATGGGTTATTGTTTATTAATTAATTTCAACAAATATGAAAAAAACTATTGTTATTTTTTAAATTTTTATTATTATTGTAGATATCAAACTATTAAATTTTTATTATAATAATTTAATGAATATTTTAATTTTCAGCATTGAAAATGATATTTTATAAATCAATTATAATTTAAGTGGTTGAGAATTAGTGTGATAATGTTTGAGTGTTACTAATCTTACTCAAGCCCAAAAAAAAAAAATGCAACAATATATGATCTTTAATAACTAATCATTTATATTTTAATTATCGATTTCATTAGAGTTTGGCAGACCTTATGCACATGTATTCAGCAATGGCCTCTATGTGTGGCGAGATGATCTCCTCAAATCTTCTATTCCTGTAGTGTACCTTTGCACCTTTAGGGAAAATTGCTAGTTTATTTATGTTAGGATGAGTTCGATGTGCCTCTCAATGGCTGTGAAATTGTGTTTAATTTGTATTTTACATTGCCTCTGGATCTCAAAAAGTGGTCTTTGTTACTGATACAAAAGTAGTGATATCCCCAAGGATTACTATAAATAATATTCCCACTACTGCATTTTATGAAAATTTAACTGCATGTTTATGCACTTGATTTCCTTTTTCCATTTACATACGGCTCCATGATGCTCATGCTTATCTATTCCATCGTTGGAATCTAGATTCATTTTAAGATTGTTGGAAGGCCTCATACTATGGTATTCCTTATCTATATCGGTGCTTTGGGTAAAAAGCAAAGGTCTTGATCAAATATCATTGAGCGAACTATCAGAACCACCCTTGTATCTACATTGTTGGGCTAGGTAAAACATTCAAGGTGAAGTTGGTGCCCAGGACTTGTCCAGGATGTTAAATATGTGTTGTGAAAGATGTTAACAAATTCAACAGCTAATCAATTTGAAAGTGACTAGACATATAGCTAAATCCAACATCCAATAAACACACATAGCTTATTGGGTCATGGTGAAGTTCGAGTCCAAAAGGCCAAAGCTCTTGTCCATGTTTTGAATTTGTAACCAATTACCACTATAAGAATTCCTTCAAAATATCATAACCAACTGCACTAGTAAATCATTTTATAAGAAACTTCATGGAAACAGGGTAAATCCAATAGATGAATCACTTTGAAAATGACTCAATGACAACACGTTATGTCGAGCATCCAGTAGACACACCAACCTAGCATTCTCATTGTCAACCGATTGCAAGGGTTGATTTGTGGAAGACTCTTAGCAACACCAAGACAAATCTATGGATTTTGCTGGACAATTCTTGTTATCATTACAATGATTTACAATGCCTTTTAGATAGGCTAATATATTAAACTGCAAGGGAACTAAAATAATTTTACCTTAAAATGGAAATTTTATCCCTTCTTCCTTCTATGTCATGGACTTGATTATTTATAGTTGAATTTGCAAAGTTATGTTTGAAGCGAGAATGAAATATCAAGCCATGGCAGTTCCTTTGATGTGTTGTGTGGCAGACTTGTTAGTCATTTCATCTAAGAAGCAAGTGGTGATTGTTGGTCCAAAATCAACACTGAAATTTAAATCCCTTATGGTTGCAAGGGCCATGCACCTTAAGACCCACGCAAAACTATAAGAAACTCAGCTCTAGAGTTGGTCATTTTTAATGAATTGTTTCAGTTCATAGTTTTTGTTTGCTTCTCAAGCATTTGTATATACTAGTGTGTACTTTTCAAAATCATAATAGCTTTAAAAATTTTCCTTCATTTATCTGAATCCATCACTTGTGATTATGAATTCTCTAATTTCCAAGCTTATTAATAGTTAAAGTCCAAAAAGATTGCTTCTAATCTTATTTATAGATTCCTTACATTGTTCTTGTGATAATATTAAGGTTTATTTTTTGTTTTACTTTTGTAGATTATTCAGATTGATCCTAGCAATAAAGAAGATATTGAATTCTGACAAGCGTACATCCCAATAATTTTCTCCATGGCTAAAAAGAGTCCCAAAGGCAAAGTTGTAGTTCATGTTTGAAAAAAAATTATGTGCAATTTTCCAACCATTGATCTCGTTACTCTTGAATAGTTGCTTCCTCAACCCCCGAAACTCCCTAATATATAAAATGGTTGTAAGTTGTAAACAATAATCGATTCCTTTATGTTTGTGTTCCGAAATTCTTTTTCTTCTTACTAAGAATAGTGTATGGTGAAGGAAAATGTATGGATTGTTACTGATACTTCAGTTGTTTATCAGAAATTTTTATATAGGACATTTTATATTTTCCCAAAGCTTATCATGGAACGTTATTATTACTTTTAACTAATCTAAAATATTACTTATAAGGATTTCTGACCATATAAGAATTTTGGTTACAATCGATGATGGAAGTTGTTGATGTTATTTTTTGTAGCATCGGATGTGTTCTAGCCATGAGATTTGGTGGCGAGGCTGGAATACATGTATTCTCCAATACCTAGAAATCATTTCTGGAAATTCCACCTAGAGACAAATTAATTAGATTTATTAATCGGTTTTTAATATTTCCTAAGTCTAAACTTAGAAAATATGATTAATTAATCATAATTAATTAATTCATGGTGTGAAAGTTCTAGAAACTCACACGGATCGACAAGGAAATAATTTGGGCCATCGATTATGTTTTAGTCTTGGTCGTTTGTGCTCCAACAAAAGATTATAAGAAGAATATGATGGGTAGATGGAGAACACACCAATGCAGTTACTCAGTTGCCCAGGCAAATCGATTTTCTCAGTGGCTGAATTTTAGTAGAGGAGATAGATCCAAAGGGTGAGTAGAATTTGAGAGAGAGAAGGTATCAACAGTGGTCTGGGAAGTGCAGAACAAATTCAGGAAGAGGGAACGTGAGGAGAGACGCAGTCCACTACATCTTTTTGTAGTCTCTGTGCATAGGGTGACGCAGAGGCACCAACGTATGGGAAGAGGTTCCATCTCGGGGTCAGAGATTCGTTGTGGAGAGTGATGAATTTGTCACAATTTCTCTCAGTATTTTTCCTTTTTTTTGCTTTTCTGGATTCTTGTACTTGAATTGTTGCTAAAGATTAAAAAAGAAACCCTCGTCTGTTGCACCATTTTTCCCACATTGGGTTTTTTCAGGGACTATTGTCCAAAAATAACTGTGTCAATATTATATGTGTGTGCTATAATTTCTCTATTTACGGCATTTAAAAAAATTTATGCAGTAATTTAATGTGAAAATTGCAATAGTAAATTTATTTGATATTTGTTGTAGCAAATAAACTACAAAATCAATTTGCGAGTTAGAAGAATATTTTTAAGTTATTACAATAGATGAAATTTTCACATGGTATCAAAGCTTACATGATCAGTCAAAGAGCTTAGTAACTAGAAGAGAAGTAGATTAACTGCTCTGCATAAGCATCAGTTCGATTTCCCAGAGGCTGCGCAGTCCCTTGGCCAGGAGGGTCAAGATTCGTGACGAAAATCGATTTATCTGTGAGAGCGACAAAGAATTCTAATTTCTCCAGTTCGAGGATTATCAGAGGCAAAGGGAGTAGCCATTTTTTTGCAGAGAAAATCTCTTGTTGTACGCGAAATTTTTGCAGCAAAAAAATTAGCATTGGGAAGAAAAGAGAAATAACACAAAAAATTATGGATAGAATCAACAGTCAAGGTGCCTTAGATTTATCTTCCAGGTTGGAGGATGATTTTTTATTCTTGTCAGGTTCAATATCACTTGGTGTCTGGTATATTAATAGTGGAGCTTCAGCTCATATGACAGGTGTTAGAGAATATTTCTCTAGCTATCACGAGGAGCAGATGGCCTTCTATATCACTATGGGCAAAAGAAATAAAAGTACTTCGGTAGGGAGAAGCACCATAGAGTTTCAAACAGAAACAGGAACTAGCACCAACACTACTAATGTACTTCATGTGCCAGGATTAGGTATGAACTTAATTGCAGTGTCCCAGTTACAGGACAAGGGGTACGATGTACACTTCGTAGGGAAGAAAATGTATGTCAAGCACTCTAGCTGGAAGAAGGTGAAACAGATTGGAGCTCTAAGCAATAGGTTATATAGGTTTCAGCTTGATTCTACAATGGCACTGATAGATAGTGATAGTATTAGTGGGAAGGGGTTGAACGAACTATGGCACAGGAGGATGGGACATTTACACCATGGAGCACTTGTGATGCTTAGAGAAATTGTAACAGGAGTTCCAGTTCTTAGCACAGAGCACGATGATGTGTGTATAGGATGTGTACTTGGGAAGTATGCAAAGGCAACATTTCTGAGAAGTGACAATAGATAAAATGGCATGTTAGGATTGAGACGCTCAGATATTTTAGGCCCTATGTCCACTAGATCCCTTAGTGGTGGCGAATATTTTGTCACCTTTATTGATGACCATTCTAGGAAGACTTGGATCTATTTCTTAAAGACCAAAGATTATGTCTTTGATCGGTTCAAAGAGTTCAATGCTCTCGTAGATAACGCGTCAGGGAAAAATATCAAGGTGTTGCGTTCAGATAATGGTGGAGAATACATTGATAAAGACTTCACAGAATTTTGTGTAAAGGAATGCATCAAAAGAGAATGGACAGCTCCATATAACCCTCAGTAGAATGGAGTAGCGGAGCAAATGAACAAAACAATAGGTGGGGTTGCAAAGGCTATGTTGTATGACCAGGATTTGCATATATTTTTATGGGCAGAGGAATGTAACACAACGGTGTACATTCAAAATAGAACACCTCATAGAGCTTTGGGGAAGAGAACACCAGAGGGAGTCTTCACATGAAAGAATCTTGAAGTGATTCATTTGATAATTTTTGGGAGTGTGGCTTACTGCCACACACCATATGAAAAGTGTGGTAAATTGGATTAGATTGTAGAGAAGGGGTTCCTCATGTGGTATAGAGAGACCTCAAAGGCATATAGGATCTACATTCCTAGTAGTAGGAATATTGTAGTGAGGCAATATTTAAATTTCATGGAAGATAGAGCTTTCCGGAGATCGCGAGAGATGCCTGCAAGTGATCAGTTAGCAGAAGTTCCATTAGTCTAGCAGTAGGGATATCAAGCAAGACCAGTAGGAGGATAGTCACACGACAAAAACCAGTATCTTCTCAAGGGTAGGAGATCCACGGAGTTCTCAACAGAAGGAGCAACAAGAATAAGAGGAGAAATCGATTGAACCTTACACCACCAGTTCCAGTAGGGAAGTGTGTCAGACCTTGAGGGACGTAGAGGATTTTGTCAGAGTTCCTAGGGTGAACAAGAGACAACGCAGGTAGCCTGACAAATATCAAGCCTTCATAGATTAGGTTGCAGAACCCTCCAACTTTCAAAAAGTCGCATAGCATTAGGTGTGGGTGGGTTCCATGGTAGAAGAACACAATTCTATCATGAAATTTTTTTTTTGGGAGGTAGTGTCGAAGCCAAAAGAAAAATCAATTGTAGGCTCCAAACGGATGTACAAGATAAAGTACAATGCAGATGGCAGTGTATAGAAGTACAAGGCTAGATTCATGGTAAATGGTTATGCATAGAAGGAAGGGATAGACTATGAGGATACCTTTGCCCCAGTTTCCAGATATACTTCAATTAGATCTATTATATCCCTAGCAGTGCAGATGGGATGGGAGATTCACCAGATGGACGTCAAGACAACATTCTTGAACGATGTGATAGAAGAATAGGTGTATATAGAGGATCCTGAAGGCTTCGAAACTCATGAGAAGTGAACTCATGTGTGCAAATTGAAGAAATCCCTATACGGGCTAAAGCAGGAACCTAGGGTGTGGTATGGCAAGATTGATCGTTACTTGCACCAGTTCGGATTCATCATGAGTGATGTAGATCCCAATCTCTACTATTTGATGTTGGAAAATGAGCCTCTTATTCTGGATTTGTATGTGGATGATCTATTTTTGACAGGATCATCAGGGCTCATAAAGGACTGCAAAAGGAAACTTGCAGCAAAATTTGACATGAAGGATATGGGGTTGATGCATTATTTTCTAAGATTGGAGGCATGGAAAAAAAATGGGTATATCTTCCTTGGGAAAGGGAGACATGCTTCATAAATTCTGAAGAAGTTCAAAATGCAAGATTTCTGACCCATGGCAATACCAATGATCACGAATTAGAGAAAAATAGATGTATCAGGGGACAAGGAAGTTAACCCCACCTTGTATAGGAAGCTCTTTGGGTCTCTCATGTATCTAGTTAACACTAGGCCAAACATTTTTTTTGTTCTCAATACCCTTAGTTAGTTCATGGTAGAGCCGAAAAGGGTACATTGGGCAGTAGCAAGGCACATTCTCACGTATGTGCACATAACAGTCAGGTATGGGTTGAAATATACTCGAGGAGATGACGTCAGTTTATCCAGGTTAACATATGCAAATTGGGCAGGTAGTTCAGTGGACATGAAAAGTACCTCAGGGTAATTCTCTGGTGTTGGATCAGGGATGGTCTCTTGGTGTAGCAGGTGTTGGTGTCTCGTGTTTTGATAGTTTGGCAAATAAAAAGACAAGGCAACATCAGAACCAATCTTTAGAGTCCTAGGATCTAGTCCTCCTGTTCTCAGAGAGGGATCTCTCGAATGTTTGTTTGCAAAGGTTTATCTTGTGTGCTTAGAGTATGGATTTTAGACTAGTTATTAAGTGTAGGTGTTTGTTTGTTTGGTTGGTTGGGTTGACACATTAGAACATGAAAGACCTAGGAAAGATAAATAGAATGGAGGAACATCTGGTTTGTTGGGCAATGGAGTCAAAAAGAGCTCATAACATACTTATCAATGGATATGGGATATCAGAGAGAAAATCTAACTTGGCCACAGGATCCTTTGGTTTTTGGAATGAGATGAACATCAATGATTTGAAAAGAGAAGTTTAAGTCTCAACAAATGGAATTTGAAAACACAATTTGAACAATAAAGAGCTTTTTGATAGACAGGGCTAACCATGAATTCTACAAATCACACCTTTAAGTAAACAATGATTTCAAAACAACTTTTAAAATGAAATCTAAGATTCGGGGAACACCCTATTTCCTCAAAGATTTTATTTCAAATGACTTAGAAAACATAAAAGATTCACTGATAACTGCAGTCATAGAAGAGGGAACACCTAACACATCTATGATTACAACTATAAATACCTTTGAGACAACTGTTTAAGTAAAGACAAAGGGCAAGATCAAAACAGACCTCCTTGACTCACTGTAAACAGAAAAATACAAAGGGAGACTTCAATGACAGTTTTAAAGTGGCAGCAGATAAGCAGGGAGAACCATAAATCATGCTGAAACCAACTATTCGAACTATTAAGGAAAAAAACAAGCATGAAGACTAAAGAGAGAGATTAAAGACTCTAAAATACTTCAGCAGAAGAAAACATGAAACAGTGAAGGATGAACAGGTCTAAGGTGCTTCCAGGAGTCATTTCTTAGCCTAAAACTTTCAACCTACCGCAGTAAGAAATCAGGGAACAGAATGAAAACAGGAGAAAACATTAAACAATTTAGAAAACTTCACCAACAGCCAAGATCATGGATCCAATGATAGAGCCTTCACAGTAACAAGCATGCAACAATATCATCAGGGCTCCAAGACTTCAATTTCTTCTTCAACTTCAACAGACTATGTATTATTTCAGAGAGTTCCAATATTAAAACTAGTGATCAACCAACCCCTCACTCATCTTCTTCAGAAGTATATATAGAAGAATGAGGAGGTGAGATCTGATAAAAGATCTCAAAAAATAATTAATACAGACTTGAATGGCTTCTTGGCCTTTGGGGGCTCAATGAAGCAACTTGCATAGGTGTCCTCTGTATAAAATCATTTACATTAACTAATAGGTTTGCTAGAAAGAATTTGTAGACTTCAAGGCTCCTCGTCATCCTTGTAATAACTTCTGCTGATAGCTACAATAAGTTCCTTTGGTTGAAATAACTATTCAGCTGTATTGATGCAAAATATCTCCTGGTCTGGTAATAACTTCGACCTTCTTTGATTGCTTTGAGGCTGCAGGTGGCTCTGCGGCGGTTGGAAGTTTTAATTAGCCCCTGAGGTGACAGTGGAGGTCTCTTTTCTGATAAAACAGTCATGATTTTCTTTTAAACTGTGGTTTAGGCTTCTGATAATCCATTTTTAGCCGTAATCCCCATAGATCTGTCCTCAATTTTCTGTCTTGATATATTTTGTCTTTGGCACTAATACTCTCTGACTGTGCCCAATTTACTGTGTTTTTGTTGGTATACAGGGCTGCGTAGGGGTGATATGGCATCAATGCCTTATGAATCATCGATGAAACATGAATTCGAAACCTGCAAATGATTCTTTTTGATGGATCAGAGACAGGAGGATCGTCACCCTCTGTCTCTGAAATTTATCCAGAAATGGCGAAAAAACCATTTAACCCTGCAAAATACGAATAAATATTATGAAATCCTGCATGTATGGACTAACTGCTTCAGAAGGCACGTGGAGGGAGCATGGCCATTGGATGGCATCATCCAACAGTTGAGATTGATCAGAGGAATTCAAAGGGAAGGAAGAAAATGAATTTGAATCGGAGTCGTCAATTGTGCGGAGATCAACAGTCGAGAGTGGAGGCAAAAATTCAAAGCGGAGGAATCAGGGCGATGAATTATGGGCCGTCGATCTGCATATCAGATCGATGGCAGAGATGCTTTAATGACCGCGTCGTAGCCTGGTTAACTGTCGGGCTTCTTTGGTGAGAAATCGTCGTCTGATGGGCAACCTCAGATCGGACGGTGGACGTCAATATCGCGTTGGGTCCATGTCCGATCTTTAACGTGCGATGGACGACAGTTTTATGAATAGTGCCCAAGACACATGTCGGCCAGCGTATGGAATCGCTGCGAAATGGAAAGAACCGCCCCGTGCTCAAAAAGCGGTGCGATGAAATCCGCTTCGTTTTTGCAATCGGCGAGTGGCTGGCGGGGACCACCCGGGCGATGGACTATGTGCCGTCGATCTATGGATCAGATCGACGGTGGAGATTGACTGAAATTTTGCGCCATTGGAAACTTTAGAAAATAATAAAAGACCTATAGTTTCAATATTTTCGGGGGCGGGATAAACATATAAAATGGTTAGGCGTCCTTCTGCGGGGCCACGGGTTACATGGAAAGCCATATGACCAGGGGGTTATGGATGAAGGGCTAATCGGCATGGGGCGATGCGATAAGCACTTAGAGGGCCAGCGCTTGGTTCTGGCACCAGGGCGTATGGAAGGGAAGGGTTAAAGACTTAGCCCAAGGGGGCTTAAGTCTATAATATATATAAAAATATGATTTTGATATATTTTCAATGATTTTCAAAGGGGTTTGAGGGTTTCGATAAGGCAGAGAAAATGTCTCAGACCTTATCAAAGGGTTTTGATGAAGGGGAAAAGGGGAAAAGACATGAAAATGAGGGATTTTCATGGGAAATGGAGGGGTAAAATGAGGTCAGTTTTGGAAGAAGGGGGAAAAGGAAAAAGGTGCTTGCAGCAGTTTTTCTTCATGTAATGACAACAGAATCTCTGAGTTGAAAAGGGGAAAATCAGTGACGATTATCCAAAGGATAGGATATTATCAAAAAGAATTTAAGTACCAACAAATTTTAGCGATGAAATTGTTTCTTGAAGGCTATCCAAAATCATTTAGCCACCACTTGATATAACAAAATTTATAGGTGGCTAACAGTGGCTCCACTTGGGGATGGTGCCTTTTTGAAGGCATCAAGAATTTCAGACTTGGATTCTCTGGGAGGCTGATCAGTTGCCTCATCCATTGGGTTGCCCTTCCTTTGCTGGGATGATCTTGTTTTGAAAACATATTAGCAGCCATAAAAACAATGGATCTTTATCAATACAATCCTTCTACCTACCCAATCCTACTGATCTAACATTTTTTCTTCATTAGAGTGCACTTGGATTGGCAAACTCTTTCACAACATTTTATTCTTTTTGAAAGCAGGAAATCTAATCTATTTCTACTTCTTATTTCTCCATGGACTCAGATTAGACAACTGAGCCCATATGATTCTCTACCTAATCTATTATCTGCTGGGATTAAACTGTCCAACAAATTTTTATTCTCTACATTTCAACAACATAAATTTAAAAACAGTCAAGTCAAGATTAAGCTGTTTGACTTGCTGTAATCTATGGCATAAAAACAAGCTGCACATAGACATTTATTTTGCAGAAAATTTAAAACAAAAAGTGGAAGGTTTGAGATCTGAGATTTTAAAACATTTCCTTCCTCTTTTCTACAGCTCTGTTTTGACCTTTTCTTGAGCTGTCTCTCCTTTGTTAACTGGTTCAGATTTTGAGCTGATTAGAACCAGATTTTTACATCTTTTGACTCAGGACATGAAACAAATTTGAGTCATTTTCTCTTTGAAATTTAGGTTCATATTTTGAGCATGTTTGAACCCTTAATTTCTATCCTAAACTATCTACTGATAAGCCAAGATTAAACAGTTTGGCCAATCGAATTCACTATTCTATCAGCAGAAAATTTAAAGCTAATTAGTCAAGATTAGGCTATTTGACTAACTAGAAGTGTGTTTTTTAGGAGTGGCATTTGGGCTTGCACACTTTCAAAATTTGTTTCTCTTTTTTGGTATGGGGCTATACCTTTCTTGTTTTTACAATCTACCCTATTTTCTTTCTTTTCATTTTTTTTGTATTTTTTATTTTTTCCAACTTTGAATGCAATGTCTAGAGTATGATATTTACAATGAAAAATAAAATGCTTTAAACTCAAGATTCTTGGCAGAAGTAATGCTTTAGCATCCTGCCATTGACAAGACCCCCATATAAGTCTTCTCCATTCAATTTTTTCAGGAAAAATGCATTGTGACCCCTCTCAGCATGAATAATATAGGGCCCTTTCCACAAGTTCTCAAACTTGCCATGTTTTCCCTTCTCTTCTCTTCTTGAATCCCATTTAAGAACAAAATTTCCAATTTGGAAATTGTTTGCCTTAGTCCTCTTATCAAATAGCTTCTTCATATTTTCTTGGACTAACTGTGTTCTTTCATAAACTTCTTCTCTGGTCTTCTGTAAATGGATGGTTTGATTGATTCTCCTCTGTATATCATTCTCTTCAACCTGCAATTCTTGAAGGAGCTTCATGACTGGCACTCCCAACGAGGTGGGAAAAACTACGTCCATGCCATAAACTAGCTGATAGGGGGACATATTTATTGATTTCTTTGTAGTTAACCTATCAGCGCATAAGGCATGAACCAGTTTACTGTGCCATGATTTCTGATTTTGTTCCAATAGCTTTTTAATGATATTGATGAGGCTTTTGTTGGAAGATTCAGCTAATCCATTTCCTTGGGGGTAGTAAGCAGTGGAATGGTTCAAGGTTATGTGGTATTTGTAACAGAAGTCAACCATCTTTTTAGATTTAAAAGTAGCATCATTGTCTGTTATGATTTTTCGGGGACAACCAAATCTGGTTAGGATATTAGTTTCAAGAAACTTGATAATGACAGAGTCATTGGCATTTCTGGAGGGTATAGCTTCTATCCACTTGGTAAAGAAGTCAGTGGCCGTGAGGATCCACTTATGTTGAGCTGAGGAGGATGGGTGGATTTCCCCAATGAAGTCCAGCCCCCATTTTTGAAAAGGTGCCTCAACTCTGATAGGATGTAAGGGTAAGGGAAGGAGTTTTCTCTTGCCATCAAATATTTGACACTTATGGCAAGACATGACCAACTTCTGAGTGTCTGGGAAAAGGGTAGGCCAATAGTAACCTGATCTAAGAACTTTGTTTGCTGTGGCCCTCTAGTAGAGGTGTCCTCCACATTCTCCGTCATGCAACTCATGCATGATTTTCCCTGCATCATCTTCAAGTAAACATTTAAGCAAAATTCCAACAGCATTTTTGCAATACAATACCTCATCTAGGATGCAAAAACTCAAAGCCTTTTGTTTCAAGAATCTAGCTTTAGTTTTAGACAAAGAAGGAGGGGCATTTAAATATAAAAGCACATAAATAATGTCAGCATACCAAGGAGAATTCAGAAATGTTTCTTCAATAAAAGGAGCAGTAAATTCTTCCAACACATCTACCATATTCATGTTTAGTGCTTGGAAGTTAGACTCAGCCATAATTTTTGCTAATCCTTGCCCTTTAACTAGTTTGGTGGGCCTGATTTCTAAGTCATATTCAAGAATAGTTGCAATCCATTTTCCCCTTTTGCCATCAGGGTCTTGACTTAGGATGTCCTTGACAACAGTATGTGGAACAAAAGCAATTATGTGAGATTGCAAAATATAGACCCTAAAGTCCTTTAAAGCTTTCACTAATGCTAAGGCTTGCTTCTCCATGATATTATATTTGAGAGGAGCATCTCTTAAGGATCTACTAAAGAAGGATATTGGTTTTTCCTGCCCCAAATCATTCTTTTGAAGTAAAACTGCAGCTATTGTATGTTTAGATTCAAAAGAAAAGATATAAAATTCTTTGGTAAAATATGGACTAATCAAGACCGGTGTTTGAGTAAGAGCTTGTTTGACCAGTTCGAATGATTGTTTAGCTGGTAAAGTCCATTTTACACCGACATCTTTCTTAAGCATTTTTGTAATGTTTTTTAATAGCTCAACAAGATTAGGAATAAACCTCCTCAGAAAATTAATCTTTCCAATGAAAGATTGCAATTCTTTGAGGCTTCTTGGATGGCTGATCTGCAATATGCCATCTATCCTTGTAGGGTCTAATTTGATTCCCTCTTCCGAAATTATATGGCCAAGAAGTTTACCTTCTTGGAGACCAAAGAGTGTCTTCTTGGGATTCAATGATAATCCAAATTTCCTACACTTCTCAAAAACTTTTCTCAGGTGAATCAAATGTTCTTCATCAATTTTTGAGAAAATGGTTATGTCATCAAGGTAAATGATTATAAAATAGCCAATGTATTCAGAAAATGCTATGTCCATGGATCTTTGGAAGGTGGCCCCTGCATTCATCAATCCGAAAGGCATTTTGACATACATAAAGGTGCCCCAAGGTGTGGTAAAAGCATATTTTATTTGATCACTTGGAAGCACTAACACCTAGTTGTAACCCGAGAACCCATCTAAGAGGGAAATCATTCTTGACCCAACTACCCTTTGAAGTATATGGTCCATCTTGGGTAAGGGGTAGTTGTCTTTTAAAGAGGCTCTATTTAAATTTTTGAAGTCAATACAGAGCCTGATTTCCCCTGTTTTCTTTCTAACAGAAACTAAGTTTGATACCCACTCTGAAAATCTAATGGGTACTATGATTCCAGCATCATGCATTTTTTCAATTTCTACCTTAACTAAAGGTAGTAAGAGAGGATTTATTCTCCTTATTTTTTGTTTAAAAGGCTTTTGATTTTCTTTCAGGGGAATCTTGTGCTAGATGATAGTGGTATCATAAGATTTCAGGTCTTTGTATCCCCAAGCAAAAACATCTTTAAACTCTTTGAACAACTCTATGTATTGCGATTTTATGTGAGCTGGGAGAGTACTGGATAGTTTGATCATTTTGGGTTCTACTAGACTACCTATGTTATGCTCTTCCACATTGGTTTCCACAGGCTCCATTCTCAGTTCTTTGGCTACATCGTTAAAATCGAAAAGGTGTTCTAAAGGTGTGAGACCTCTTGTAATTTGGTCATCTTTGCATTGTAAAAATTCCAAGTCTTCTTGGTCTGCGTTATCAGTTATCTCTGCTTCAAAAGGATTCTCATAATGATTTATATCAGCAGAGAATATCATTTCAACTTCTGGGATTTGTTCAATATACAAAAAATTTTCTTTATGGTTGGTTTCTGATATTGGTATGCTGAAATCGTTTTCTGATTTCAAGAAATAATCTATGTGTTTTTCAGATTCAAAAACTTGCCAATGATCCTCGTTATCAGGCACAACAGGCCTGTGTTTTACCTTCACACTGAGTTTTTCATTCATCTCGGGTATTTGGCAATTGCTGGCATTGAAGGTGGTTTCATTTTCTAGATGATTCAGTGCCCTAGGGATGAAAATGAGTTCATATTTTTAGAAGGTTTTCAATAAATCAAGGGCCCCGTTTCGATATTCCCTAAGCCTTGGATTTCTAGCTGAGTATTCTCCTTTGATTTGTTTTATGATAAGTTCAGAATCCCCTAAGATGGATATCTTTTGGGCTTCTAACTGTTTAAGCAATTGTAAGCCTAGGAGAAGGGCTTCATACTCAGCGATATTGTTAGTGCATGGGAATTCCAATTTGTATGAAAAACTTTGATTCGTATTTTGAATCCAAACTCCTGCCCCTACACTTGTTTTGTTACAAGATCCATCAAAGTTTATTGTCCAAAGTATATTTGCCTCATTTTCAGCTTCTTCTTGTTGTTGATTGTAAATGTTTTGAATTTGATTGAAGGGAAGATTTGATTGTTCTAGTGAACTGATTGGGTGCATGTTTTCCTTATCTGGTTGGGTGATTTCATCTTCGTTACATAAGATAAAGGAATCTAAACTTGATTGAATAGAATAGATTGGAGTGTTGTTTGGTTTGTCTATGTTGCTCACCATGTACTTCATGTGATATTCCCTGTATAGTCTTCTATTTTGGTTAAAAACATGGATGGTGGCATAAGACATGTCCATTTGAAGGCTTCCCTGAATTTTGGCTCCCCAAGATCTTGATAAGAGCATGACATACTTAGGGGGAATGTCAGCTACAACTATATCCATTACTAGACTCTTAGCAGGGATTTGAGCTAGATTAACACATAAATATTTGATTAAACCCAAACATTTGACTATGCTTGAGTCAAAGGAATACAAATCTTTGTATGGTTTAGTAATCTCTAAGCCTAAGCTTTCCATTACCACCTTGGGCATTAGATCGTGTGAAGCTCCTGAATCTAACATGGCATTGTGTAAAATTTTCTCGTGTATGTTCAAGCTAACATAGAAGGGAGGGACAACCCCTTCTTGGTATTTTCCTTCAACTTCTGGACCAAACAACAACTCAGGTTTGTCATCTATCAAGTTCAAGGTGTCAGTATCACTTCCTAAGTTTAAAGCTTTCAAAACTTGGTTTTTGTACACTTCTTGGGTTGCTAGTTCAGCTAGGGGAATGACTATTTTTATCTTAGCAATCTCTCCCTCAAGGCTGAAAGGAACAATTGACTTGGTGATATTTACGTCTGTTTTTTCAATTGAATTCCTTTCAGCATGTTTGATTTGCTGAACCTTGTTTGGACTGGTAATTGGGACATTTTTATTAGGACCACTAGCTGAAGTGCTAGGGGTGCTCTGTTCAACATTTGGCTGGACACTTTTGTCTTTGTTTAAGTCTGGTTTCTTGGCCAAAATGTTGGTTTTCTCTGCTGTATTTTTGAGCTGGTTTTCTGCGTTTTTCTTGACAGCAGTGCTATTGTTCTTATCCTTTGAATTATCTATGCTTCCCTTGCTCCTAAGATCATACTGTTTGTGTACCTCCATGATTGCATTTTCAAAACCCAATCTATAGTCATCAGAATCCTCATAGGTGTTTGTACTTTGATCATAAGAGAAGAAACCTTGGTCTTCCTTAGTGAGGAAAACATCATCCCCACTGTCTGATCCAATCAAGTTTACATGAGATTCTTCCAACCTTTCCAACTCCCAATCTTCCTCATATTTATCTACATAGTTCTGTTGGAAGGGAGGTCTAATCTGTTGGTCACTTTCCTTTTGCTTATCTTGATTGTTTTCTCTTCTATAATTCTGATTTCTATTTCTGTTTTGATTGTTTTGAGGTTCTCTTGGTGGCAGTCTCTCATTTAAATTGATCTTTTCAAGCATCCTCTCCATTACCTTCACTAGGTTGTCAATTTTTGTGTCAGAGGCTGAGGTTGAGGGTAGTAGGTCATCATTATAAGTTACCCTCTTCTCTAATCTCAACCTATTTCTTTTCTCGATTATGTTTGCTTCTACACTCAAAGCTCCTTTCTGCATGTCTTCCAAGGTTAAGTAATCTCTCCCCCTTAATTCATAAGTCATTTCAGCATCAAGGCCTTCGAGATACCTTACCAAGGCCATGCCTTGGGGAGGTTTCATGTGAGGTGGGAGAGCATTGTAAACGCTATTGAACCTAGTGGAGTAGTCATGGACACTCTCCCCTTTGTTTCTCTTGAGGCTGCTATACTCTGCTAGTATTTGGAGAGGGTTCCTTTTGAGTTCCCATTTGTTGATAAATGTTTGATGCAAGGCAGGGAGATCATTTATGCTCTTAGGAGGTAAGTTTTTGAACCATTTCTTTGCATCTCCTCCTAAACTTTGGGCGAAGATCCTCATCTTCACAGTTTCTTCTTCTATCTCCATGTAATCAAATGCATCTTCCATCCTATCTACATGATGTTGGGCTGTTGTAGACTCTTTTCCAGTGAAGTGAGGGATTTTGGATTGGTAATAATTTGGTAAGGGAAGTAGAGGTTGTGGTAACACTAATGGGGCATACCATGTTGCCATGGCTGGAAATAAGGGTGGATTTACAAGAGTAAAAGTGGGTTGAACAGGAGTGTTTTGAACATTGGTAGTATGGATTAGAGTGGAAGAAACACTTGGGCTGGCAAACTGATTTTGAGCATACTTGTTATGGAAAAGACTAAAGTGATGAAGAAGCTGGGAATCAGGAGGAGTGGAAGGTGAGGCTTCTCTACTAAAGCCCTATTGGAAATCTGCAAAGTTAAGGTCAGTCTTATTTAAATCACGTTGAGATATAGTTCTGAAGATGTTCTGTGTATGATGTAAATCAAAGTGTGAATCCTCCAAGATAAAAAGGTTTTCAGGGACAGAGTTTGTTCTTAAGAGGCTCCTATTAGCAGCTGATTTTCCAGAGTTAGAAGTCTACCACAGAATTCTCTCAGGATTGTCAACGATTAAAGGAGGATTTGGGTCTGGATGGGATCTAGTGTTGACCCTATGTGAAGCCAGACTGTTTTTCAAAAATGAGAGAGGTTGAGGTTTTAAGGGCTGTTTTTTGGAAATTTTTATCTCTCACGATGTCTTATCCAGTATGGGACTAGGATCCTAAACTTCTTCAAGGCTGGTTAACACAGTCCTAAAGAGACCTGGAGACCTAGATGAATCATAGGCCTACTGGGGCTAGTGGAGTCGCCAGGTGGAAACTTTTTAGCTTTTATGAAGGTAAGATATTAAATGGTTCCACCACCATGTTTATTTGTGAAGCCAAACTGAAATGTTTTTTGGGTTTTTCTAAGTTATTATGGTCTTATATGATATGAGAGTGTCCTAAATCTGACTTAACACTTAGCTAGGGTGTCCAAACAAACAGAGTTCACTCTTATGGCTTGGTAACTGAATCCCTCAAGGTTTGATAAGGACTTATAAGAATCCTAAGGGTTACTTAGTTTTTCACTGATTCAAAAAGTCCTATCATGATTACCATTGATTGGTAATGCTTGAGGGAGGTTACTTATGTTATACTAGACAGTGAGTGTTTTGTTTCGAAGATTTTACTCAATGTCCCACCGTGATCGCCATTATGTTGGTGTCCTGTTTTTTGATAGTTTGGAAAATCAAAAGACAAGGCAACATAAGAACCAATCTTTAGAGTCCCAGGATCTAGTACTCCTGTTCTTAGAGAGGGATCTCTCGAATTTTTGTTTGCAAAGGTTTATCTTGTGTGCTTAGAGTATGTATTTTAGACTAGTTATTAAGTGCAGGTGTTTGTTTGTTTGTTTGGTTGGGTTGATACAACAGAACATGAAAGACCTAGGAAAGATAAATAGAATGGAGGAACATCTGGTTCGTTGGGCAATGGAGTCAAAAAGAGGTCATAACATACTTATCAATGGATATGGGATCTCAGAGGGAAAATCTAACTTGTCCACAGGATCCTTTGGTTTTTGGAATGAGATGGACATCAATGATTTGAAAAGAGAAGTTTAATTCTCAACAAAGGGAATTTGAAAACACAATTTGAACAATAAAGAGCTTTTTGATAGACAGGGCTAACCATGAATTCTACAAATCACACCTTTAAGTAAACAATGATTTCCAAACAACTTTTAAAATGAAATCTAAGATTCGGGGAACACCCTATTTCCTCAAATATTTTATTTCAAATGACTTAGAAAACATAAAAGATTCACTGATAACTACAGTCATAGAAGAGGGAACACCTAACACATCTATGATTACAACTATAAAGACCTTTAAGACAACTGTTTAAGTAAAGACAAAGGGCAAGATCAAAACAGACCTCCTTGACTCACTGTAAACAGAAAACTACAAAGGGAGACTTCAATGACAGTTTTAAAGTGGTAGCAGACAAGCAAGGAGAACCATAAATCATGCTGAAACAAACTATTCGAACTATTAAGGAAATAAACAAGCATGAAGATTAAAGAGAGAGATTAAAGACTCTAAAATACTTCAGCAGAAGAAAACATGAAACAGTGAAGGATGAACAGGTATAAGGTGATTCCAGAAGTCATTTCTTAGCCTAAAACTTTCAACCTACCGTAGTAAGAAATCAGGGAACAGAATGAAAACAGGAGAAAACATTAAACAGTTTAGAATACTTCAGCAACAGCTAAGCTCATGGATCCAATGATAGAGCCTTCACAGTAACAAGCATGCAACAATATCATTAGGGCTCCAAGACTTCAATTTCTTCTTCAACTTCAACAGACTATGTATTATTTCAGAGAGTTCCAATATTACAACTAGTGATCAACCAACCCCTCACTCATCTTATTCAGAAGTATATATAGAAGAATGAGGAGTTGAGATCTGATAAAAGATCTCAAAAACTAATTAATACAGACTTTAATCTTCTTGGCCTTTGGGGGCTCAATGAAGCAACTTGCATAGGTGTCTTCTGTATAAAATCATTTACATTAACTAATAGGTTTGCTGGAAAGAATTTGTAGACTTCAAGGCTCCTCGTCATCCTTGTAATAACTTCTGCTGACAGCTACAATAAGTTCCTTTGGTTGAAATAACTGTTCAGCTGTATTGATGAAAAATATCTCCTGGTCTGGTAATAACTTCGACCTTCTTTGATTGCTTTGAGGCTGCAAGTGGCTCTGCAACGGTTGGAAGTTTTAATTAGCCCCTGAGATGATAGTGGAGGTCTCTTTTCCGATAAAACAGTCATGATTTTATTTTAAACTGTGGTTTAGGCTTCTGATAATCCATTTTTAGCCGTAATCCCCATAGATCTGTCCTCAATTTTCTGTCTTGATATATTTTGGTTTTGGCACTGATACTCTCTGACTGTGCCCGATTTACTGTGTTTTTGCTGGTATACAGGGCTGCGTAGGGGTGATATGGCATCAATGCCTTATGAATCATCGATGAAACGTGAATTCGAAACCCGCAAATGATTGTTTTTTATGGATCAGAGGCAGGAGGATCGTCACCCTTTGTCTCTGAAATTTATCCAGAAATGGCGAAAAAACCATTTAACCCTACAAAATACGAACAAATATTATGAAATCCTGCATGTATGGACTAACTGCTTCAGAAGGCACGTGGAGGGAGCATGGCCATTGTATGGCATCATCTAATGGTTGAGATTGATCAGAGGAATTCAAAGGGAAGGCGGAAAATGAATTTGAATCGGAGTCGTCGATTGCGCGGAGATCAACGTTCGGGAGCGGAGGCAAAAATTCAAAGCGGAGGAATCAGGGTGATGAATTATGGGCCGTCGATCTGCAGATCAGATCGATGGCAGAGATGCTTTAATGACCGCGTCGTAGCCTGGTTAACTTTCGGGCTTCTTTGGTGAGCGATCGCCGTCCGATGGGCGGCCTCAGATCGGACGGTGGACGTAAATATCGCGTCGGGTCCACGTCCGATCTTTAACGTGCAATGGACGGTATTTTTATGAACAGTGCCCAAGACATGTGTCGGCCAGCGTATGGAATCACTTCGAAATGGAAAAAACTGCCTCGTGCTCAAAAATCGGTGCGATGAAATCTGCTTGGTTTTTGCAATCGGCGATTAGCTGGCGGGGACCACCCGGGTGATGGACTTTGCGCCGTCGATCTGTGGATCAGATCGACAGTGGAGATTGACTAAAATTTTGCGCCATTGGAAACTTTATAAATAATAAAAAACTTATAGTTTCAATATAATATAAAGTTTCAATATTTTCGGCGGCGAGATAAAAATATAAAATGGTTAGGCGCCCGTTTGCGGGGCCACGAGTTACATGGAAGGCCATATGACCGGGGGGTTATGGATGAAGGGCTAATCGGCATGGGGCGATGCGATAAGCACTTAGAGGGCCAATGCTTGGTTCTGGCACCAAGGCGTATGGAAGGGAAGGGTTAAAGACTTAGCCCAAGGAGGCTTAAGTCTATAATATATAAAAAATATGATTTTGATATATTTTCAATGATTTTCAAAGGGGTTTGAGGGTTTCGATAAGGCAGAGAAAAGGTCTCAGGCCTTATCAAAGGGTTTTGACGAAGGGGAAAAGGGGAAAAGACATGAAAATGAGGGATTTTCATGGGAAATGGAGGGGTAAAATGAGGTCAATTTTGGAAGAAGGGGGAAAATGAAAAGGGTGCTTGCAGCAGTTTTTCTTCATGTAATGACAACAAAATCTCTGAGTTGAAAAGGGGAAAAGTAGTGACGATTATCCAAAGGATAGGATATTATCAAAAATACTTTAAGCACCAACAAATTTTAGCGCTGAAATTGTTTCTTGAAGGCTATCCAAAATCATTTAGCCACCACTTGATATAACAGAATTTATAGGTGGCTGACAGCAGGAAGCATAAGTTAGTAGAACTAAGCTCAACGGAAGCAGAAAATATGGTGGCCAACGAAGCTACATGTGAAGCTATATGGATTAGGAAGTTGCTCATGAGCTTGTTCAAGAAGAAGATGGGAGCGACCAGTGTCTACTGTGATAATCAAAGTTGCATTAAACTCTCTGAGAATCTAGTGTTTCATGATAGGTCGAAACACATAGACATCAGATGTCATTTCATCAGAGACTGTTTACAGCATGGGGCAGTCAACCTGCAATATATTCCCACAGGAGATCAAGTAGTCGACATATTCATGAAATCTCTAGGGAGAGCTAAGTTCATCCAGTTCATGGAACATATGGGTATGGTGGAGAACCCATTTCAGTAGCAGAGACAGATATTTCTCAGTTGTAGCATCATCAGATGAAAGGGAGTTGCAATGTAAATACAATGTTGGCAGCAGTTCAGCAGGGTCAGCAGCAGCACAGATGCAGCTCATATCAGAGTTGCGCAATGGTTGGTTCGTAGTATGGCCAAACATCAGAAGCATGACAGGAGATGGTGCAGAGACAGTGTGTTGTGGTAGTAGTTGCATCACTAGAACACTTTCCTCACTAAGATGGAGTGTTAGTTTTTGTAACATTGGATGTGTTCTAGCCACGAGATTTGGTGGAAAGGCTAGTATACATGTATCCTCCAATACCCAAAAAAAAATTCTGGAAACTCCACCTAGAGGCGACTTAATTAGATTTATTAATTATTTTTTAATATTTCCTAAGTCTAAACTTAGGAAATATGATTAATTAATCATAATTAATTAATTCATGGTGTGAATGTTTTAGAAACTCACATGGATCGACAGGGAAATAATATGGACCATCGATTATGTTTTAATCTTGGGCATTGGTGCTCCAAAAGAAGATTATAAGAAAAATTCTATGGGTAGATGGAGAACACACCAATGCAGTTACTCACTTGCCTAGTAAGATTAATTTTTTGAGTGGCTGAAGTTCAACAGAGTAGATAGAGCCAGAGGGTGAGTAGCACATGAGATAGAGAGAGATAGGGTATCAGCAGTGGTCCGGGAAGTGCGAAACGAATTCAAGAAGTGGCAATGTGAGGAGAGACGCAGTCCACTAGAGCTTTGCGCAGAGGGTGACGTAGAGGCACCAACGTATGGGCAGAGGGTCCATCTCAGGGTCAGGGAGTCGTAGTGGAGAGTGAGGAATTTGTCACTAAATTTTTCTTCGTATTTTTCCTCTATTTTGGTTGTTTGAATTCTTGTACTTGAATTGTTGCTGAAGATTAATAAAGAAACCCACATCTGTTGCACTGTTTTTCCCACATTGGGTTTTTCCGGGGACAATTTTCCACAAATAAATGTGTCAATATTATAAGTGTGTGCTATAATTTCCATCGTTTTATATTCCACATTAATTTAGTGTGAAAATTGCAATAGTAAATTTATTTAATATTTTTCGTAGTAAATAAACTGCAAAATTAATTTGTCATTTTGAAGAATATTTTTAGTTATTACAATAGATGAAATTTTCACAGTTGAAAGTGGTGAGGAGTGTATGCCTCACTAAACCAGTCCACTTATGATTCCCTGTTCGGATAAGTCCCTATTCTGAGAAGGTTGTAGAGACTCCTATTAGAAATATTTCAAATCATTGTGTATTCTAATGGGAGCCTGAGTGAAAACAAGTATTAATCATTTAACTTTACAACCCAGCCCACATAACTAACTAAGATTAATCAGTCCTATGTATATTTAAGCTTATTTTTTAAATGTTCAACTGTTTCTTGAGAGTAGTGTCTTGAGACCAATGTTTTCATATTCTCTAGATTGTTGTTTCATATTCTATTAAATTTTATTTTCCATTTGTGAAGGAGGATATAAAGTCATATCCCTTATATTTTCCATTTGTGAAAGAGGATATAAAGTCACATCATTTAGTAATTATATTGTATGCCAAAATATTATCTTTGCAATGGGTAGATCGGAAACTCACGGTTTCTCGTAATTACGTTATATGCCAAACTATTATCTTTGTAGGAGATGTACTGAGGAACAGTTTCTCGGGAATTCTAAGACAAGCATATACAATTGCATCTAAGATCATATTGTGATGTGACACACGTAGGTGTTGATTCTAGAACAGAGTTTTTGAAATCAATTGACAGAGCCTTTAAATCCACCAGTTCTTCATTGTTGTGGTCTTCTGAACAGTCAATGTTATCTATAGATCAGGTCACTTTTTCTTCCTTAAAATCATGAAAAACATTAACCAACAGGGACTACCATTTCCTGCAACCCTTATAAAATTCAAGAAGAGATACAAAAAATTACATAAAGACATTGTTATCTATAAAGAATAATAATGGTTAATCAACAACATTCATAAAACCGTCAGAAGCCAAATAATGCACCAAGATCAAAAACTACATTAACAAATTAGCAAGCTTATGATAATGGATTCATTAAAAAAAGGAACTACAAAACATCAAACAACCAATGATCAACAAAAATAATAAACAGGTACAAATGGATGTAAAATCAATATTGGTACTAAGTGAGAAAAAAATATGGAAATTATATTACTTGGCATCTTATGTAAAACCATTATCTACAAAGCTTCAAGGGTATATATTTTATATGGAAATTATATTACTTGGCGTCTTATGAAAAACCATAATCTACAAAGCTTCAAGGGTATATATTTTTATGGGAGTACTATGTTATTGATGAGTCATAAAACTACTAGCTTTAAACATTTTTTTCCTTATTTTTAATCTTTTTTGTTTACCCATAAATCTCTTTTAGCCCATTTATATTGGCATATTGGAGTTTAGTCTCAAAATATTTTTCATTATATTTCTTAGCATTTCATTGAATTATGATTATCATTAGAGAGAATTAGTATATTTCATATTCACTTTTGAAATAATGGTTTGTGTGTGAACAAGTTTTTATAGGGAATTGCTTCAAGTTTTTATGCTATGGATTCACAAGCCACAAGGTTGAAGAAAAATTGAGTTATTGGTGCTAGTAATTTGTAGATCTAGGTGTTGTAGATTTAGCTTGTCATAAAAGAGGAATTCGCCCACAACTAATTATATAACCACTTGGGGAAAACAATAAAATTTATATTTTAAGGTTTGAATTATTGTAAGTCATATTTCTATGTACTCATGTGTGCATATTTACTTTTATTACAAGCATATATCTATCTTAATTTTGAATCTACCAAGTGTCAATAGGTATCAAATCTCTCAAAATGCAAACCTCTTTTTGAGTATAAAAGATAAGGAAAAAATTTCACCTCAAAATATTGTATTCCTCTTAACTCTTGACAGATCAGTTAAAATGAATCTATGTTAGTTTTAATCAAACCACAAAATCAAATTGTTTTAATTATAATTTATAAGTATTGCAAACACTTAGACGTTGTTTTCAATGAAAATCACAACCATACTTGAAAGCTTATTTTGCTAAAAACTTGTAAAATACTTGGGATGAGACTAGTACAATGCATCAACTTTATTATAGTATATGAAGCTCAATAAAGTTAGAATTGCAATCATACTTGAAACCACATCTTGTTAAAAGCTGACGAAAGATGCGAGAAAAAAACTATTTTAAATAAAATTCATTGCATCAAAGTAAAGCGTTATTCTATCATAATGTTATGTTCGTAATTATGGTAAATTTTGATAATTTACATTTTCAAAAAGTTGCTTTTTAAGGTGGACTATTGTAAACAAACTTGTTCCACAAGTTTGAAAATAAAAATGCTTAGTTTAAAAATGCTTGTATTATATTGCTTTAAATAAGTATAACTTATTTTATTATGTATAATGTTAAAAAAAATGAGAGTTTAACTTAATAAATTTTAAATATTATTTTTAATTTAATTTGTATATATGTGTTCCTTAGGGCATATTTTCTTTTAATTTGTCTATCATGAAATTACATAAGCATTTGATATCCAAATTGAGCGTTTCAGAATTTGTAGTAGGCTATTTTAGTATATTGTTTTCGCATAATTATGTAGAAATCAAGTAAAGGAAATTTAAATTAAATGTTTATGTTTATAAAATTAAAATATTATTTTTAATTTGTATAAAATAAGCTTATAAAATATGGGAGAACAAACTTGTTTTACTAAGAATCGTTATAATAATCATTTTGTTATAGTAAATAAAGGTTAATAAAGTTAGAAGTGCAATTAGACTTGCAACCATATCTTGCTAGAATTTTATCAAAAATGGGAGAAGAAATTCTTTTAAAGAAGCCTCATTGTATTTTTTTTGTAAGTATGTCTAAATTATATTATCTGAATTAAATTTACAGTATTTACATCCATGAGTTTCATCTCTGCCTCAAAGCGAGGAAACCATAAAGGTAAGACAAGAGTACTCTGCCCCTGGAATGGGAAACCAGAGTTAACATTGTTTCTCAAAAATATGGAACCATATGAGTTGCACAGCAAGGAAAGGCCTCATGATGTTTGGATAGAGGACTGATGAAATATCACAGTTTCATGTTGAGGCAGAGTAAAAATATCCTCAGTCTCTGGATTGGCACTCATAGGCTGAGCTGCAATGGTGTTATCGCACTGGAAATTGCCAAAGAAAAAATATATTTTGTCAACCAATGACCAAAAGGAGAAAAAAACCGACTTGGAGTTGCTCAGGATGTCGGCGAGTGATGCGAACTACTATGAAGCTAGACAGAAATTGAGTTGGATCCACCATGTGCCTAAGAGATTCCATGGGCCTGCATCAAACTGATCTCCTCTGCAATCTCCTCCATAATGTAGCTCCCGTAAGGGCTGGGTCTGGGGGGAGAAGAAGGGGAAGCATTGGTCGCAAGTGGAGGAGCAGTGGGCGCAACAAGAGACGGGGGAGCTTTACGAGTGGTATGGGGGGACGAGCTCACAAGAGGAGAGTGCACAAGGGACAGAACTAAGGAGGGGATGTTTGGGAGGGTAATCAATGTCTAGGTCCCTGCAAGATAACCACTTCAAGGAGGTAGATGAGTTGAAAAGAAGCATAAAGAGCTCAGTAACTAGATGGGTGGCTTTATCATTGATGTCTTCACATGCTTTCGGTTGTTAGGGCAGAAGGTTGCGCAGGGCCCAAAGGGATGACAGCCCATGGTGTATTTCCTCTTCCTCCATGTCCACGACCTTATTGCAGCTATGCTCTGGAATTCAATGGTCAAATAAGGTGGAAATGGAATTATCATCCACGGTGGTTGGGGGTCTCCATCGGCCTTGTCCATGCCCTAGGCGACGGCCTTGCCTTCTTTAACCACTCATGATTGGAATGCAGGTGCAGATATCGACAAGGCCAAGAGGAGTGGAGTTGAGTGGAAGGGAAAGAAGCTAGAGAAGGAATGGTAGGGATTTCAGGTCGCAATGGGGTAAAAATCCTAGATAATAAGCAAGGTGGTCCTTGCAAACTAAGGCGATGGGATGCGTGGAGTAATTAGGTCAGGCTGGTATCATGTGAAGTCGGATGCCCACCACGTGTCGAAAACCATCAGTTAACTAGGGTGATCTCCCTTTGGTCACCCAAATCCAGGGATCGAAGGTCTCATAGAGCCAGACTTAAGCATTAGGGGAACTAGTCTAGGAGGTTCTCCACTGTAGATGACCAACATGCCAGCGGTTGATTATCTTCGATGCCTTTATTGGCTATAAAATCAGCAAGGGAATTTTCTTTGCGCTTGACATGCGAGAAAATAATGGCTTCATGATGAGTCAAAATACGTGCTAGATTTGGAACATGGTAGTCGATCCTCCAGCCTAGAGCTTGTCTAGTAGGAAGAGACCCATTAATGATTTTTTTGGCCATGTTGAAATTATCTAGGAGTCTCCTTCGGCAATGAGGGGAATAAGGTGATTGTTATGAGTGATTTGGATTCTTGCAATGAGTGCCTTGATCTAAGCTACATTGTTGCTTTCATGACCAATGTGACTCTTGTATATTTGAATAATGTGTCCGATATGATATTTGATAACACCTCCAAAGCTTGCTTCTCTAGGATTTCCCTAAGAGTCTCCCTTAAATTTGGGTTTGAATTGAAGGGAATTGTGGGAGAACAAGAGGAGGGGGAGGGCTAGATCTGGGTAGGGAGCCTTGAGTGGGCTAGATTGGGGAGTTTAAGGCTCCACCAATTGAGAATGTATTTTTATATGGGAGGGGAAAAATCTTGGGTGGTCCATTTGTTGAGAGTTTTTTATTCCTCCAAGTGCTTATGCATGAACAGCTAGACTTCCTTCGGCAGCTTACAATAGTTGGTGAAGATCCTTTGGTTGCGCTCTTTCTAGATTTCGCATACTAGGAAGTCAGGAGCCACAATCCAAATGTAAGATAGGATGGTGTTGATTAAGGGGGAGGCTGGTCATTTTCTTATAGAATTGGTAATGACATCGTTTTCCTCGATGGATGTTAGGAAATTGTACTCTAATTTATGCCATAAGGATTTGGAAAAAGGATAGCTGAGGAAAAGGTGGTCCAAATTTTCTTGTTGGTCTCTATGTAAAAGACAGCGGGATGGTCCATGGAGGCCTTTTTTAATCAGATTATCCCATGTGAGGACTTTTTTCTTGGATAAGATTTAGAGGAAATTTTTTATTTTAGGCTAGGTATTAAGGCTGTAAAGCTTGTTCCAAAATGATTTTGGCTCTAGAAGATCATGCTGAATGAGGAAGTTGTAGGCTTCTTTGACAAAAAAAATTCTTGAATTTTGGTATCCCCACCAAAGAACATCATTGCCATATTTTGGCTCAATAGATATTTTTTCGAATTCTTGTTGCACAAGTGAGTCGTTGAGATCATTCGCTTCCTTCGGGCATAGAATTTCATGGGCCCAAGTTCGCTCTGTTGGATTATCAATGTTGGTCCAAAACTAGGAGATGGAGAACCATTCAGTGTTAAGGGCAGATGCAAGGTTGAGCAGGGTGGGGAGGATCGAGCCCAGGAATGGTTGTTGTGGCCAAGAATCATTCCAGAATTCATCCCAGCTTCCATCCCGAACTTCCGAGAAGTTGTGATCCCAAATCATATGTCTATTTTGATTTTCTAGTTGCCATATCATAGAGCCTAAAGATGAGTGAGATAGACAGGTCAGATATTTTTGAGGGAGGTCACTTAAATATTTAAAGTACTAGAGCTTGATCGAAGGTTCTTGTTTATGCTTTATCCATTTCCAACAAATTTTCTCACCCAATTTTGTTGAATTTTTTTGGATCATGGATTCCCAACCCACCAAAAGCTTTTGGAAGGCATATGGTGTCCCATTTAACAATTAGCCATTTGTGCTTGATTTTAGTTCCTCCCCATAAGAAGGAGTGTTGAATTCCTTTGATTGCTTTAAGCACCCATTTGGGAGCACTAGAATGGAAAATAGGTAGAGAGGCAATGATTAAAGAACTGATTTGAGGAGGATGAGATGATTGGGAAAGTTGTGGGCTCTGTGAGTCCAACAATTCATTTTGGAAGCCAACTTGTCTAAGAGGTATCACCAGGAGGAGTGCTTAATGGCAGAGGAAGTGAGGGGAGCTCCAAGGTATTTTGTTGGGAGGGAGGCAATGGAGAAACCAAGGATGCGTTGGATGTTCCTTTGTGTGATGGGAGGGGTGTTGAAGAAGAAGATATGAGATTTTTCTAGGTTAATATTAGTGCCCGAGGCCAGGGAGAAAAATTGACGATGGCATTTATCTATTTAGCCTCTTGCACCTAAGGGTGGTTCATGAGAGGTATGTCGTCGAAAAAATACTGGTGAGTATGAGTGGATTCATTGTGAATTGTGAGGACTTGGATGGATACTTTGGCCTTGGAAGCATGAATGGTGTGTCCTAGACCTTCATCCATGAGGATGAAGAGAAAGGGGTAGAGGGGATCTCCTTGATTGATGCCTCTTGAGGGGAGAAAGGTGTTGGAAGGGATTCCAATGAAAATGATGGAGAAGAAGGGGGTGGATAAGAGATACAGAACCCATTGGGTCCATTGAGTAAAAAAACCAAAGGCCTTGAGGGTGCTTTCAATGTAATTCCAGTTTAATTTATGAAATTATTTGGATGTAAAGCTTAAGTAACATGCCTGGTTTTTTTAAATATTTGAGAGAATGAATAATCTCATGGGCTAAAATGATGCCATCAAGGATTTGTCTTCCTTAAACATAGTCAGATTTCTCAAGGAATATGAGGAGGGGGAGGAGTGGTTTGAGCCCGTTGGCAATGATTTTAGACATAATTTTGTAGATGACATTGCATAAGGTTATGGTTTTGTACTTACCAGGCAATGCTGCATTTTCCTCCTTTGGGATGAGGGTGAGGAATGTGGTGTTGAGGGCTTGGAGGATGGATTTGGTGGTTCTAGACTATTCCACCACATCATGGATCTAATTACCAAGAAAGTGCTATCATCTCTTGAAGAAGGACGCGGTAAATCCATACGGACCTGGGGCCTTGTTATCCTCCATTTGGAAAAGGGAATCATGGACTTCAGATTCTGAGATGGGTCTCATGAGGGCAGCATTGTGATCCTATGTGATGAGTTTATGGATTTTGGTTGTGATTTGAGATATGGCTTCCCTTCACGAGATAGGAGGCTCTTGAAGCACACTATAAAAGTGGTTGACCAGCTCCTGCTCAATATCTGCTTGAGTCACCACCATGGCTCTTGATTATTTTCTGAGTAGGGAGATCTTGTTGTTGCCTCTGTGTTGGATAGTATATTTTTGGAAGAAGGAGGTGTTACATTCTCCTTCTTTGAGCCAGTGGATTATAAATTTATGTTTCCAGTAAATCTCTCCTTGCTTGTATCATTCCTCAAGTTACTGGAAGATGTGAGCTTCTTGAGCATTAGTGGATTCAGATCTACCATGGAGAATTATGTCCTATTGTAGTTGTGACATGGCTTTCTTGGTGCTTTTTTTCTACTGAAATATGTGCCTGAATTCCTCTTTGTTCCACTTTCGAATTCAGAGCTTGATTTGCTTGAGTTTCTATTGAAATACAAACATTTTGGATCCTTGAAAGTGGCTCATTCCTTTCCACCGGCCTTCAATTTTGGGGATGAGGTTTGGGTCAATGAGCCAGAACTGTTTGAATCTGAAGGGTTTCTTCATGGGTTTGTTGTGGGTTCAAACAGAGAGGGAAATGGGCTAGTGTTCTGAGCCTAAAGAGGGGAGAATGTTGGCAGAGAGGTTGTGTCCTAAGACCACAAGGTCCTCAGAGACCAAAAATCAATCAAGGCAAGTAGAAATTTGAGTAGCCCCGCCTTGCTTGTTGTTCCAGGTGTATAAACCATTGGTGGTTTTGACATCAACAAGGTTGGATTCCACAATGAAGGATGAGAAGAGTTGAGACTCTTGATCAAGTTGTTAATGCCCTACTTTCTTCTCTTCAAGAGAGGTGATGATGTTGAAGTCTCCTCCTAGGATCCATTTGGAGGGGTCGAGCTAGATTTTCAAGGAGGATAGGTGTTCGAACATCTCACGTTTTTTAGAAGGGGTTTGAGGCTCATATACATTGGAAATTGTACCTCAGAGGTTGGTACCTAAGAGGTGGAAAGATAAGATAATAATAACATAGTGAAAAGAAATGGGTTCCATTCTTATAATAGGAGGATTTCAGGTGATGCCAAGGCCACCAAAAGCACCCTCCGTGTCCACTAATAGGCTCTTTGCTTGCTTCCAGATCTTAAATATTATGGTGGCAAACTCTATGTTAGTGTATTTTGTTTCTTTAATGAGCAATATGGTAGGAAGGTCATGTTGTTTCCAATGTCACGGAGGGTGTCAGGGTCCTAGTATTCATAGGGCAGGGAATATATTTGAGCCTAGACAAGGGCCCATGAAGGAGTCCATTATTGCATGTAAATCCCAATAGAGTTGAGAAAGTAAGGCTCGAATTATAGAACTGACTTGATCCCATCCTGGTGTGTGAAGATTACAGTGAAGAAACCCTTGGAGCCTAGCTTGACATCATAGTGCACTTTTGGCTTCCATTTGAGCGCAATCCATTGGAGGAGGGTTTTTTTCGTAGGCCAAACCCCAATCAATTTGCAGATCAACGCATGGTACTGCATGAACTAGATGTTATTATTCAGTCTGGTTGGGATAATTTACAGCCTGGGAATCTTATTCGACTTAGCTTTGTAGGTGCCTGTGGTCCTTTGTTCTAGTTCGAGGTTGTTAGGGGATTACATCATAACTTCATTAATGTCTTTTTCGTTAATATATCCATCTTTGGAAGCATTCAAAGAGGGTTCATATGGGTTCTAAACTGAATATTCCACATTAATACTAAGACTCTTGGGGTTGGAGGAGCCAGGGGATCCTCCCCCAATACTCGTCATGACCTTAGCACTCAGCCACATACTGGGTTGAGGGTTGTAATAGGGAAGGGAATGAGTTGCAAATACAAAGAGAGGGACAAGAAATCCAAGGAAAGAGAATCCATAGCAACATAACTCCTCTCTTCGAATTTGTTGCAATTGTTTGAGCATTGAAATCTCATTGTATTCAAGGAAAGCATTATTAATGTTTTACAAAGCATAATGATGTTCATAATTGTGCTAAACTTGATCATTTACATTTAAAAGAAAAAGAAAAAAAAAAGAACAAAAACTTCTACTATTTATAATGTTCACACTTTTCATTTTGAGCATATATATCTAGGAATTGAATTCAATTGCAAATTAATAAACTTAGTAGGTATTTTTCAAATCACATTTACAATATACGTTTGAATTAATAGTAATATTATGTTCAATGAACAAACTATTTAGCTATTGTGTGAATAGTTGTCCCATTTGCAAAGTATAATTCATGGTGTTAAAATCAGTATGTCATTACTCTTAACATATACAAGTGAGAAAAGTTATGTCAATAACTTGCAAAAAGCAGTATGGAACGAGTTGATCTGAAATTAAAAACTTGAAGGTTTCTTATAAAAATTTCAAGCAACTTTATGACTTGTGGGAAATGGATTAACTTGTAAAAGCACATAAAATTAGTGTTTTTGGATTATTTTGCAGACATAAAACAGAGAAAAAGGAACCATAAACAGCAACACAACACAACAATTTGATAACGGAGTTCACCCCTCTTGGGCTACATCTCTGATTCTAGCTTCCAATGTTGGGCCTCTTCAAATATATCTTCAAATATGAAATTACATCAGTTTATAGTGTTCAAAATTCAAAAATAGCACTTCCAAAGGATTTAGAATGCTCAAAAACCCCTATCTATACTCTTATTGAGCTCAAAATGGTTAAAAAATGAGCAAGATATGCCTTCTGGAAAACATTTATGCTAATTATTCTACTAATCTGCAAAAGTGGTAACCATTCTACGTATTTCTCCTTCCATTGGCCGTCAAGCGACAAATTCGCTTGGCACCGACAGGATTTCTACTGCAAATCATGTAATTTGTCACCTCATTAAATTCGCCAATAACCCCTTAAGCACCGATTTTATAGCCCCTGAACACGGCCACTTTGGAACATATGGTTAGTGGTCAGGCTACCCGCCCACCCCTGCTACTCCACTCCCACCGTCTCGTCCATAGGTCACATAGTGGTCATGGGACTGCAGGTTGGCATGGGCCAGGTGCCACCCGGTCTACCCCTTCCATCACATGTTGTGGTCGTATGGCATCACCAGAACCAGGGGTTGGGATAACCGCCTACCCCCTCCACCTTCCACCCACATATGGTCATATGGATGCCAAAAAACCAAGGACTAGAACCATGTGCCCCACCCCCTCCTCCCAATGTTGAAAGAGATTTAATTTAAATATAAATTTGTGGCATAGTTATAACGAGCAACCTAGTTGGATTTTGTTCAGAAATTAGTTTAAAATGGATAGGTCATGGGTTCGATTCCGGCAGGGTCACCTAGTCAACCAATAATAATTTTGGCATTTTTTCGAGGGCCACGTGGCACCCTCCCATTAGGCCATGTGGCACCCTCCCATTGGGCCACGTGGCGCCTCATGATTAGGCAACCCCAAACCAAGTTACCAATGAAAATGTGCCAACATTTCATGTGCTACTTACCATGTGGCGACATGGGATTGGCCTGTATTGCCTAATGTGCTTTCCTAGTCAACTGCTGACATCAGCGTATGGTCTGCCCCAGTCAGCGGCTCAGTCAACCCTATTGTTTGACTTTTTAGTTATTTTTCCAAAACTTCAGAAAACCATAACTTTCTCATACAACGTCGATTTGAGGCGATTCAAGCGGTGTTGGATTCAGAACGATGAGAAGTACGATTTGGAATTGATTGCAAGATATTTTGAGCACTTTCATTTTTGAACATATTTCTGATCCCCTAGATCATTCCACCCCATTGGAAGTTTTTGGGACACCCAAATTCTTGTTTTATTCAGCGAGTAAGTGAGGGTACATCTCCCTCACTTTTCTAATCTCAATCCACCTGGATTTACTTGGATTAGTTCCTTTGAGCCCCACACGAAGATACTCCACATTTCCTTTGCATGAAGTTCTTCTCCTCCTATCAAGAATAGTATATTGCTATAATTATTCTAAGTATTTAGGGGGGAAGTCTTCTATGGATGGAATTTAAACATTCTCTCCTTGATCTTCAATCATAGGAGGCTCATATAATCTCAAGTTTTCCACATTCACGACAACATAAAGTTGCACGTATGGTGGAAAAACTGATAGGAAAGCATTATTACCAATATTCTCTAAGATTTTAAAAGGACCATATATGATTGTCTTGAGATTTTTACCTTCAACTTGAAGTATTTCCTTGTAGATATATAGCCAAACTTGATCTCCCACCTGGAAGTTGTGGTCAACACGATGCTTGTCATGTCTCACCTTATACTTGGATTGACTCTTCTCCAACTGTTCCTGTATTGTCTGATGCACCAATTGAATTTTTTTAATGCAGTGCTTGGATTTGTCAATATAATTATGTCCATCCACCAAAACATCTTTCCTAAACATAAAATATAAGGGATATTTTGGTAAATATCCAAAACATGCTTCGAATGGAGATGTCTGAGTTGAAGAATGCTTGCCTCTATTGTAGGTATGTTCATCCCAAAGCTTAAGATGTTTGTTGCAGTATCCATGAAGGATATTTACTATTTTTTTGTTACCACTTTTGTCTGGCTATCGGTCTGTGGATGAAATTTTGTTCTCTTCTTCAACTTGGTGTCCATGAGTTCCCATAATCTTGACCAAAATTTCTTGACAAATCGAGAATCTTGATCTGAAATAATAGAATTAGGTAAACAAAAATGAACCCATACATTTTAGAAGAACATATTTTTGGTTTGTTAAGTTGTAACATGTTTCTTACATGGCATCAACACACATATTTTTCTAAAAAATCCACAACAACATAAAGATAATCATGACCTTTCTTTGACATTGGCAGCCCTCCTACAAAATCCATCGAAATACTTTCCCAAGGATGAGAAGGAATAGGAAGTGGAGTGTACAAACCCAACTTTCTATTGCTTGGTTTACTAGTAGCACACATAGAACATCCTTTTACATATTTTGAAATAGTTTCATTCATGTGAGGCCAATAATAATACCTTTGTAATTGTGTTTTTTTTCCTACACGAAAGTGGCTAGCAATAACAGAAGTGTGGGCTTCCCTTATGACATTGACTCTTTCACCCTATGGAACACATAACTTGTTGAGATGATACAACAACTTGTTATGAACATGATAATCCAACTCTTCAACATGATTTCCTTGAATCAAAGTTTCATAAACATCTTTAAAGTTGTCATCTTGAGCATATTGTTCAATATAACTTTCATGCATGATTGATTTATGCTTAATAATGATATATGAATTAAAAAAAGGCCTTGATAACATATCAGCAACTTTGTTGTATATACCTTTCTTGTACCTGATTACCAAATGGAACTGCTATAGAAATCCCATCCATATGAAATGCCTTGCTTGTTGTATCTTTGTTTGCGATTGTAAATATTGCAAAGGTTGATGGTCAGTATGAATAATTGTTTCTTTACCCATCAAACAATGCTTCTATTTCTTCACACTTTGTACCAAAGCATACAATTTTTTATCATAAGTTGGATATTTAATTGCTACATTGGTAAACGTTTCAAAATGATAACAAATAGGCTTACCATGCTTCATTAAAATTGCTCACATGGCATAATCACTTGCATCGGTTTGAATCTCAAATTATTGCTTATGATCTGGTATTTCAAGGATTGGTGATGTACTAATTTTATTTTTCAATGTATCGAAGGTTTTTTGTTGCTTTCCTCTCCACTTAAATACATGTTTCACACTTGTCAAAGCATGTAGTGAAGCCCCAATAGATGAGAAGTTAGCAATAAACTTTGTCCAATATTGAGTTTCTCCCAAAAACCTCCTAACCAATGTTACATTGTTTGGTTTGGGCCAATTCACTATGACCTCAAATTTTGAGGGATCAATCTTCAATTCACCCCCTCTAACAATATGACCCAAATAAATTAAAGAGTTTTTCCCAAAGACACACTTAGATATCTTCAAATACAACTTTTCTCTTTTCAAGACATCTAGAACTTGCTTAACATTCTTGACATGCTCTTCACGAGTCTTACTAGAAATCAAAATATCATATAAGTAGAATATGACAAAATCATTAAGGAATGGTCTCAATGCATCATTCATAACTCTCATGAATGTTGCAGGTACATTGAAAAGCCCAAATGGCATAAATAACCATTCAAAAAAACCTTGTTTTGTCCTTATAGCAGTATTCCAAATATCACCTTCAGCAATCTCGATATGATGATAACCACTTCGCAATTCCAACTTACTGAAATAAATAGCATCCTTTAATCGGTCCAGCAAATCATCAATACGAGGAAGAGGATAACAATTCTTTAACATGATTTTTTTCAAAGCTCTAAAATCCACACACATGTGGCATATACCGTCCTTATTTGGAACCAAGACAATAGGAGACCCACAAGGAGATGTATTAGGCCTGATAACCCCTTTTCCAAGAAGCTCTTGAATTTTCTTCTTGATCTCCACATTCTCCAAAACTGACATTTTGTACATGCCAATGTTTGGAAGAGGTGCATCCTACTTCAAATAAATCTCATGTTGGATTCCTCTTTTAGGAGGAAAGCCTTCAGATTCATAAAACATCTTATCATATGTTTTAACAACTTCAACCAAATAATTCTTGGATTTTGCATCACATCCTTGGAAAGCTTCAGATTGGGCAGTATCTTTGGGTTTGATCATCAAAAATACAAAAGTATTACTAGAATATGCAAGCATTTTTCATTTGACCAACACTTACAAGAGACAAATTCATCTTCTTGCGATGTGCTCTGTGTTGAGATTCAACAAGATGATGAGCTTAGTGAAAAGAGTCGCCTTCACTAAGTGGGCCCGCAGGCTATTTTTGGCGCAAGTCTATTTTTAGACATCATGATCATATTTCAGAAGTTGCAGGATGCTATTTTTGGATGGTTGATCAAGTTGGAAAAATAGATGAAATTCTATTTTTAGAATATTGGGCGAAGTCTATTTATAGATCGTCAATCTAAAAATAGATGCATGTCGATTATTATTAGCTCTTAATAATAATCAGACTCTAAACAACAACTTATTCTCTTGGAGCACTTCAGTTCAGTGCACAAATGTGGCACAGCAGCTGATAGAAGGAAATACACTATTCCTGAGGGTTTATTGGAGCTATTGCATGGAGGACTCGGTTAGAACTCAAGTGGCAGAGTTATGACATAGTTGGAAGAAGTATTTATGGAGTTGTATTCAGTTTAACTCAGTTAGACTCGGTTGAGCTAGTTGTATCTAGTCTAACTGATTGATACACTAGTGAGAGTGGAGTGAATTAATTAGTTAATTAATTCACAAATAATAACTCATTAATCAACTGAACAATACAGTAGTTAACTACAGTGCATGGCAGTTTCAGTGGAGACCAATGGAGAGATAGGTGAAAGGGAAAGATAGACTATCTGTTTTGACTATAGTGATGCATTGATTGCATCCAACACTCTAATCAACTGAACAATACAGTAGTTAACTACAGTGCATGGCAGTTTCAGTGGAGACCAATGGAGAGATAGGTGAAAGGGCAAGATAGACTATCTGTTTTGACTATAGTGATGCATTGATTGCATCCAACACTCAGTGGAGCTGCCAATGAGGATTGCGCAGTCAAGGATGGAGTAATTTGAATTCATTCAGAGCTATTCTTCAACAGATATTGCACAGTGGAGGCAGGCTAGCATGTGGCAAATATTGATGCATGGATTTGTAAGATTAGGCCTGATTAGTGTATGACGATTGTACTATACTGAGGGCTTGTGATAATCTTTGTATGTTTGTATGAGATATTCATATGATCTCCATGTTACATAATATATAGTTGGGGTTTTCAGATTCAAGCTTTCCTAGATAAAAACTGTGTCATGTGTGATTGATTTTTTTGTTTACGCTTCACATGTGTGTGCAATTAAATTTTCCGCAAAAGATTAACAAGTGGAATAGATTCAGTATCTTGCATAAAGTTAAATAGTGTGAGATTAGGTGGATCTAGGACATATGCATGCTTAGTGCATATAATTTCTACATGGTATCGAGGCAAGGTTGATTGAAGATTGCAATTGTGAAGTGAGTTTGTGCTGGTGGACAATTCGAATTTGCTACAGAAGATTCTTGGTGCAGAAATAGAGTATACATTGAAATGTCTTTCAATGGGTTGAGATTGGAGTATGCCCTTGATGGGACCTCGAATTAAATAGCCTGGAAGGACAGGATGGTGGCGGTGTTGGAGGATAATGGGCTGAATGAGTTCATCGATAGCGATGTTCCTAAGCCGGGATCTAGCGATGCTGCATTACTTGATGCATGGCAAAAGAAGACTGCAAAGACGAGGAGAATTCTGTTGGAAGGTGTGAAGGACTACATTATGTCTAACCTTCATAGGAAATACACTCCATTCTTAATGTGGAAGGCTTTGACAGACTTGTTCCAAAGCAGAAGTGACCAGAGGAAGTTGGCGCTTAAAGATAAGCTCAGAAAAATAAAAATGGAGAAAGGCGACAGTATTCCAAAATACCTCATGAAGTTTGTCCACTACAAGGATGATCTGGGAAGTGTGGGGGTTACTGTTGATGATGAAGACTTGGTGAGCTTTTCTCTCCTTGGGCTTCCGAAGAGTTGGCATAGCTACGAATACTTTTTCAATGGACGGGAGATACTACCAGGATGGGAGCGACTTTGGTCGGATCTTGTGCAGGAGGAGATAAGGCGGGCTACCAGGAATGGATCTTCATCGAAGAATGAAGATGAAGGGAATTTCGGTTTGGATGCCAAAGCAAGGAAAGGGAAGGGGAAGACAAATCCTTCTAAATATGGTGCTAAAGGAAAGAAGCAGGACTTGTCCAAAGTGAAGTGTTTTCACTGTCACGAGCATGGACATTTTGCCACCAAATGTCCACAAAAGAAGAAGAATAAGCAGGCTGTTGGATCTGCAGTTGGAGAGACCTTAGCCTCGCAATTTGAGCTATATTTTTCTTTGATCGCATGCTTGGTTTCAAGCTGCATGGGATCGGTGTGGTATCTTGAAAATGGTGCGTCTTTCCATGTGAAGGGAGACAAAGAGTTGTTTAACTTGGAGGAGAAGGACCTCCAGATGCATATAGAGATGGGCGACAGTGGTCGGTACAGTGCGACTGGAATTGGGACCATTACCTTTGAAAGGGAGTCCGGTAATCCATTCTTGTTGAATAATGTCATGCATGTTCTAGGTTTGAAGAAGAACTTGGTCTCAGTCGCAATGCTGGAAGACAAGGGTTATGATGTTGTTTTCAGTGAGGGAAAAGCCTTCCTTCGACATAAAACAACGGGTCAAACCAAGAAGATAGGCGTTCGAATTAAGAATCTCTACAAGCTGGAGGTAGATGGATGTGCTGCAATGGTGGGAAAAGCAGAAGAAGTGGTGAGCTGGGATGAGGGTGAATTATGGCACAGGAGATTGGGCCATCTTCACCATGGCGCTTTGAAGATTTTACAGCAAATTTCTACTGGAATTCCCAAGGGTACTCTTGCACAGTCAGATCAGTGCAAAGGATGTACAATGGGTATGTTTGTGAAGACCACCTTTCATGAGAAGGAGAACCGTGCTTTGGTGATCCTGGAGAGAATTCACACAGACGTGTGTGGACCATTCTCGGTTGCTTCAACAAAAAAACACAAGTATTATGTGACATTTTTTGATGAATTTTCTCGTAGATTCTGGATATTCTTCATGCAGAAGAATAGTGAAATATTCTCAAAGTTTTGTGAGTTCAAGGCATTGGTGGAGAAGGAGTCGGGGAAGCAGGTGAAAGCTCTAAGGAGCGATAATGGTGGTGAATACATCTCGGGTGAATTCAAAGACTTCTGTAGCAAATAAGGAATTCGAAGAGAACTCATAGCGCCTCATAACCCACAGCAGAATGGGGTCGCGAAGAGAAAGAACAGAACAATCGTGGGTGTTGCATGAGCGATGTTGCATGACCAGGGCCTACCAATGCACTTGTGGGTGGAAGCATGCAACACTGCAGTTTATGTGCAAAACCATTGTCCTCATAGAGTACTTGGCATGAGTACACTCGAAGCAGCTTTTACTGGTAAGAAGCCTGATATTTCTCATTTGAAGATTTTTGGCTCACCTGTTTACATTCATGTGACAAAGGAAACCAGGAAGAAGCTGGAGCTGACTGCAGAAGTTGGGATATTTGTGGGGTACACAGAAACACCCCATAACTATCATGTGTATTTTCCAAACATTCGGATGACTGTTGTGCGACGGGATATAAAATTCAATGAGGTGAAAGCCATGAATTTGTCGCTTGAGAGGGAGCTACACTTGCATGCAGAAGAGGAACTTCTTGTTCCCAAAGATGAGCCTCTAGATGTGGATCAGCCACAAGAGGAGATTCATGGAGTGGAGGAGTCCACTCATGCAGAACCAAACATCAGATAAGGCAGGAAGCGTACCACAGAAGCTGAGAGACTGAAGGTGGATGCGGCACAGAATGTAGGAGTCCCTACATCACAGCGTAGACAGAGACAGTCACCTGACCGATATACTAGATCCATGGCTCTTATGAGCAAGTGTATTGTGACAGAGCCATCTTCTTTTGAAGAAGCAGCGCAGGAGCCCACATGGGTAGATGCCATGGTGGAGGAGTATGACTCCATTGTCAAAAACAGTGCTTGGGAGATTGTTCCAAGGATGGTGGGAAAATCAGTTGTAGGATCAATATGGATCTACAAGGTAAAGCAAGCTGCTTATGGGAGCGTCGAGAAGTATAATCCAAGATTTGTTGCTCGAAGCTTCTCACAGATTGAGGGGATTGACTATGAAGAAACCTTTGCACCTGTCGCACGGTATTCTTCCATACACACCATCCTTGCTCTCTCAGTGTAGATGGGTTGGCACATTCATCAGATGGATGTAAAGACTGTGTTCCTTAATGGGATCACTGAGGAAGAGGTGTACATTGAGCAGCCTGAAGGATTTGAGATCTTCAGCAGCGAGTCGCATGTGTGCAGACTCAAAAGAGCGTTGTATGGGCTGAAACAAGCACCTCATGCTTGGTACACTCGGATCGACAACTATTTCACTGGACTTGCTTCACCAAGAGTGAGGCGGATGCAAACCTATACTAGATTGTGGTTGAGGGTAAGATTTTAATCATTGTACTTTATGTTGATGATTTAATGCTAACAGGTGATGAGCAGTTGATACACTCATGCAAGGAAGATCTTGCAAAGGAGTTTGAGATGAAGGATTTAGGCCTCCTTCATTATTTCCCTGGATTGGAAATATGGCAGCGGGAAGGTGAACTGTTTGTATCTCAAGGAAAGTATGCCCGGGAGATACTGGAGAAGTTTCACATGCAAGGCTGCAAGCCTATCGACACTCCTCTTCCCGGAAATTGGAAGAAATAGGATGCTACATCGGCAGAGGTAGTGGATGCCATTTTTTATCGATGGTTGGTGGGTTTTCCATGTTTTTAGTCAATACAAGACCGGACATATGCTATGCGGTGAACCAACTTTCACAAGCGATGGTTAAGCCTACCAAGCTCTTTTGGAAGGCAGGAAAGCATGTCTTGAGGTATCTCAGGGGCACATCTGAGTATGGTTTATGGTACAGATAGATGGATGAGGTGAAGTTGCATGACTTCACGGATGTAGATTGGGCAAGAAGCCCAACAGACAGAAAGAGAAAGTCAAGAGGGATTTTCAGTATCGGATCTACGGCAGTTTCTTGGTACAGCAGGAAACAAAGATCTGTGGCACTCAGTTCAGCGGAAGCGGCATACATGGCAGCAATTTTAGCTGCATGTGAGGCTATCTAGATGAGGAAGATTCTGGTTGGTTTGTTCGGTTCACATTTAGATCCCACAGTGATTCATTGTGATAATAAGAGTTGCATTAAACTCTCGGTTAATCTTGTGTTTCATGATATATCTAAACATATTGATATATGGTATCATCATATCAGAGATTGTGTGCAGCGGAAGATCATGTTGCTTCAGTATATTCCCATAGAGGATCAGGATGCATATATTCTAATGAAGGCGCTCACGAGGAGAAAATTCGAATACCATAGAGGCAGGATCGGGGTGAAGGATAATCCCTATATTGTTGAGAGGGAGTGTTAAGATTCAACAAGATGATGAGCTTAGTGAAAAGAGTCGCCTTCACTAATTGGGCCCGCAGGCTATTTTTGGCGCAAGTCTATTTTTAGACTATGTCTATTTTTAGACATGATGATCATATTTCAGAAGTTGCAGGATGCTATTTGTGGATGGTTGATCAAGTTGGAAAAATAGATGAAATTTTATTTTTAGAATATTGGGCGAAGTCTATTTATAGATCGTCAATCTAAAAATAGATGCATTTCGATTATTATTAGCTCTTAATAATAATCGGACTCTAAACAACAACTTATTCTCTTGGAGAACTTCAGTTCAGTGCACAGATGTGGCACAGCAGCTGACAGAAGGAATTACGCTATTCCTAAGGGTTTACTGGAGCTATTGCATGGAGGACTCAGTTAGAATTCAAGTGGTAGAGTTATGACACAGTTGGAAGAAGTAGTTATGGAGTTGTATTTAGTTTAACTCAGTTAGACTCAGTTGAGCTAGTTGTATCTAGTCTAACTGATTGATACACTAGTGAGAGTGGAGTGAATTAATTAGTTAATTAATTCACAAATAATAACTCATCAATCAACTGAACAATACAGCAGTTAACTACAGTGCATGGCAGTTTCAGTGGAGAGATAGGTGAAAGGGAAAGATAGAATATCTGTTGTGACTATAGTGATGCATTGATTACATCCAACACTCAGTGGAGATACCAATGAGGATTGCGCAGTCAAGAATGGAGTAATTCGAATTCATTCAGAGCTATTCTTCAGCAGAGATTGCGCCGTGGAGACAGGGTGGCAGGTGGCAAAGATCGGTGCATGGATTTGCAAGATTAGGCCTGATTAGTGTATGACGATTATACTGTACTGAGTGCTTGTGATAAGCTTTGTATGTTTGTATGAGATTGTCATATGATCTCCATGTTACATAATATATAGTTGGGGTTTTCAGCTTCAGGCTTTCCCGGATAAAAATGGTGTTATGTGTGATTGATTATTTTTGTTTATGCTTCACATGTGTGTGCAATTAAATTTTGCGCAAAAGATTAACAAGTGGAATAGATTCAGTATCTTGCATAAAGTTAAATAGTGTGAGATCAGGTGGATCTAGGACATATGCATGCTTAGTGCATATAATTTCTACACTTTGACAATATACTCAATTCCATATTTAAAAAGATGATATTTTTCACATGGAGATAGAATATGGCTTTTCTATCATACAAGTATGGACTCCTTAAAACAATTCCACATATGTTAAGTGGTACAACATCAAGCTCTACCTCATCTATAAAGTTTGAAGTGACGGCGAATTTAATTTTACATTTTCTTGGCACTTGAAATTTGGGATTTTCACATACCCAACCCAAAGGGTAAGGTTTAGGATGATTTGTAGTTTCTAAGTTTAGTTTCTTGACAATAGCTTAAGAAATCAGGTCAACTTGGGATCCATTATCAAATAAGGTATCAAATTTGGTATGTTTTGTAATGACCCTAATATCTAAAAGCTCAATTATTTATTTATCATTTTGAGACTCAATAGGCTTTTTAGAAGAACTATTACTTGCAATAGAAGCTTTAATTTTCATTCTCATGGTTGTGATTTTGGTTTTATCACCTGAATCAGGTCCTACATCTTGTTGAGTTGTTGCAAAATTATTTTGTTTCCCCTTGTTGTTAAACTTCTTTGGTCTCATTTTTGGATGTAGTTTCCAACAATGGTCTTCATCATGGTCTTCTTTTGAACAATGTGTGCATGTGATTTTCTCTCCCTCTTTCTTGAATATAGCATTCTTTTTCCCTTTCCCTTTAAACTTCCCTTTTCCTTTGTCTCCATATTTGAATGTATTCTTGCTAGTCTCTTGAGGAACATTCTTCCCTCTTGCTTCTACATAAGTTGCCTGAACACATATTTCATCTAGATTCGTGGGATTAAACATAAGAATTGTATGCATAAAGTAACAATGTAATCCACCTATGCATTTAAGTAGAGTGTCTTGTGAAGACAAATATACACCCAAGATTAAAGCTCTTCTTCTAAATTCTTGTGTGTAACTTTGAACACTCTGACCTTTGGCTTATTTCAAAAATTTGAAATCCATAATTTATTTTTGCATGTAATCTAATGGATAAATTTTCCTTCTTAATGCAGCTTCAAAATCATTCCAAGAAGAGATAATTTACCACTTTTCTTCAAGCCTTCTTGAGTTCTGGCCTCCCACCAGATGAGAGTTGAAATTTTCAAATGAAGTTAAATTAGTTGGATCTTGGTGACATTATCCTTAATCTTATGAATCTTGTAATAGACTTCAATATGATGAACCCAATTATCCAATTGTTTAGCATCTACTTCCCCATTGTACATAGGAAATTCAAACTTGACATCAAGCTTTGACAAAGGAGACTTAACATGTCCTTTTAGAGATCTTGGAGGAGTATGTGAAGGAGATGAAGGAGATAAGGATGAAGGTGAAGATGGAGCTTAGGGAGGAGGTGAAGGTGGAGGCTTTCTCCTACCACCACCATTACATTTTGGTTTATTTGAACTCTCTCCATGCAACCTTGTTGTCCTCTCTTCATATAAAACTTTCACCATTTTAGACATGTAATAGAAATTCTTTCTAAAATCTCTCTCATCCTTGAACATCATCTGTTACGTCCCTATTACTAATGTAGTCCCTTATTTTTCTTAGTGTAGGCCCCTTAGTGTTATTGTTGTACCCCTGTAGTTCCCATATTTTTATTATTATGCCCCATAAAAACCCACTATTTTTGTTTTTGTGCCCTTATATTATTATTGTTAGGTCGGCTAGGATTATATTGTGACCCCCTAGACTCCTATATATATAAAGGAGTTTTTTTCATTTGTGTCATCTAATAATTGTTCATTTATGTAATGTAAATGAGGTTGTCCCCTTGAAGTGGCTAATTTCTAAGGTGTTGATCTATCTTTTCTTCTATTTTTGGAGCTGGTTTCATAACATTTGGTATCAGATCTTTGGATTCTAGGGTTTTGCTACTTCAAACAGGTCATCGTGGAATTATCACTATAACTTCCTTTCTACGAAGCTTTAGAAGCTAAAAAGAACCCATTTGTGAAGAAAGCCCGAGGATCTTCGTGTAAAAATTTCATATCTTGGTTCACAATAGTTTTGGAGATATGAGCTATGGAATTTAGGGTTTTTGCAGGCTCCTGAATTTCCTCTCAAAGAGGTAACCTTGGGAAACTTGTCATAATTCTCTCTCTGCAAATAGGATTGGAATTTTTTTAAAAGTGGTTAAAATTACATGGACTGTAGTTTCATGTGTATAAATTTCAAAGCCAAAGGAGGAAACAGTGACATGTGTCATGATGTACAAGTTTTCTCTACTGAACCAGTCCATAATTAAGTCATTCTGGGAGATTGGGCATAAATTTTTCTTGAAAAATCCAAATCAGGTCAAACCTATGGAATTGGAAATAAGATTCAAAGGGCTACTAAAGGACTTAAGATAAAATCTCGGGGATCTGAAATTACATAGATACATCAGCTTCAATATCGAGCTCCTCAAAAGCAGAAAAAGGTGTGTACTTTTTTTCAAATTGCATAAGTCTTGTTCGAAAAATCAGTTTGAACTGATTCCAAGGGCATATTGAAGCATAGATATCAGTATTTGGTTCTAAAATTCCACATAAAAATAATTCAACACCTATTAATCCCTCAGAAGACTCTACTATGACTCATGAAGAGGAAGAAGTGCAACATGACATATCAAAATTACAAGACCAAGTACATCAAAGTTCGTTCCCACAAAGAGTAACAAAAAATGAAATGGAAGTTTTGAAGAAAGGTGTGGAAGCTAATATGGAAGGTTTGAAGAAAGAGGTGGAATCTAAGATAAATGGTTTGAAGAATGGAATGGAAGCTAAGATGGATGGCGTGGAATCTAAGATGGATGGTTTGAAGAAAGGCATGGAAGCTAAGATGGATGAAATGAAAGCTAAGATCAATGAAAAAATGAAAGACAACATGGAAGACATGAAGAATCATCTAAAAGCAGACATGGAAGGTTTGAAGGAAGGTTTGACAAATTTGATACAAGAAATGATTCCTAATGGAAAAAAGGTAGTAGAGGAAACTCACAATGAGAACAAAATAAATGTTAATCATGATTTCATAAACTCTAATGTTGGATTGAAGACCCGCCCTATTCCAAAGATCGATATGAGAAATTTTGATGGCAAGGATACCATAACATGGATACTACGTATGGAGCAATATTTTGATCTCCATAATGTGCAAAACACACAAAAGGTACTCATTGCAACTTTATATTTAGAAAAAAATACATTTGTACGGTATCGATGGCTTTTCTCTCATAAAAAAATTGTCACTTGGTCAATTTTTATGGAGGAAATGATAGAAAATTATGAGGATACAAAGAGCAACACCTTCTTTAGCCAAGTGATCAATCTCAAACAAAAGGGTTCAATGGTGGAGCACATTAAGGACTTCCAAAAATTGAATATAAGGTTAAATGATATTCCAGAGGAACATAGGATTGATGTCTTCATAGAGACTTTAAAGGATAACATCCAACATGAGGTTCATCTTTGGGAACGTGATTCATTGGAGAAGGCATTCAGGTTGGCAAGAAAAATTGAAAGTAAAATTATCGCGACAAGGAATCCTACCACTCATATTTATAAATATGGAAGTGTTGCTACTCCTAGACTTCCACAAACTACAATATTGACACCATGAAAATTCGAAGAAAAAAGAGCAAAAGGGCTTTGCTACAGTTGTGATAGCAAATACACTAAAGGTAATAAGTGTTTTGAGAAGAAATTATTTTACATATATTGTGAAGAGGAGGAAGAAAATGAACAAGAAATTTCAAAAGAAGAGGATATGCACTAGGAACCAACCCTAGAGAAAGAAGAAAAGATTCCTACCATATCCTGTAATGCATTGGCAGGAATTACCACTCCTCAAACTCTCAATATATAAGGACATATCAAGAAGAAAAATGTAATAGTGTTGATTGATTCGGGTAGTACCCATAATTTTATTCATTGTAAGGTAGCCAAGGAATTGAATTTATTCCTATACCCAGCACCAGAGTGTCAAGTGATGGTTGCGAATGGAGGAACTATAAATTGCTCTGGAAAATTCCATAATATCAAGTTAACCATGGGGGAATATGTATTGAATAGTCCAATGCTTTCCATCCCAATGGGAGGTGTTGATACTGTACTAGGAGTACAATGGTTACAATCTTTGGGGATGGTGTTAGTGTCAGTCTTTACATCCTATCCCCAGTGATCAAATGGACTCTTATCATGTCTTGTTAGAGTCCCAAAGTCAAATTTTTATCATTTCATTAGGTCTTCAAGCAAAAATTTGGTCACTAGATACTAGGTTTAGGACTATTTTCCACTCCTTCAAAAAAATTTAAATTGTTGGTCTATGTCATCACTCAGCTGAGTGTATCATTATTCACATATTGTAATTTTCATTTCAGTTATCACCGCCGTGATTTCATTCAGTCCAGTGTCTCCATTAGGTCATTACGTTTTCAAGGTCACCAAAACTGTCATTTCATGCATAAAATCCGGCAATTGGAGGAGTGGTAATAGGAAACTTCATTAAATGAATTTTTATTTTCAAATGTAATTTCATGTTTCTATATGTAATAAGTACTTCATATTCCTAAAATTTGTAGTTCAAAGTTCCAAAAATATTCAATGTTCCAAAGAAGCCACAAAAATTTCAAGGTTACAAATTCCAAAGGTTATAAAGTTCAAAAGAATGAAAATCATGCATGATAAAGACATCTGGGGCCCATCATCACTCAAAGGGAGTCATTCAATGTTTATTAAAGGCCCAAAAAGACAAAAACTTATTTAATTTTCACTCTTATTACCTCTCATCATCGAGCTTGTCCTTCATTTGGCAAGAAAACACGGGTTTTTTACCTCAAATTGGGAAAAATTGGCTAGCGTTGTGCATACATACACTGCGTTGTGCTTCGGGAGGAAGGCGCTGCACATAGGAAGATCGTGTTGCCCATAGGTTTCCTGCACTGCGCATGGGGCAGAGTTGCCCAAATTTTCAAATTGACCACTAAAATGACTTTTTCAAGTTTCCACTCATAATTTTTTCACCTCTAAGCTCCATAACAAGTAAGTTCACTCATATTTATGCCCTCTCTTGCTTTGCATACCGAGAAATTGAACAAGAGCTTAGTCTTCTAGGGTTTACTAGAATTTGATGGTGTTGGTCTTCAAAAATATGGATTGATGATTTAAACCCTACCTTATTTTTCCCTACACATATATTTTAAACTTATATATCATCTCCATCCATCACAAAGCCATTTCCCATCATTTTTATTATCTTCCCTATAAACCCTTTCCCTGTTCTACCAATTTGGGCAATTTCCCTAGCTAGGATTGTATTTAAATTTTCTAGCCCCTTTCCCTCACTCATTTCCCTTCATTTCACTCCCTAAAGATCCCTAAGACCCCTTCCCATCTCCCTAAATTTTCCTACTCCCATATCCCTTCCCTAAGTCCCTCATTCCATCCCTTTACTCATTTTCCCTTTTTTTTCCCTCCTATCATCTAGGGTTTCAATCATGGAATTTGATTCATCACCATCATAGAAAATAAATTATAACAAAGGGGGGAAGATACTGAGGTTTGAGCCCTCCAACTGCAATGAAATCACTTCCTCTTCATTCATCAAAAAGTTCTTTGAAGATGTCAATTGTCTAGGGTTTTTTCAAAGAGTGCAGGAGGTAGTTTTTCATGAGCAACTCACAGATATGTTTGCCATCATTTTGAAAGGAGAAAAGGCTACCATAGCAGGGATTGATTTCACATTTTAATTAGATGTTATCTCTCATGCTATAGGGATACCAAACCATGGTGAGTATTGGTTTAAAGGCATGAACCTAGACCTTGAGCAATACAAACCCTACTAGAAATCACAGTACAAAGGAAACCCTAATTAGTCAAAAGGAAAAGGGTAAGTTAGATTTTATTACTGATGATTCCCTAATAGCATATCATACCATCTCAAGTATCCATGAGCAAGTATGGAGCAATTTTTAGGAAATTTGGAAAAAATTTGGGAAATTTGAAAAAATCTTTGAAGGCACATTTTCGAAGAATGTCATGTTTAGCCTTCTTTTTGCAAAACATATTTTGGCCAAAAAAAAAATTTGGAAAATTGGAGGAGGTTTTTGTTCCTAAGATACCAAGTACAATAACCTACTTCATATTTTACATAGATATTACATAATGAGACATTCATTCACATCTTCACCTCTTATTTTTCTAACTATGCAATGCCATGTTTAAGTCACCTTTTTGAAGAGAATATTGTTGACAACTAGAGAAGAATCTGGGGAAAATGGAGGATTTTTTTGTTCCTAACATGCCAAATAACAAAAACCACTCTCATTTTTTCAAAACATTACATTTTTAGTGAGATATCGCTCCATTGTTTAGGCCTATTTTTCCAGAAAACACAGAAATTTTGGAAAAATTCACTAGGTCTAGAAGTGCAGCGCCTTGGCGTAGCGCTTTTTCCTCAGAGCTCCAAACGAAAAATGGTTGAAATTTATAGAAAGCTGATAACCTCCTCTCAAAACCTATTTTCTCATATTTTTTATTCAAGGCTCATTGTTTGATAAAAATGAGAAAAATGGGTCAAAAATCAACATGTTGCCCCTCTTTTTGACTAGTGCTGTGCTTCTGGAGACACCTTGGGAGAATGATTTTTTGATGGCCTTCCCATGGGTAATTATAAAAAATTCAAGATGTTCTGGAAAATATAAAGAGAGTGCTAGTTTACCATTCTTTCAGATTTCAATTTTGACTTCAGAAAGTTTCCTAAAAATAGCCTCCAAGATGGCGCTACGCTTCTACAATTTTTTGAAATTATAATTAAAATTTTCACTCGGTAATTTTTGACAATTCCTAGTTTGACTTTTTTAAAAGTCAAAACGTGAATGTGGATGAATATAAAGGTCAAAATGTAAATGTAAATGGTAAAAATGGATTTTAATGGGTGTCATATCCTCCATTTATTTCTTTGAGGATATGTCTCTTGATGGTTAGATAAAGGAGGAATTTGTTGTGTAACCTCCCTAGTGTGTAGCAGACTTCATATAGATGCATGCATTTGACATTCTTGTTGGAAAATTCGACCTCCAAGGTAGGATTTCGACCTCAATGGCTATATGAGGCCCATTTTAATCACTTTCAAAGGTTGGATGTCGTGGAATTTAGCTTGGAACACTAGTGTACTTTGTGATTTTGGCAGGAACTAATAAACATAATTTGCAGCTATTATGGTGGGATTCATGTGGTATGTGCGTTATGTTTGAATGTATTGTACCTTCCATTTCCATTTCTATTTTTTATTTGATTTATTTATAAGTTTGATAAGCATAGTTCATTGATTTAATGCTCTGTTTTGGAGAAGCTTTCACATTTATGTTCATTTGCTTCTGATATAAACAAATTCATGATATTCATGCTCGTTTTGAAACCCTATCAATCTACCATATTCACCGAGATACCTTTAAAGTGATAAATTGTGTGCCTACCTTGCCCCATTACATCTCTACAAATCAGATTTTCAGAGCCTTGACCTAGTTTTTCCTAGACCTAATTCACCATCCAGCACAAACCTTCAAAATAAAATCAAACCCTAATCTACATATCTGGCCTAATATCTTTCATGATCCTGTAAAATTGGTTGTGATTTCATTGAGAGAGCCCTGGCAGCCTAGTAGGGCTAGCTACTAGGTCAAAGTGGTATGTGGTTACCTTTGCTGGTATCCTTCTCAGCCTTCGGAGAACTGGTGGAGTGCTAACATCTTGGTGTCGTTGTCGGGGAAACGAAAGCTCTATCTTCCCTAGGAAAGAATGACAAGTATCAGATCTGATTGCTAATGGTGAACAGTGATCAGACACACATAGGCTGAAATCATTCACCTGGTGACTACAAATTCGTTTCAAAATCAAATCTAAGACTCCACTGGAGGATGAACCTTGCCAACATAAACATGAAAAGAAAACAAGGGAAGATCAGGTATTCAAATTGGACTTTCATCCAAGACATCATGTTCTTTTTCTTGAATTATTTTTTCTCTTTTCCCGAGAATGTCAAGAATTTTTTTCAAAGTATACTATATTTGAGAAAAGATCCCAAATCTGTACTTGATTCCTTCCCTCTAAAAATTGTGGATTCAAATTCTTTTTATGCCTTTGATCTCGGTCAAGAGCCTTCTTACGAATATTATGATGATCATCTTTCGCTTGACGAGCCTCAAGTGATCAAGACTAATCTTACATCTTCTGTACATACTCCTATACCTTGTAAAATTCCAGATAGATATAAGCCACTCATCTTACCTTCTATACTCCTTGATTTCCATGAAAACTATTACAAATATCTTTCCAGTTTTGATGGTGAATATGGTAACATGACTGCTGAGAAACACATTCAAGGTTTTGAATTTTTTCTCGATCTTTTTGAGGTTGATGAAAATTATGTTAGTATTAGGATCTTTGCTCTATATGTGCGAGGCGAAACCAAGATATGGTTCAAAAACTTGCCCGTTGCAAGTATTTTTTATTTCCATCAGTTTGCTAAAGTCTTCCTTGATAAATGGGTGATCAAGAAGAATCCTTTTCTGATTTTAGAAGAATATAATCATTTGAAAGGCGGCCAGGAGAAATAGTGCAACACTTTTCAGCTAGGTTTAATCAAGTATACCATTCAATCCACGCTAATATAAAATTGCCTCCTGGTTTAGCTCTCTTACACTACACAGATGCCTTTGATCTGGAAATGGAATTTCAATTGAGAGAAAGGAATGCTACAACGCTCGAAAAAATGCAGGATGGTGAAATAGATGTGGAAGCTAATTTGCTAGTCAAAAGGTTAAAATTGAAGGCAGAAGAAAGGGAGAACATAGAAAAGGAATACCTGACATCTTCAGAAGTAAAGCTCAACATTTTGGTAAGTACCATGGAAGAAGTAATGCAAAAGATCACCATGAGAGATGAATTTTTTGTTCAAAAACACCATGTCTCACTTATTGCAGAATAAGAGGTTGTTGGCCCTAAACATTTTCCTGCTAATCACAGTTACCATAGATCAGAAAATGATTGTTGCTTGTATTCATTTATGGACAATCATGAAAATGGATTTGTAGATCAAATCGAGGAGAAGAAATCAATTGATCTAATGTGTATGTTTTATGACATTCCTTATATTGATGATTTACCCAAGTATGATCAGTATTATGATGATTATGTTGTCGAAATTGAGGCTGACTCTTCAAGGCAATCATCGACATGTTTTTGGGAGGGAGAAGTTCAATTACAACTTCTCAAATATAGCACTCATCCTATATATATCAATCATGGAAGTGATGAAGAGAATGAAGAAAAATTCAAAGTAAGTGAAAGCTCTTTGACTTTGAGTTTTTATTCATTTCAATTTCTGAGAGAAAACTTTCACAATATTAGAAATCAGTAGTATTTCAGTTTTGATATTGAGCGTGAAGAACACAATGAACTTTTTGATCTAGACTCCTTACCCTTGTGTTTCTCCTCATTTGTGAAAATAAGATAAAACTATAAGCAAGTAGATAAGTGAGTTGTCAGCAATATAAATGGGCATCCTTCTCATCAATTGGTTGAGGAGGTCACTTGTGATATGCAAGCTTCTTTCGCTCTAGAATCCCAACTGCTACGTTACATTGAGTTTCAAATTACAGATGAAATATTAGAGCCTGAAACATATTATGAATTGATGCAGGATGATTCTTTACCGTTAAGTTTTGACTCATTTCAGTTTTTTAAAAGAAATTTTGATAATATCTCTAAATAAAGGATCATAAGCCTATAGAAAATAATCTAATCTCATTGGAACCAATGTATGATAAGTTGAAATAGTCTTCTCAAGTTCTCCATGATCCAATATCTAATGTTTTGGATGATATTTGTAATCAAAGTCCTTATCCATTAGTTGGTTATGAGCTTCAAAGAAAAGACGATAAAACTTCGATCTAGAAGGCAGCTTCATTGTCTTGTTCAGCAGGAGTCTCATTACAAAGCTCATACAAAAAATTGCAGTCATATTAGGAAAGTAATGACGAAGATTCTTGTTTTGTTGTTAATCATTAGGAGAAATTAGTCATTCACGAGTTTCAGGATCCTTTTGTCAACTTGCTGCAATCATCAAGGGGGGTGAGTTATCTTGTATTTATGAATCGGAAGAACATGTTCATTGGACACTTGGAAAGTGTGTAACATGAAGAGTTTATACAAGATCATTTACTTTCATCAGAAATGATCCACAAAGGGTTACAAAATATTTTTCATATTTGCAGTGATCCAGTAGGAAATTATATAGATGATCTTTGAGTCCAAAGCTCTCATTCTTTGGATGGATGTTAGTTTGAAGATAGAGTTGATAATGATTTAGTTTGGCATATAGTTTTAATGTCTTGCCCATCAGCAGTCTCATCACATTTATCACAAAGGTCTCAGGAAATCTTGTAGCTTTATCATGACTTTTTTAAGTTGAAACTTTAGGAAAGCACGGATGTTAGGAAAATTTTAAAATCAAGGTACGAAGACTACCTAGAAAAGATCAATAATGTATTAGATGGGTTTGAAATTAATATGTATTCCTATGAAGATCCTTTTGCAGCATTCTTGAGGTCAGCTAGTGGGCTCATGCTTTGCAATTTCATTAAGATTCAACGTGTTGATAAGTTTTCATGGGAGTTGCCTTTCAGTAGTTTTCCCTTCTTGCTCATGAGCAAGAACTTGCAGAGAATTCAACTAGCAGAAAAAATGCTAACATGGTTGCATTGGTTGTTCCATTTCACCGTATCAGGTGATGTATGGATTAGTTAGAGTAGGTGCGATGAATAAGTTGAATTCTTGAAATTTATTTTAAATAGTATCTTCCAGTAAAGTTTGCAGTTAGTCTACAGTTCATTTTTTCAGTCGGTTTGCAGTATCGAGTCTCGTCTTTTTTTTTTTTTACTCCATGCCCAATGGATAAGGCTACTTGGTCTACGATGTTCTTGACACCTCCAAGGAGCTTCCATCCCCAGTTGGAGCTAATGTTAGTGTCATTATTTACATCCTGACACCAGTGATAAAATGGACTCTTATCATGTCTTGTTAGGGTCCCATAGTCAAATTTTTTTCATTTCATTAGGTCTTCAAGAAAAAATTTGGTCACTAGATATTAGGTTTAGGGCTATTTTCCACTTCTTCCAAAAATTTTAAATTGTTGGTCCATGTCATCACTCAGCTGCATGTATAATCATTCAGATATTTTCATAATCATTTCAGTTATCATCACCATGATTTAATTCAGTTCAATGTCTCCATTAGGTCATTAGTGTTTCAAGGTCACCAAAAATGTCATTTTATGCATACAATCCAGCAATTGGAGTGGTAACAGGAAAATTTCTTGAATAAATTTTGATTCTCAAATGTAATTTTATGTTTCTATATGTAATAAGTACTTCATATTCCTAAAAGTTGCAATTCAAAGTTCCAAAGAGATTCAATGTTCCAAAGAAGCCATAAAAAGTTCAAGGTTACAAATTCCAAAGGTTACAAAGTTCAAAAGAATGAAATTCATGCTTGAAAAAGACACGCGGGGCCCATAATCACTTAAAGGGAGTCATTCCATGTTTATAAAAGGCCCAAAAAGACACAATATCATTTCATTTGTAGTCTTATTACCTCTCATCGTCGAGCTCATCCTTCATTTGGCAAGAAAACACAGGTTTCTTACCTCAAATTGGGAAAATTTGGTTGGTGTTGCATATACAGACATTGCACTGCACTTATGGAGGAAGGTGTTGCGTGTATGAAGACTGTGATGTGCATAGTACTGCGCACAGGTGGCCTGCGCTGTGCACAGTGTAGAGTTGCCCAAATTTGCAAATTAACCACTAAAATCAATTTTTCAAGTTTGCACTCAGAATTTTTTCACCTCTAAGCTCCATAACAAGTAATTTCACTCATACTTATGCCCTCTCTTGCTTTGGATACCAAGAAATTTATCAAGAGTTTAGTCTTCTAGGGTTTACCATAATTTTGTGGTGTTGGTCTTCAAAAATATGGATTTATGCTTTAAACCCTAGCTTAATTGTCCCTACACCTTTTTTTTCAACTTATACATCACCTCCATCCATCACAAAGCCATTTCCCATCATTTTTCTTATATTCCCTATAAACCCTAGCATTATTCTTCCAATTTGGGCAATTTCCCCAACTAGGACTATATATAAATTTCCTAGCCCATTGCCTTCACCCATTTCCCTTCATTTCACTCCCTAAAGATCCCTAAGACCCCTTCCCATCTCCCTTTCCTAACTCCCTCATTTCATCCCTTTACTCTTTTTCCCCGTTTTTTCCCTCCTATCATCTAGGGTTTCAATCATGGAAGTTGATTCATCACCATCAGATAAAAGAAAGTATAACAAAGGGGAAAATATACTAAGTTTTGAGCCCTCCAACTTCAATCAAATCACTTCCTCTTCATTCATCAAAACGTGCTTTGAAGATATCAATTGTCTAGGGTTTTGTCAAAGAGTGTGGGAGGTACGTTTTCATGAGCAGCTCACAGATATGTTTGCCATCGCTTTGAAAGGAGAAAAGGCTACCATAGTAGGGATTGATTTCACATTTTCAGTAGATTATATCTCTCATGCTATAGGGATACCAAACCATGGTGATTATTTGTTCAAAGGCATGAACCTAGACCTTGAGCAGTACAAACCCTACTTGAAATAATAGTACAAAAGAAACCCTAATTAGTCAAAAGGAAAAGGGTGAGTTAGATTTTCTTACTGATGCTTCCCTCATAGCATAGCATACCATATCAGGTCTCCGTGAAGCAAATCTGGAGCAATTTTGAGGAAATTTGGAGAAAATTTAGGAAATTTGAAAAAATCTTTGAAGGCACATTTTCCATAAATGTCTTGTTTAGCCTTATTTTTGAAGAACATATTGTGTCCAAAAAAAGATGATTTTTTGGAAACTGGACGCAGCTTTTGTTCCTAAGATACAAAATTACAATAACCTACTTCATATTTTACACAGGTATTACATAATGAGATATCCATTCACATCTTCATAGCCTATTTTTCTGATTGTGGAATGTCATGTTTAAGCCATGTTTTTGCAAAGAATATTGTGGATAATCAGAGAATAATCTGGAGAAACTGGAGGAGGTTTTTGTTCCTAACATTCCAAATAACAAACACATATCTCATTATTTCAAAATAGTTCATGGTTAGTGTGATATCGCTCCATATTTGAGTCCTATTTTCCAGAAAACCCAGAAATTTCGGCAAATTTCACTAGGTCTAGAAGCGCAGCGCCTTAGCACTGTGCTTTTTCCTCTGAGCTCCAAATGAAAAATGGTTGAAATTTATAGAAATAATATTACCTCCTATCAAAACCCATTTTCCCATATTTTTTATTCAGGGCTCATAGTTTGAGAAATATGAGAAAAAGGGGTAAAAAATCAACATATTGCCCTTGTTTTTGACTGGCGCTGCGCTTCTAGAGACACCTTGGGAGAATGAGTTTGTGAAGGCCTTCCCATGGGTTATTTTCAAAATTTCAAGATGTTCTAGAAACTAGACAGACATGGATAGTTTATCTTTCTTTAATATTTAAATTTTGACTTCAGGAAGGTGCCTAAAAATGACCTCCAAGATGGCGCTTCACTTCTGCAATTTTCTGAGATTTTAATTAAATTTTCACTATTTAATTTCCTCCAATTTCTAGTTTGACTTTTGTAAAATTCAAAAGGTGAAAGTAGATGAATCTAAAAGTAAAAATGTAAATGTAAATGGTAAAAATGAAGTTTAATATGTGTCTTATCCTCCATTTATTTCTTTGAGGATATGTCTCTTAATGGTTAGATAAAGGGGGAATTTATTAAGTAACCTCCCTAGTGTGTAGCAGACTTTGGATAGATTCATGTATTTGAATTTCTTGTTGGAAATTCGACCTCCAAGGGAATATTTTTACGACTGTGGTTATATGAGGCCCATTGTGATCAGTTTCAAAGGTTGGATGCTGTGGAATTTAGCTTGGAACACTACTGTACTTTGTGAATTTGGCAGGAACTAATAGACAAATTTTGCAGCTATTGTGGTGGGATTCATGTGGTATGTGTTTTAGTGGTGTTTCTTCTTCTGTGATCATATGTTTGAATTTATTTTACCTTCCATTTCCATTTTCATGTCTTATGTGATTGATTTCTAAGTTTTATAAGCAGAATTCATTGATTCAATGCTCCGTTTTGGAGAAGATTTCACATTTATGTTCATTTTCTTCTGATATAAAAAATTCATGATGTTCATGCTCATTTTAAATCGTCAATATACCATATTCACAAATATAACTTTAAAGTGATAAAGTGTTGCCTACCTTGCTCCATTACATCTTTGCAAATCTGATTTTCAGAGCCCTGACCTATTTTTTCCTAGACCTTATTCACCATCCAACACAAACCTTCAAAATAAAATCAAACCCTAATATTCATACCTAGCCTAATATCTTTCATGATCCAGTAAAATTGCCAGTGATATTATTGAGAGAGCCCTCTCACCCTAGTAGGGATAGCTACTAGGTCAAAGCGGTATGTGGTTACCTTTGCTGGTCTCCTTCTCAGTCTTCGGAGAACTATGCAAGGCTAACAAACATGGTAGCTTTTAATTTTCAAGAACTTTTCTTTGAAATTTTTTTTGGAAGGAAAGGAAATAGAATTACAATGTATCGAAGGAAGCCGTGAAATATAATAAGCTCTAATTTCATGACAAAGCTTCTCAAGAAAGAACAACGTGGCGTAATTTCATTAAATTATGCTCACTAGAAGCTGCAACATCAAAATCATTTATTTCTATGGATGCCCAAAAAGTCTTGGAAAATCATTCCAAGGTGTTTGAAACTCCCAAAGGACTCCCACCTATTCATGATCATGATCATGCTATTCATTTTATTCTAGGAAGTGTTCCTCCAAACATCTAGCCTTACAGATATCCTTATGTCAAAAAGAGCGAAATTGAATGTATGGTTGCAGAAATGTTAGAGGCTGGTATAATTAAACCTAGTCAAATTTTTTTTCTCTACTCCAGTAGTATTGGTGCACAAGAAGGATAGATCATGGAACATGTGTTCGGATTATAGGGAGCTCAATAATCTCGCTATTAAAGATAAATTTCCCATTCGTGTGATTGATGAATTATTGGATGAATTACATGGAGAAATATATTTTACCAAGTTGGATCTCCGTTCAGGATATCATCAAATTAGAATGAAGACTGAAGATATTCCGAAAACATCATTTCAAACTCATGAGGGTCATTATGAATTTTTGGTCATGCCTTTTGGCCTTACTAATGCACCTTCTACATTTCAAGGGTTGATGAATTTCATATTCAAACCCTTCCTTAGAAATTTTGTGTTAGTATTTTTTGATGATATACTAATCTACAGCAGGTCTTGGAAGGATCATGTTCAACATGTTGATAGGGTGCTCAAAGTATTGGAGGAGAAACAATTATATGCAAAAACATCCAAATGTTTCTTTGGAGTACAAGAGGTGAAATATCTAGGTCATATTGTATCTCATGAGGGTGTTAAGGTAGACCCTAACAAAATTAAAGCCATTAAGGAATGGAAATTCCCCACAACCATAAAGCAATTGCAAGGACTTCTTGGGTTAACAGGGTCTTATCATGAGTTTGTTAAGAATTATGGGTGAATAGCAACACCTATAACAACATTATTTAAGAAAGATGCATTTTCATGGACTCATGAAGCAACTAAGGCCTTTGAACATCTTAAAGAGGCAATGTGCCTAGCACCGGTCTTAGCTACACCAGACTTCACAAAAACCTTTATTGTGGAATGTAATGCTCAGGAAATGGAATTGGTGTTGTTTTAATGCAAGAAGGAATACACATTTCTTTTGAAAGTCGTCCAATCAAAGGAAAGTATTTACAAAAAGCTATTTATGAGAAGGAAATGTTGGCAATACTACATGCACTAAAGAAACAACGACCTTACCTAATGAGAAGACACTTCAAGGCAAAAACTGATCATGATAGTCTTAAATACATTTTGGAACAAAGACTATCTTCAGAAGAGCAAAAAAAATGGGTCAAAAAATTGTTGGGTTATGACTTTGAAATCATCTACAAAAAGGGAAGCTAAATGTTGTTGTAGATGCACTATCAAGAAAGGATGAATAGGTGGAAGCATTGCTTGTGCCATTTCTATTATCCAAACCAGATTGGATAACCGAAGCAAGGGATGAATGGAAGAAGGATGAAGAAGTGTGGACACTCATTCAAAAGTTGCAGCAAGATCCTAGTACATCTGATACATTTAGTTGGAAAATGATTCCTTATGGTACAAAGATCGCTTATATATTTGCAAGAATTCCCAACTAAAACAAAAGATTCTTTTGGAATTGCACACTTCTCCTTTAGGAGGACACTCAGGATTTTAAAACTTACCACAGGGTGAAGAAAGAATTTTTTTGGGATGGCCATATTTTATATGTAGTGCATGTTGCAACCCCTTTCCTAGCAAGTGTAACTGTAGCACCAATTGTTATGATTTGATACATGCCCTTATTTTCTGCAAATTATTTGATTGCGGTGTTTGGTATGAAGTTATATCCTTCACATATTGGAGGAATTTTATCTATGATACTTGATTCATCAAGCAACATGATATAAACACAATCGCTATGACATAACTAGTGTTTGGTAATACTTTAAAGTTTGTAATAGGTATTCATGATGAGTTAGAATTTTTTTCTATTATCGTTGAATTAGGTGAGCATAGACAATTAATGTAAATTTCATCATTCCCTTCTTGTCTATTATATCAACACAGAATATTTGACACATTCTATTTGTTTTGTCTAAGTATCTGCTATATATGACCATTATATCTCCAATTTATAAAAAAAATGTTATACAATACAAAAAAATGAATGCAAAATAAATTTTATATACTTTATTAGTATTAATAATCTAAATGAATTGCATTGATTAGATTTGTGTGTACATACATTTTGAGTTGTTAATATTTTGGTATGTTGGTTGTTTGATTTATACTTGTTATTATTTCTCATGAATTGGAATAATGTTTTTTTTTTTATTAACGATTTTATGATGATATATGATATGGAACATATAACAAGCATATGTGGTTTTCAAAATTAATGAGAATATATGGTAAGTAACAAGAAAATACTGTATGGATTCTAAACCATGTATTTTTTGTTTTGATGTTTGTGATATTTGTTGTTTTGATGCTTATGATATTTAATTGTTGATGTTTTTTTTGTTTGTTTATTTTTTTTATTTAAACATTTACATATTGATTATGTGATTTTTATTTTTACACAGTGGGAAAATTTATCGTAATTTAGTTGTTAAACCAGTGATAAGGACAGTCATTTTTTGTTGTTATTCGCGAATGCAATTTGACTCATCACTGTTATTCAAGGAAAACCATGCCACTTGGGATAATCCGTCGATGGTCTGTAAGGGGGCAAGCTTTCACTCATGTCAGATGCCTCTGGGTTTTGGGTGGTTAACTTGTTTCCTTACATACGAAAAAAAGCGAGCTCTTAGCCAAAAAAAAAAAAAAACAATTAGAAAATATATTTTTTATTGTTTTTAAATTTTTCATAAACAATAAGTAGCTATTTTCACTAAATAATTTCTTATTATCTAGATATAATTGGACATTGTCAACAAAGTTTGTGATATAATCATTTGTTTAAAAGAAGAAATTTGTTTCATAATCACTTTGAACATACATTTTTTAATGTTGTATTTCAATTTCTTTTGTGTCACTTATGATTTCTTCATCGTTTTCGATTATTGTTTTTCTTTTGAGGTTAGCAATACAAAATACAATGTACACAAATGTAAGATATTATGTGAAAACAATATGCAAGATACCATAGTAAAATGTAACAAGTATATATATATATATATATATATATATATATATATATATATATATATATATATATATTCATAATTCATAATTCAAGTACAACACAAATTGCATCATGATCACATCAATATGTCTCTAATAAAGAGAGTTGTATTGTTAGTAAGATATTATGTGAAAAAAATATGCAAGATACAATAGTAAAATGTAACAAGTGTGTTTTTATATATATAAAGTGATTTATATGTAATTCATGATTCAAGTACAACATAAATTGCATCATGATCACATCAATATGTCTCTAATAGAGAGAGTTTGTATTGTTTTTTGGTTATATTTTGACGATACATGGTGATATTTTGACCATACATTATTTTTACATGATTTGTTTTGTTTGGTGGTATATGAAGATTGTATTTGTATATGTAGCCTTCTTATTTATTTTTTTTAAATTATTGGTAACATGTCAATAATAAAGTCTCCTCTAATTACTATGATCTCGTTTAAAGGTAAATTCTATAATGCTTTTGCAGTGATGTATGTTATGTTGATCAAATTGCATGCGTGGAGAATAAATATTAAATATTGTAATTTACAATTCAAGTTTTTATAGTTTATTCTTTTTAATGCATATGATGGAGGATTGTAATTTGTTTTTTTTACCCGTACCATAAATTCATGTTTAATGCAATTTGATTTACAATTAAATTTTACAAATCATTTATTTTCTTTGCAAAGTGTTATAGATGTTTCTTGTAGGCACAAAATATCATATTGCATTGTGTTATAGTCGTTGAGTATGTCACTAATATGTGTATGTAAATTGTATGTGTTTTTAGTGAAATTATTGAGATGGAAGATTCTAATTGTATGGATTCATAATAATATTCTAAAATCCATTTTTCATTATTTTTTAGGCCTTGCATTTCATTTTCGACCTTTTGTTTAAAATTAAAGATATTATTTATAAAAGCATGTAACAAATACAAAGATTATATGTTTTTTTTGCACCTGATAGAGTTGTGTATACTAATCCATGTGTTCATATTCCAGTTGGGTCAAATGTAACACTATAACTTACGTATTATATGTGCACATGCAAGTTGAATTCGGAATTTATTTTCGAATTTTCAAATATCTTGTTTTTTTTAATTGTAGATATTGGTTTTGTTATTCGAAGTAGAAGTGTTCGATCCTCTAAAATGTTTACGCTATATAGATAAGTGTATTTGTTAGTTTTTCAATATCTAATATGTGGCTCAAGGAGCTTAATCCATATAACATTGATATTATTTATTTTGGTATATGTTTTGATGATATTGTCAACACCATTTACTAGGTTATCTTGTGAATCATAATTATAGGCATCTGTTTCAACCTACATGTTTAATTTTATGATGAGTTATGAAGGCAAAGAAGTTTCATGTTCATAGTATGGGACATTTCCATGGTTCTCTTTACCTCATCAATTGCATGGATAAAATATCATTTCCAAGCATAAGCAATAACATGTACATGTTATTCATTGCAACATCTTTGTTTTGTAAAAGAGGTAAGGGAGAGGTGGGTCATTAAGTGCAGGTGCACGTAACCTACACGTAATTTCTATTGACGTGCACCAAATCATCACTTGCTTGGATATTTGTGTGCATTCTATTCAAAATTACAGAAACTTGTATATGTCCAACACATTCTATGAGTTCATAACACTTTATGGTGTCTTTGCAGAAGTCATATGTTATTGTTTGCATGTTGATTGTATGTTGTTCAAAGATTAAAAAATCGTGTATGGGTTGTGCTTGGTAAAGATCGCTGCAAAATATCATATGGATATTTCTAAAATATCTTTTGTGTAAATGTTTTATGTTTCTGAGTTGATTTCCAATTGAATATAAGAGTGGATTTCCAATCAAAGAAGCTTCATCTATGAATACAAGTTGTAGTTCTTAAAATAGCTTTGATAAGGTGTTTAGCATTTTGTTGTTAAGTGGAAGAAATTCAGATTTGAAAAAAGGCATCAACAATGTAGGTTGTTCCACCTACATATAATTTAGCTTTGCTTGTATATATTGATGTTAGTCCTTTTGGATTTAGAGGGTTAGTTATATTATGTGCATCGTAGGTTCATATAAAAATTTGAAATATTTCTTTTGTTATAAATATTTTTCATGTTCCCGCTTCACTTGTAAATAACAAGTATATTGGTTTGTGAATGTTTTTGTGTTTTTTCAATGCAATGTATTCGACAATTTCTTGTTGTTACCTATTTAACATTCTTCTCATTTTTTAGTACTCTTTGTTTACAAGAAAAAATGGATTGTTTTTTACTTGAAATACAAGACTAATGCTTTTTTCATATTCAATTATTGAAACAATGCAAAATTGCTTGCAAATCTTAGTTTTCGTAATGAATATTATTTTGTTATTATATCATCAATATTCATAGAGCTATCCAATTGTTCAATTGCACTTTCGAAATTACCCCATATGGGATTGATGTTATGAGTAAATTTAGCTTCATTGTTTTGGATTGTTATTTCATAGAAATTATATGCAATTTTCCATGTAGGGAAGTTTTGTTTTAATATGTTCTCATTTTTTTTCAAATGGAACAAATAGCAATAGTTTCTCTTTACAAAAAAATTCATAGTCTATCTTTTTAAATTGTATTTGACAGATCGTATTACATTTGAATGTTTGTCTTTTTTATATGTGTGTGTCATTTTTCTAATAGTTTGATAAGAAATGTACAAGGAAAGTAGCTTTAATATCATATGCACATTCTATTTAGTAATCAATAATAGAGTGGCACATTATATCTTTTAAATTATCAGGTTATTGTTTTATTATAATTAGCAGCTTAGGCATAAATGTATGTTCATCTGGTGGGGATGTGTTTATGAATATACACTCTCTTGAGATGGAACTCAATTGAAATGAAAGTGATATATGAATTGCTTGTTGGTTCAACATTTGTTAAATATTAAATAATTTATTTATAAGTGTATGTATCATCTACATAGTGTTAATCTCACCTTTTCCATATTTTTTGTGTATTCTTCTAAACGCATTTGTCATAGAGTTATCAACTTTGGTCATATATGAGTTATAATATGATGTTATAGCATACACATCCAGTACAAATTGTGCATCTATATTTTCATTCCATCAATTTGAAATTTCCTTTGCAAAACTATAGTTCCAAATGTGTGAAGGTTTTCATTTTAACGAAATTTTCAGTCAACTTATTGTACATTGAATTAGTTAAATGTACTCATATTATGTTAGTCCTATTTCCATTAAGAAGTTTTTATTTTCTTTGTAAGCTCGGTAGGACTCCTTTTTCATTGATTTTTAATAAACAGAAAACAACCAAATTTACCAGCTTGGTGGCCTCAACTCGCCTTGAGCAGGAAACCGAGTCTGTTGGCCACTTGATGGCGTTGTATGCCATCCAAAAAAATAAGGCTTTGAGTCTGTCATACCAATTAAACAAATATACTCGCACATATACAATTTTTCACATGTTTACTAATAGTTTTACTTGACATTGGGAATTTAAATGCTAGCCACATATAGATACAAGAAAAAAAAATTGACAGACTACTCAGCATATTTGAGAGTCGAGGCTGAATCCACTGGTGTTGAATCCTAAACCAAAGTGCCAGCCTGCTCAGATGGCTTGGCAATACACATGAGGTGGTACTCAATGTGCTTAAGGTGCCCATCCTGCTTTCTTAGTTGGAATTTGATATTATCAAACTCGCTCCTGTATTCTGGGAATTCTTTGGCTAATGTAACCAAGCTCATAGAGATCTGCTCCAATTATTTTCCAAGGATTCCCTTCATGGCCCAGTAGAGATACAGTCTATCCTTTAATTGTGTTAGTATGCCTCTTGTTTGCCTCAGATTTAGGAAAAGGCCTTTCCATTCCTTAGTATCCATCTTTTTTCCTGTCTATATATTTATATCAGCTTCCCATTTTTCAATGAGCTTATGAATTTCCTTTGTTGCATTCTTGAATTATACAGTGTATCCTTGAATTATGTCACTATGCCTCCTATTTGCCTCAGATTTAGGACAAGGCCTTTCCATTCCTCAATATCTATCTTTTTCCCTGTCTATATATTTATATCAGCTTCCCATTTTTCAATGAGCTTCTGAATTTCCTTTGTTGTGTTTTCGTCATATGTTTTTTTTGCCTCATGGATTACTTCTACTGTCAGCCTCCTTCCTCTTGGCTTGCTCGAGGGTGAGCTGGGTTGAGCTTCAACCTCCTTCCCCTTATCTTTCCAGCTGCGGCCTCGAGCTGCTGGGCTCTTGGAGCGGCATCGATCTACTGGCCTCTTGGAGCGGGCCATCGTCATAGTGATCTCTAGTAAGTAGTTGTGAGACTTGTGAACTGGAAAATTGTGTTGGGACTTCCCATAGTCTCTAGAAAGGATTCCGGGAGAGTTTCTTGTCCACAAAAGTAAACAGAGGCATAATTCCATGTTTTGAAAACAAGTATAGGTCCATGCATCAAAGATATCAGAACAGTGTGTCATGGGGGGCTCTTCCAAATAATTTTCACATCCTCGTCACTCTGAGGGCCTAACGCCCTCGTACCCTGCTTCGCCTCTGCCACCCCCTGTCCCTGCTAATCACGCACACCCCAACTATCTTTCCTATACCCCATAAACACCACACCTTCCATCAATCTCCCGACCCCCCGTATGGTGCCATCCCACCCGACATACCACCCACCCTCCCAATTTACAGAAGAGGCATCGATTCCCATCGCTAAAACCCGTTTGAAGTTCCCTCTCCCAATCACCACTAACGTAGATCCTAGGAATCTCATGGTGGAATTAGCTTGCACTGCCTCTGAAATATGCTTGACTCAATACCTCCCCATAACTCTATACCCAGAATGAATTTCCCAACCCCTCCTGCTAGTTTCCCTCACCCGAAAAGCTTCCACTCGAGTGCATGCTAAGACCATACCCCTTTTCTTCACCGACATAGAGGAAGAGACCCAAAATAACCCCAACCATCCCCCATCTAGAGTCGAAGTAGTTCATCTCTCCCCTACCCAGCAACAGACTATACCAGGCCGACTTCATCCCCTTAAGCTCCCACAAAAACTATCCCAACTGATCAAACAGAAACATGGCATGAGATAGGAAGGGGAAGCCAAGCACATACCCGAATTTTGTTGTGGTGGAAGGTCGTTGGAGGTTTGTTTTCCTACGATCGCGCTTGCACCGAATCCTGTCATCGTAAAAAAACCCCCATGCCTTCCTCCACCTTGATTTAAACATCATTATTGGGCCTGCATCCCGCCACCTCACCTCACACTACATGCATCAGTAGTGCCTGCCACCCTTGCCACTCATGTGGAGGGTGGTGGGCTTCAATCCCAAAGCCACTACCATTATTGTTGATGGGAGGGTCGAACCACTTTGTCACACCCCGATCAGGAAGCAAATTCCTAGGCTTGAGAGTGAGCTCCGCTCTCCATCTTGTCCTACTCTATGATGTCATGTAGCTTGATCCATGGTTCTTCCATGACATTAGGAGGCATGCTTAATTCAATGGGTTCGTTCTGGTGATTTTTCCATTAACAAGTCTTTGAAACCTGTTAAGATATCATATTTTGTTTGCTTTAGAAATGAAAACAATGACTTTGATTATTCATTAAGCTTTTTGTCAACTACATTGATCATTTCAATGATATTTGTCATTTTCATTTGTGGCATAGGGAAATTTCATCTACAATTAGAGTTCTTTCACTTTTTACAACTTCTTGTATGGAAATGCTCATGTACTTTAGCAAGTTTTGAATTTAAATGGTTTTTGTTACATGTTATGTATTTGTCCAAAAAAATTTGAATTTCTGAATTATTATCCTTTCCTTTTATTGGACCATATTTTTTTATCCATAACAACCCATGTTCATGTTCACTTCCCCTGTTTTAAAATTCGGTTGCAAAGTAGTAGCCTAATATTTTTTCCAAATAACGCGTGGTCATGACATATCAATTGCTTTATGGCATTTATTTTGTGTCTATAATAAGAGCTACATGTGATAGATATTTTTTTATGATGTAATCAATGTCACCATATTCCAATGTCTCAATGTGATTTATCCTTTTTCTATTATTCTTCAACTCAATCAATGTTCTCGGTAATGGTTTCCACTGATGCTATGCACTTGTAAATGTGATGAAAAAAATTGGAGGGAATGGTTGACATATCATTGTGAATACATATTAATTTCTGGTAAGTAATCAGAAGAGATATCAATGTTCTTGAAATCTATGTATCCAATATCATATTTCAATATCTTTTCTAAATTTTCTTTGTACTTAATATATTTTGCCAATATTTTCCTTCCTCTTGTTTCTCCTTTTCTTATTTGTATCCATGTGCAAGAAAGGACTTTGTTAATTATTATTCGCATATTTCTGAAAAGAAAATTTATTGAATGATATGAAAATCATTGCTTGCTTGCAACAATTCCCATTGTACAATTTTTTGGTTGTTGAATCTTTTTATATTGTCCTTTTGTAACATCCCCAGTCAAAAATTCATGTAAATAAAGTTAATAAATGCAAAATAATAACCATGGTCATGGGACATGTATTCCAAGCTTAATGTTGGGAAAAACATCCTAGTGTGGGTGTTCATTTGGTTTATTATGGCTAAGGAAATTGGCAAAGGAAAAGGCAAAGGCTTTGGAAATGAAAGTGGCATTAATTGGAATTTTATTTATGAAAATAATGGAAATTAGGAGAAATTGAAGGTGAAAGGTCACATGTTGCATGTGGGGAGGAAAATGAATGAAAATAATGGAAAATTGAAGAAAATAGAGGCCTCATTAATAAAAAGGCTTATGAGGATCAGTTGGTAACTATTGTTAGTTCCGTTTTGGAGCTCTCTCTCAATTCTCTCTCACACTCTTGGACACTTAGATTTTTCTTGGAGCAATCTAGAATTGGATCAAGGAAAGCAGAGGAAGGACCAACAAGGCAAAGGGAAACAAAGATCAACAAAGGAAGAGCAGGATCAAGAATCTACAGTGGGTTTACTTGCGAGTATCAATTTGCATGTGTGATTTCCTTGTTATATTTGGTAGGTATGGTACATGCATGTGTGTCTTTGGTTTTCTTGCTGCCATTGGATTGGTATTTTCCAGGTGTGACAGTGTCCTTCAGCCTAACCTTTCCATTTTCGGATAGCCATGGCGTGATGGGTTCTCTTGTATTAGGTTAAACTAGATTTTTTGATAGTTTCGAAACTGAGTGAGGTTATCTCTGAAAGAAATAACACATGGCTTAGGAATACCTTAACCAAATTTGGCTTTCGTTAAAGCCAGATTTTATGTTCCTCTATAGGCCTAGGAATCCTTGACCGGTGAATGGCGGGATATATGGAAAAACCTAGAGGTTTGTGCCCTCGATCAGGCCTAATAATCCTCGACAAGTGTATGGCGAGATATACGATAAATCATGGAGGGTGGAGTCTCTATTAGGCCTAGGAATCCTTAGCCAGTGAATAATGAGATATACGTTAAATCCTAGAGGCTACGAGGTAGGAAAATTCCTCACGATGTAGGTGGAGAATTCTGAAGGCATCCATGGTTGTTTAGGGCCTAGTGATCCGATGTGGATTGTGGTAAATCCTGAGGAAACCTAGTTTGGTTTGGTTTTGATTCCCACATTCATGCTTGGAATATGGCACGAGGGTGATTGGATGAAAGAAAGATTTGGTTCAGCCAATCAATGGTCGGGTGGTTCGTGGAAGTACCATACCTAGTTGGATTTTTCATTCATTAATAAGAGCTTCTTCTTCGTGGTATTTTATGTGTAAATGTATTGGTTTATATGTGGATTTTATGGTTTTTATATCCTTCTTATTTTTTTTGGCTACATGTTGATTATGAGTATGTTTTATGACAGGCTTGATGTAGGGTGTTCATCATGTTTTGATTAGAAAATTAATATATGATGGATATATGTCCTAATATATTATAATGCATCTATTTTGATAAGGTAACACTTCTCCTTTACGAATCTCAAAAGTATGAGACCCCTATGATCATATCTGATTTTATGACCTATAGATTACATATTTGTGACATTTTTTGGCGAAATGCCTGACATGGCTAGTAGGGGTCAGATCAAGTATTTGTATCAAAGTTTGCATTAGTGTCAATTTTCCCATGTTATTTATCATTTCTAAAGTTTTCATGATTTTTTTTGCAATGGCCTGAAACCTGGCCCTGAAAAAGTGGCACATAATTTGGGGTTGTTGACAGAGAACTAGCTGGAAAAGTATAGATTCGGTGGCATGCCTTGCTATGGGAGAAATTGGAAGGCCTCAGTCGATTACAAGGCTTTCCATAGGAGCAGCTAAAGTTCTAGTTCAATCAAATGATGAGTTGTCTCAGGGGTTGACCACCTAGAAGGGTTGGAAGGATTCTAAAGATTCTATAGTATGTGTGGAAGGTCAGATTAGTTGTGTTATGTCAATTCCATTTCCTTAAGGTGACCTCGGAGGATGAATCACATCATAGTAGCCTCTCATCACATGTTTACCCCAGTGGACTGGTTATCTTGGGTAAATTTGGGAGGGTGGTGATACAAAGTGGTATCAGAGCATGGTTCACCCCTTGGACTGGATGGGAGATGTGTTGGTCATGCATACATATCGATTGAATATGTGTTGTGTATGCTTGTGGTGTATGTTCTTGGTGTGTATGCATGGTGATGGTCATGGTTGTAGTTGTGTCACCATGTGGAAGTTGAAGGCGTTGATTATTTGATGTGTTTATCATGAGTGTATGTCAATTATACATTGGTTATGCATGTTAATGTTTGTATGTTGTTATGCATATGTTGACATGGTTATAATTGTCATGCATGAGGTCATGGTATGTGGTAGGTATTGTCATGCATTGGTAACTTTATAATGGTTGAAATGATGTTTATTACTGTTATGATTATGATTATACATGTATCTTGCTAATCTATTTGATCTTGTAGATGAGATATCCTCCCCTGAACTATACTAAGGTATGTTGATTATGTTATGTTTTGGTTTAGCTGACATGGTATACTTGCAGGAAGAATATTAAATATGACTAGCAAGACGGTAGACTACAGTTTATGAGATTCTCCCTATGGATCAGATGGCCAATGTCTTGGTGGGAATTATTCTAACTTAGCATACACATTGAGAATATTGAAGATATAAATAAGGATTTTCAAAGCAGATAATGACAGAATCATGCAAGCACAAGAGAAACAAGCAGAATTTAATGCAGTAATCCTTCAGAGTTTTTCAGAATTACAAAGATAGGGACCACTTCATATCAGCCATGAACAGGAGAACATGACTAATGGGGCATATGGCAGTAGATCTCATGGTGGGCATTGGTTTTATAGAGATGACACGATCATAGATGGCAGGCTCTTGGATACTTCGAATAAGAGAGGTGACAGACACATGTTTTACTCTAGTTCTAGTTCTGACAGGAATTATGATCATCATCATTATCATCCTTACAGGAGGAGTGACAGGGAATATTTTCTAGAAGAGCTCAAGAAATCAAATCCACCTACCTTTGATGGGGACTTAAAGAAAACAGAAGATGTTGAGCCATGGTTACTTGGGATGAAGAAATTATTTGAGCTGCATGAGTACATAGAGAACATGAAGGCCATAATAGCCATATTCATCCTCAAAGGGAAAGTATACATCTGGTGGGAAGATGTGAAATGGGTTAGAGACATCGGGACAAAATACTTGAGTTAACATGAATTCAAGAGACTCTTCAGGAAGAAATACTTGTCAGAGAGGTACTATGACAACAAAGTCGAGGAATTATATGAGCTAAAGATGGGATCGATGACAGATGAGGATTATATGACCAATTTCCTGGAGCTATTGGGGTATTTACAGTACCTTAAGGATGAAAAAGCCAAATTTCATAGTTTTGTCAATGGATTACCATTAGAATTTAGAGATTGGATTGAGTATGATGAGCCTTGGTCGCTTGAGGAATTCATTGGAAAATTGAAGCATTGTTATGAGCAGTCAAAGTGTAAGACATAATCACAGCAGGGTTGTAAAGGGAAATATAAAGCTAAAGGTAAATGGCAGCTAAAAATAGCAAGACCTCGGGATGCAGAAGAGAAAGAAAATGTTGAACCTAAAAAGAAGTTCAACGTAGTTATAAAGGGACATGGGTCACAACAGCAGAATAAAGGTGATGGTATAGGCTAGTTGTAGTGTCGGACATGTGGTAAGGAAAATCTGAAGAGATATTTTTCACAGAATAGGGGTGGTAGGCCTCATATTTACAGTGCATGGGAAGCGCAAACTGTTGGGGATGTTGGGTAGAGTGTTCTTCGGATCTATGAAGCATTGGATAATAGGTAGGCAAATCACTAGACATCTATCATTAAGATGGACGATAAGCTTTGTGACCAATTTATTTATATTTTGATTGACCCTGGATCTAATTATAGTTATGTTAACCCTGACTTGGTGGATAAGTGTGGTTTGAATAAATAACTGCATGCAGAATCTTAGTTAGTGTAGTTGGCTACAGGCACAAAGAAGAGAGTTCATCATTGGGTAAGAGCTTGTGCATTTGAATTGAATGGTATGCCTACATCAGCACATTTTAATGTATTGTTTTTGGGATCATACAATATGGTTTTGGATATGGATTGGATATATCTTCACAGTACTAAGGTAGATTTCTATGACAAAGTTATCGAGTGCTTGGATGAAAATGGAGAACAAAGAAACTTGTAGGGTAATAATAAGGTAACATCATTTAGAATGGTGACAGTTATGCAAGAAAAGTGTAGTCACATAAAGGGATGTGTTTTATTTGCAGTGCATATTTCTAGTGATAAAGGTAAGGAGGATGAGGATGCATAGATATTAAGCAGGTACCCGATCTTACAACAGTTTCAGGATATGTTTCCAACAGAGATTTCATATTTTCTGCCTCACAGGGAAGTAGAATTTATATTCATTTGAAACTAGGGGAAACACCAACATCAAAGGCACCATATAGGATGAGCACTCCATATTTAGAAGAGTTAAAGTTGCAATTGAATGAAATTCTTAACAAGGGATACATTAGGCTAAGTGTATCAACATGGGGTGTACCAATGTTGTTTGTGAAGAAGGATGGTACTCTCAAGCTATGCATTGATTACAGGTAGTTGAACAAGGTGACCATCAAGAATAGGTATCCATTTTCGAGGATTGATGACTTGTTTGATCAGTTGAAGGGAGCAGCAGGGTTCTCGAAGATTGATCTACAATCAGGATACTATCATGTACACATTAAGAATAGGACATTTACAACACATATTTCTGGACCAGGTATGGGCATTATGAGTTTTTTGTAGTTCTGTTTGGTTTGACTAATGCTCTAGCTACTTTTCTGTGCTTGATGAATAGTGTGTTGTGTCGTTATCTAGACAAGTTTATTATTGTATTAATTGATGACTTTTTTATATATTCTAATAATGAGGAAGAACATGTTGAACACTTAGCAGTAGTATTGAGATTATTGAGAGAGCATCAACTGTAAGCTAAGCTCAGTAAATGCAGTTTATTTCATACAAAGGTACATTACTTGGGACATGTTCTCTCCAAGGAAGGCATAGCAATGGACCCGGAAAAGAAAAGAGCTATGATGGATTGGGAACCTCCAAGAAATGTGGATGAGGTAAGATCATTTATGGGGCTAGCAGGATATTATAGGAGGTTCATTGAGAACTTATCTTGGATTTCATATCCTATTATGTCATTGCAAAGGAAAGGTAAGAAATTTGAGTGGATAGAGGAATGTGCAGCAAGTTTCAAGAAGATGAAGCAATTTTTGAAAAATGTTCTAGTGTGAAAGATTATATATCTAGAAAAATATTTTGTGGTGTGTAGAGATGCTTGAAAAATATTACTTGGTGGAATCCTTATGCAGGAAGGATAGGTAGTATGTTATGAGTCACGGAAACTGAATGAGCATGAGAAGAATTATTCGACACATTATCTTGAGTTGGCAACGATGATTCATGCACTGAAGATGTGGAGGCACTATCTTCTTGGCAAGAGGTTTTTATTGATGAGTGATCATAGTGGATTTAGATATTTGTTTGACCAGCCAAATATGAATTCTAGGCAAGCTAGATGGTTGTCCATAATTAGTGAGTTTGATTTTAAGATAGAGTATATCAAGGGTAAAGATAACATGGTTGCAGATGCTCTTAGCAGGCGGGTATAAAGTGATGCATCAACAGAGGAGATAGAAGGAGTACCTTTTATTGGTTGAGTTTGCTTATAATAATGGTTACCAGACATCACTGAGGATGAGTCTGTTGGAGGCACTGTATGGGCAGAGTTGTAATAATCCCATTATTTGGAGTGATCAGGTGAATAGGGTGTTGATAGGACTAGACATGTTGGAAAAGATGGAACATGAAATGCAGGTAATCAATAAGAATATAAAGGCAGCACAAGACAGGCAGAAAAATTATGCAAATCGAAACAAGATGTCTAAGGATTTTTAGGTTGGGAAACAGGTGTACTTGTGCATCAAGCCCAAGAAGAGTTCCTTGAGGATTGGATCATGTGCCAAGTTGGAACCTCAATTTTGTGGACCTTTCAACATTCTTGAAAGGATTGGACTAGTAGCCTATCGATTTTCACAGCCCCTCATAGTGAAAGCCCATGATTTTTTTGATGTGTCATTACTTAAGAAGTATGTTAAATATGTTGATCATGTGATTGACTGGTTTGTAATATAGGTGGATCTAGAAGGAGAATTCCAACCAGAACCGTAGTGTATTTTGCAAAGAAATATGTTCATGCTCTGTAACCAAGAAATTGAGCAGGTTAAATTGCAATGGAAGAACTTTGGGCATGATGAAGCTAGATGGGAGATGGCGGGTCAGATGCGGGCTATGTATTCTTCTCTATTTGTTGGTTGAGAAAATGTTTTTTGTATATGTTTTGGTGTGAATTTTTGGTTTATGTACATATGTATATGGGTGTAAATACCACCACGAGTTGTGTTATAAATCTCCAATAAGCGGTATGGGTGTCATGTCGTTATGGTTGTTATGTTTTTATGTTGTCATTGTGGTTTTCTTCTCAGCAGGTGGGTCATTGTAAATACTGCAACGAGCTAAGTTATAAAGCTCCATGGGTAGTATGTTTTGCTTTAGCAGCCTTGTTGGTTGTAAGTGTCATTGAACACCGAGGATGGTGTTCCCTCAAGGAGGAGGGTTTTGTAATAGCCCTAGTCAAAAATTCATGTAAATAAAGTTAATAAAGGAAAAATAATAACCATGGTCATGGGACACTTATTACAATCACACTCTTGGACACTTACATTTTTCTTGTAGCACTCTCGCATTGGATCAAGGAAAGAAAAGGAAGGACCAAGAATTCAAATGGAAACAAAGATCAAGCAAGGAATAGCATGATCAAGAAGTTACAGCAGGTTTACTTGTAGGTATCGATTTGCATGTGTTATTTCCTTTATATATTTGGCATGCATTGTACATTCATGTGTATATTTGGTTCTCCTGCTATCATTGCCATGGTATTTTCCAGGTGTGACAGCGTTCTTCATCCTATCCTTTCCATTTCTGAATATCCATGGTGTGATGGGTTCTCTTGTATCTGGTTAAGCTGGTGTTAGGTCCTTATATTACTAGTATAGTCCCTTATTGTTGTTAGTGTAACCTCATTATTGTTATTGGTGTACCCCTATAACCCCCATATTGTTATTATTGTGCCCTTACATTATTATTGTTAGGTCAGCTTGGATTACATTGTGGCCCCACTAGGATTACATTGTGGCCCCATGGACTCCTATATATAGAGAGGAGGTTTTGTCATTTGTATCATCCAAGAATTTTTCATTTATGTAATGTATTAGAGGTTTCCCCCTTGAAGTGGTTATTTCTAAGGCGTTGATATCTCTTTTATTCTATTTTTGGAGCTGGTTTCATAACATTTGGTATCAGAGCTTTGGATTCTAGGGTTTCGCTGCTCCAAACAGGTCATCATGGCATTTTCTCTATAATTTTTTTCTACAAAGGTTAATAAGATGAAATTTTTATAGAGCGAAGCCGAAATCTGGAGGAACGTCGTGGAAAAATTTCAGATCTTGGTTCGCAATATTTTTGGAGATATGATCTGTGCAAGTTAGGGATTTTTGCAGGTTCCTGAATTTAACCTAAACAGGTCATCATGAAATTTTCACTATAATTTTTTTTCTATGAGGTTTCAGAAGCTGAAATTTTCACAGAGCGAAGCCGCAATCCATAGAAACGTCGTGGAAAATTTTTATAGCTAGATTCACAAAATTTTCCGAGATATTATCTGTGGAAGTTAGAGATTTTTCAGACTCCCGAATTTCATCTCAAAGAGGTGACCGTGGGAAAATCGTCATAACTCTCTCTCTGAGCATTGGATTGGAATTCTGTAAAAAGTGGCCACAAGTACACAGAATTTAGTTTCTTTTGTATCAATTTCAGAGCTGAAGAGGAAACAGTGACACATGGCAAGTCGTACCAGTTCGCTCTACTGAACTAGTCCATAATTAGGTCATCGTAGGAGATTGGGTATAACTTTGTCTTCAAGAATCCAAATTAGATCAGACCTGTGGCATTCAAAAGAAGATTCAAAGGGAAAATTCAGGGCCTAATTTTAGATATTGGAGATCCAAAATTATAGAGATAATTCTGTTTCAATATCGAGCTCCTCAAAATCAAGAAAAATGTGTGTATTGTTTTTCAAATTGCATAAGTCTTGCTTGAAAAATCAGTTTTAAGTGATTCCAAAGGCATATTGAGCATAGATATCAGTATTGGGTTCTAAAATGCCTCCTAAAAATAGTTCAACACCCATTAAGCCCTCAGAGTACTCTACTATGACTCATGAAGATGAAGAATTTCAACATGATCTATCAAAATTACAAGAGCAAGTGCACCAAAATTCGCTCTCGGAAAGAGAAACAAAAAAATGAAATGGATTTTTTGAATAAAATCATGGAAACTAAGATGGATGGTTTGAAGAAAGGCGTGGAAGATATGATGGATGGTTTGAAGAATGGTATAGAAGAAAAAATGGAAGGTTTGAAGGAAGACATGGAAGGTTTGAAGGAAGGTTTGTCAAAGTTGACACAAGAAATGATTCGTGAAAATATAGTAGAGGAAACTCATGATGAGAACAAAATAAATTTTAATCATGAATTCATAAAGTCTAATGTTGGATTAAATAACCACCATATTCCAAAGATGGATATGAGGAATTTTGATGGCAAGCATCCTGTAAAATGGATACTACAAATGGAGAAATATTTTGATCTCAATAATGTGAAAAACACACAAAAGGTATGCATTGCAACTTTACATTTAGAACAAAATACATTTGTATGGTATCGAAGGCTTTGCTCCCGTAAAAAAATTGTCACTTGGTCAATTTTTACGGAGGAAATGATAGCACATTATGAGGATACAAAGACCAACACCTTCTTTAGCCAATTTATAAATCTCAAAGAAAAGGGTTCAGTGTTGGAGCACATTGAGGATTTCCAAAAATTGAATATAAGGATAACTGATATTCCAGAGGAGCATAGGATTGATATCTTCATAGGGACTTTAAATGATAACATCCAACATGAAGTTCACGTTTGGGAACCGGATTCATTAGAGAAGGAATTCAGGTTGGCAAGAAAAATTGAATGTAAAATTATGGCGACAAGGAAGCCTACCACTCATATCTATAAAGATGGAAGTGTTGCTACTCCTAGACTTCCGCAACCTACAAAGTTGACACCACAAAAATTGGAAAAAAAAAAGAGCAAAAGGGCTTTGCTACAGTTGTGATAGCAAATACACTAAAGGTCATAAGTGTGCTGAGAAGAAATTATTTTACATAGATTGTGAAGAGGAGGAAGAAAATGAACAAGAAACTTAAAAAGAAGAGGATATACACCAGGAAGCAACCCTAGAAGAATAAGAAATGAGTCTGGCCATATCATGTAATGCATTGGCAGGAATTACCACTCCTCAAACCCTCAAGATAGAAGGACATATCAAGAAGAAAAAGGTAATAGTGTTGATTGATTCGGGTAGTACCCATAATTTTATCCATTGTAAGGTAGCCAAGGAATTGAATTGTTTCTTATACCCAACACTATAATGTCAAGTGATGGTTGCAAATGGAGTAACTTTAAATTGCTCTGGAAAATGCCATAATATCATGCTATTGATGGGGGAATATGTATTGAATATTCCAATGCTTTCCATCCCAATGGGAGGTGCTAATGTTGTACTAGGAGTACAATGGTTACAATCTTTGGGGACGGTAGCTTTTAATTTTCAATAAATTTTCTTGAAATTTTTTCGGAAGGAAAGGAAATCGAATTACGGGGTATCACAGGGAAGCCAGGAAAGATAATAAGCTCTAATGTCATGAAAAATCTTATGAAGAAAGAACAACCATTAGGGGAATTTTGAGGTCTAAAATGGGCCTCCTAAGAAAAATGTAGAACCAAAATAAACTTTATAAGAACCAATAGGATTCAAGATGATGATGTCAACCATGGGAGATGATTCACCATTTTTAAGTAAAAGAGTAAAAATATTATAAAATAATAAAACTACATTTTCAACTCGTATTTTCAACTTATCTCCCAAAGTTTTTACTCAAATTTCGAGCGGGAGTACTCGTTGGATGCAAAATTTAATTCTGCATCCAAGGAGTACCCATGTTGCATACTTTCGATGGACCCTTCTACGCGAAAAATGATAAATACATGAAAAACATGATTGCAATCACGTTTTTCATGTATTTCTTATTTTTCATGTAGTACGGTCCATTGAGAGTATGCAACATGGGTACTCCTTGGATGAGGAATTAAATTTTGCATCCAACGAGTACTCCCATTCGAAATTTGAGTAAAAACTTTGGGAGATAAGTTGAAAATACGAGTTGAAAAAGTAGTTTTTTTCTTTTTTCCTTGTAAAATTTGATGATGTCATCAAATATTATTTTATTATTTCCACTATTATTTTATAGTTTCCTTAGGACGCCCATTTTAGACCTCAAACTTCCCCTAATGGAGGCGTAATTGCACAATTATGCTCACTAGAAGTTCCAACATCAAAATCATCCATTTCTCCATATCTCCAAAAAGTCTTGGACAATCATTCCAGGGTGTTTGGTACTCCCAAAGGACTCCCACCTATTCATGATCATGATCATGCTATTCATTTGATTCCAAGAAGTGTTCCTCCAAACATCCGGCCTTACAGATATCTTTATGTCCAAAAGAGTGAAATTGAACATATGATTGCAGAAATGTTAGAGGCTGGTATAATTCAACCTAGTCAAAGTTCTTTCTCTGCTCCAGTAGTATTGGTGCACAAGAAGGATGGATCATGGCGCATGTGTCCGGATTATAGGGAGCTCAATAATCTTAATATTAAAGACAAATTTCCTATTCATGTGATTGATGAATTATTGGATGAATTACATGGAGCAATTTATTTTACCAAGTTGGATCTTCGTTCAGGATATCATCAAATTAGAATGAAGACTGAAGATATTCCGAAAACAACATTTCAAACTCATGAGGGCCATTATGAATTTTTGGTCATGCATTTTGGCCTTACAAATGCACCTTCTACATTTCAAGGGTTGATGAATTCCATTTCCAAACCCTTCCTTAGAAAATTTGTGCTAGTATTTTTTGATGATATACTAATCTACAACAGGTCTTGGAAGGATCATGTTCAACATGTTGACAGGGTGCTCAAACTATTGGAGGAGAAAAAATTATATGAAAAAACATCCAAATGTTTCTTTGGAGTACAAGAGGTGGAATATATGGGTCATATTGTATCTCACCGAGGTGTTAAGGTAGAACCTAACAAAATTAAAGCCATTAAGGAATGGAAAGTCCCCACAACCATAAAGAAGATGCGCAGATTTCTCGGGTTAACCGGGTATTATCACAAGTTTTTTAATAATTATGGGAGAATAGCAGCACCTCTAAGAAAATTATTGAAGAAAGATGAATTTTCATGGAGTCCTGAAGCAACTAAGTCCTTTGAACATCTTAAAGAGGCAATGTGCCTTGCACCAGTCTTATCTACGCCAGACTTCACAAAAACCTTTATTGTGGAATGTGATGCCTCAAGAAATGGAATCAGTGTTTTTTTAATGCAAGAAGGAAGACCCATTGCTTTTGAAAGGCGTTCAATCAAAGGAAAGTATTTATAAAAGGCTATTTATGAGAAGGAAATGTTGGCAATACTACATGCACTAAAGAAATGGAGACCTTACCTAATGGGAAGACACTTCAAGGAAAAAACTGAGCATGATAGAATTAAACACTTTTTGGAACAAAGACTATCTTCAGAAGAGCAGCAAAAATGGGTCACAAAGATGTTGCGTTATTGTGTGCTCAACTTAGTGTTCTTAAATTGAGGTCATAAATTGTCAACCAGGGCTAGTAAACTACTGAAGTGAGGTGCACTATATGTGCCTAGGTATCTGTTTCTCACTACGTTGTGTTTAGTGTTTTTCTGATGTTTTTGGTTTTATGGTTTTATGTTAAAAAGGAAAAGAGCCAAATGTTGGTAAAGAGAAGTGGATGGTTACACTAAAACAGAGCAAAACCTATTCTAAACTATATATGGCACTAAAGAATAGAAAATGCAAAGCTTGATAATGACTCATAGCAAGGAAATAAATCACAACATGAACTCAATAACTCATAACATGAACTCATCCAATTCATTCATTAGAAATATGTTGGAATAGCTTGAGAAAAGGACAAGTTTAGTGCAAATGAGGTTCTCCTAAGTAAACAATCATCTTACAATATTACAAAGAATCTCATCCATGGCTAGAGGTTTATTGGAACACAACTGGGAAAGATTATTTGTAGCACAATAATATTTCTACTCTTAATTAACTTGTAATGCTAAGATTAATCCATTCTGCAGCTCAACTTGTCACTACTAAGCCTCATTCGAAAGTTAGAGATTTTCTAGAATAGTTTTTTGGGAAAAGGCTTATTTGTGAAATTGCAAAATATTGCAGAACAATCAAGGCCTTAAACTGATGTCACTAATTCCTGTCCATATAATGATGCATTAATAGAAAGTCAGAACAAGAGTAGTTTGTAAACAATGAAGGCCGTGAAGTCTAATTTTGACAGTTAATACAACTTAAAGAACAATGGATAACACTGAACTAGAATGCAATTGATCAAACTTGAAACACAGTGACCACAACTAAACTAGAATGCCATTAACCTAACTTGAAATATAGTGAACTGGAACTGAACTAGAATGCCACTAATCTAACTTGAAATATAGTGAACTGGAATTGAACTAGAATTCCACTAATCTAACTTGAAATACAGTGAACAAAGTTGAACTAGAGTGCCATTATCAAACTTGAAATACAGTGACAGAATTAAACTAGAGTGACATCTACCTCCGGAGTATTTCAACTGAACTAAAATGCAACTAATTCTGTGGAATACTACAGCCCTATCTCGTTCAATATGAGTGATATTTTGGAATAGTAAATGTAAAAACAAGTCTGGTTGTATCTTTCAATGCAAATGAGCATAAAACATAAAGTTTCGGAAAAAATGCAATTAACTCCTAAAATACTACAGTTGTATCTCATCCAATATTAGTGGTATTTTGGAATAGTTTGTAAGGATAAGACTGACTGTGGCATCCACTACAAGTAAGTAAAAACACAGAGTTCAGAAAAATGATTAAACTAGGAATGAAACAAGGCTAAGTTACTTATCTAAACCATATGAACAAAGCTTTTCAGGTAGCAGGGGCCCTCTACCACCAGATTAGCACGAAAATCTACTCAATATTGACTCAGCTTTTGCAATAAAGTGATGCTTCTTTCATTAAAGGAGAAAGTCTTCAAAAAAACTGAATATTACGGTCTTCTGAGATCTAGCAACAAAACAAAATCTAGCTAACTGTTTCTTGGTCTCCCGAGCCATACTTATAACAAAATTACATAACTGTCTTTGAGATAAAACAGGAATAAATGTCTTTCCCAACTAAAATCAAACTATAACTCTGGTGGTGGTCTCGTACTATGATTAAGGACATCTGTACAGTCCTTGTCCTATTAGAAGTCTATCTCCTAGTTTTGGTTTCCCACGTGCATAACCACCTGTAGACTCGAGCTCAGACTTCGTGGAGAGCAAGAAATGATGGGGGAGTGATGTGGAATACGACCATATGTGTTTTTCTTTGAGGTGACACCTCGAACCTGCGCAAACATGAAGATAGCTGCGGAATAGGCGACTGGCTACAGAATGACTGCGTTTTGTAGCCAAGTCTAGTCAAAAATTACTACAACAACAAAATCATGAAAACATAGCAAGTTAGTCATTATATACATTCTTAAAGTAATCCTAATCAATCCTATTGATCATTAAATCCTGTAATTGATGAGGGAAAAAGGAAATGAAGTGAAATGTGGTGGAAAAGAAGGACATCTTTGGGGCTCAACATACCCCCACTGCAAGGCTTTTGCATGTCCTCATGCAACTAATCCATGTACTCTGAGACCTTTGCTAGGACATCTAGGCCCCTTCTTCTACTTTTCCTGACAGTCAATGGCCTCCTAGGCTTCCTTATGATCAACTTGAATCTCAAATTTGTAAGTGCCCTGCTTAACTTTTTGTTTTTCTTCTTCAATTTTGCACTGACCTTGTACAACTTTTTCATTTGTAGAGACAAAGTTGTATTCATATCACCTTTCAGCTTAACCTGCTCCCTTAAAATTTCATTCTCATTCTTAATATGCCTATTGAGCACTTCTAACTCATATTTGTCTCTTCTTAGTACATCAATTGCATATTTTGGTGGGCTAGGAGTTATGTTTCTACTTTCTGAGGCTCTCTTCTCTAATGTCTCAACATAATTATAAATTTGTTGTTGTGCTGGGTCTATCTCTGGAGCTCTTTCATCAAGATCCTCTTCATGTTGGTACTCTGGTGATCTAGCAGTTGGTGTCTCTTCATCCTCAATGTTTATGACTCCCGTTTGTTTAATCCCTGTTTTCTTCAATATACCTCTGAGTTTGTGGCTCCGTCTTGGTTGAGGTGGTCCTTCACCTCTCTCTTTGGCATATTTTCTTATTATCCTCTCCTTCTTAAGCTGCTTCTTAATTTCAGCCAATTTCTCAGAAATCATCTCTTCACTGTCCCCTTGTATTGATTTACCAGTTTTAGTTTCAACAGCTTTGGAAATTTCCCTTCTCCTGCTTCTTCTTGTAGGTTTTCCTTCAGGTGGAGATTCCTTGGGTTCTTCAAAGTGATTCCTCACTAGAAAATCATCCCAATTATCTCCCATTTTTCTCAAATGATGTTCAATTAGGATTTTGACTAAACCATGGTGATACAAAGTGGTTTCTAGAAATTGAACCCTCTTTTGAACATTAGAGGCCATTATTTTCAGACTATGAAGTAGGAAAAAGGGAAAATTGATTTCTTCATCTAAGAAATGCATCATTAACCGAATATGATAAACATATAGGGTACCAAATATTCCTTCACAAGTGATAATTTTTTGCAAAATGAGCGACATATTCCTCCATTTATTCTTCAGTGCCGAGCTAGGAATACCTTTCTTAAAAATGGAAACATCCATACCTGGTGTTTTGAGTATTTGCCTCCATGCCTCATTATGAAATTCCCTATTTTTGAACCAGCGTTCTCCTTGTCTGGGTAATTCCGTTGCTTTTGCAATGAAAGCCTCTGTAATAGTGAATAAAATATCTCCTATTTCAACCTCTGCTCCATTGAAGGACCGTTCAAATTTTTTGGTTACTTCTTTATGAAAACCATTAAATTTTAAAAAAAAATGTAACCACTCAGCCTGCTGTAGCATTTCTCTAATTTGCGGATAACCTTCCAAGTACTTGGTTCCAACTGGTTCGGATCTTACTATGAGACCCATAGCTTCCTTTCTCAACTTTCAAATTACTGCTCCTCCGCTCACTGTAAAAATGGCTGTTAAAGAGATGTTTTTACTCCAAAGATGTTTCCTCTGTTTTACAGACCGGAATGGCTAAGAATTGGCTACGGAAATAAATGATATGAAGTAGTTATGAAATGAGTATAATGCGGTGAGGATGATTCACACGAATTAATGAGTTGAGAGCTATCACGGAAGAAAAGACCGCGGAAAAATTCTCATGTAAATTTCAAAATCATCATTAAATGCTTCGAGCTAGTGACGTGACTGATCAGGTCACTTCAGTACTTAACCGTTAAGTTTTAAATGATGATTTGGAATGGCGGAGTGAAAGGTATTTTGTCCAATTTTTTTATGATAGGTTTGATAGGCATGATCAACACGACTAATTAAAACAACTTTTTGAATCATACATAACTTAACTATGCTAAAACTTTCATGATCTGTCACCATAATAATTTCATAACTTTTACCTTTGCCTTTCCTTTTCCTTTTTTTTTTTTTTTTTTTTTGTGATTTTGATATGCCTTGTCCTCCTTTGAAAATCATTGATCTTCAGTCCTCATAACTCATTTTATTTTGCTTGTTGTCTTGGATATTCAGGATCAATTTGCTGCTAAATCAAGTGATTACTGGATAGTGCCTTCAGGATCTCTGGCTACAGAATGTCTGATTGGCTGCAGAATGTCTGACTGATTGCAGAATGTACCTATAGAAGTCTTGAAAAATGGAATGGAATGGTTTGAAGCATGAATGGAATGTTGTATGAAATGAGTTAAAAATGGATAATAAAATATGGTGTAATGGAGTATGAGTGAAGTGAATAATGGAATGAAATGAATCACAATTATGAAGTGAAGTGAAGTATGGAAGGTGACCTGCAACTTATGATTTGTATTATTCAATTGCAAAAAGGAATCAATCTTAAAACTCTGAGATGGAAATGAGGTGGACCATGGAATGAAATGAATGAAGTATGGAATGAAGTGGAGTATGGATGAATGGAGTGAAATGGAGTATGGATGAATGGAATGAAATGAATCATAAGTGAAATATGAGTTTGCACTTATGATTTTGCAATAGTTGCTTGCAGAAAAAGAACAAATTTGAAAAGCTAAAGTGTTAGAAAGATTCTGATTTTCACTTTATCTTTTCTGTATAAACATGCTAATCAGTGATTAGTTTTCATGTTTATACTTTCTTCTTCTTCTTCTTCTTCTTTTTTTATGCTTTTGAATTCATAAAATTCAACTAAGTTGATGAAGAAGAAAAATTCTTCTTCATTAAATTCACATCACTGTTTTCCTGAAATCTCTTGACAAATTCTTCTCTTGAAAGTGGCTTATGATACAGTTTCAATCTATGACCATTTACAATAAAAGTGACCTCTTCTTCATCTATTGTCCTGATTTTTATTGCTCCATTGTCAAAAAATTTCACAATTTCATATGGCCCAAGCCAATGTGTTTGGAATTTACCTTTAAAATCTTTGAACTTTGAATCAAACAAGAAAGCCCAGTCACCTTCTTTGAACTTATTTTCCTTGATATACTTATCATGCCATCTAGTCCTTTGCTACTGGACTATACTTGTTTTCTGAACTGCATCTTGTCTGATCTCATCCAATTCATTAATCTGCTCCAATCTGTGCTTTTTTGCCTCTGTTAGATCAAGTCCTAGTTGAACTACCATTTTAAAAGTTTGAATCTAAAACTCTATGGGAAACAAAACTTTTTTTCCATAAACAAGTTCATAAGGAGTATGGCATGTTGTGCTTCTCCATGTAGTTCTATAGGCCCACAAAGCTTCAGGAAGCCTGTCTACCCAATCTCTTCTATGTAAATGGGCAGTCTTGGTTAGGATCCCTTCAATGACTTTATTGGTAGATTCCACTTGATCATTTGCTTGTGGATGATAGGGAGTAGATTTTCTGTGTTTGATTTTGTACATCTCCATCATTTGTTCCACTAGCTTTGATGTAAATTGAGCTCCTTGATCTATAACAATTTCCCTTGGGACACCAAAATGAGTAAAAATATCCTCAAAAAGAAAATTAACTGCAGATGCTTCAGTAGTAGAAAGTAATGGCTTGGCCTCTACCCATTTGGTAACATAATCAGTGCAAAATAATATATATTTCTTTTGTCTTGATGGAGGAATAATAGGTCCTACAAAATCTAAAGCCCATTTTTCAAAAGGTTCAATATGTACCTAAGGCTGCAATGGCATCTCACCTGAAGGAGAAGGTTTCCCTACCCTTTGGCAACTGTCACACCTTTTGACATACTCTTTAGCATCTTTAAAAAGGGATGGCCAATAGTATCCTAAATGAAGGATCTTATAAGCTGTTCTTTTATCAGCAAAGTGTCTGCCACAAGGTTCATCATGACAAGCCTTGAGGATCTCAGGCATCTCATCTTCCTGAACACATCTCCTAATGATAAAATCTGGACCTGTTTTGTATAACTCATTAGCAACCCATGAATATTTTGCATTGTCATAAATGATCTTTCTTTTGTCTCTTGCATTCATTATTGAAGGAAAATTCCCTGAAACTAAATAATTAGAAAATAATTACCTAAATATTTTGACAAGTTTTGGGTTGCCTAAAGGGTCAAAAACACCCTAAAAATGACCTTTCTGCCACTTTTTGGACACACAGGAAGCAGTGTTGGGAAAAATCATTTTTTTGAGGGCAAATGGAAACCAAATTCAGAAATTCCACTTGGGTTGGAAAGTAGACAGGCAGAGCTTTCCAACGAGCTATCCTGCACTCAATTTGGACTCTGAAAAGGCCCTCAAAATCAGCCTCAAAGTGGCGCGACGCATAGAGATTTCAGGCATAGTGCATTGGGAATTTTGGCTCCTTTTTCACTCAGCAGCTCAGATTTTCGCCTAGTTTTGGCTAGTTTGACTTTTTTATCTCCAAATGTGAAACTCTTGATGTAAATTGATGTAATTTCATGAATTTGATGTAATTTTGGCACATTTTTACTCATCCAAGTAGATTCATTCACCAAAAAGTGAAATGTAACTGAATGAATCAGTTTCCTATCTTATAGAGGCACGCTGTTTCATTGCCTATTTTCCAATTCTTAGTTTAGATCTTGTTGAAACAGCTCCTAAAATAGTGAGCTCGACCCCTAGAGGCATGGTAATGAGTTAGGCTTGTCTATATCTTGTATTTTCTCAGTCATTTTCAGGGGTTGGACACTTGGGATTTCTTTGAGCTTCATTGTACATTTCATCTCTGTATTTTGGCAAAGGAATAGACCAGGGTTTGCAGCACTCTTTGGGATCCATGTGGCTCTATGTTTTGATGGTGTGTTTCTCTCTGTGATTGTAAGTTTATTGATGTTTCATGTGTATCATATTCCTTCTCATTTCTTCTTAAATTAAACAAATAAGTGATAAAGGTGGAATCCATTAGATTTGCAGTGCTCTGCCTTGAAGTTTTGTTTAATTTTCCATGTTTTCAACTGTCTGAAGAGGTTTCTTGAATTCCTCTTGCCCTCTTCAACCCCTCACCGGTCTGAGCTATCCATTTCATTCAATATTGAAGCATCAAAACATTTTCCTTTCTTGCCCCATTCAGCCCTCTGCAAAACTGATCATTTCCCAGACCTAAAATTTGTCTTTCCCTTTGATTCCAACAAAAACCCCCAAAATCAAATCAAACTCTTTCACATATATACCTAGCCTAAAATCAACCTTTATTTTAAGTCATCTCAAGCCTCATTGATTATTTTTGCTGAGATTGATAAGGAGAGAGCCCTCTCCCGATCTAGTAGGGCTAGCTACCAGATTAAACGTGGTTTGATGTTACCCTAGACTCTGCCTTCCTTCAGCCTGAGGTAGATTTAGGCATAACAGGTACAAAATTGAATGAAACAACAGGCAGATCAACATCACAGTGAGAGAAGTTTCGATGTGGGAGACTGGGTATTCTTACAGCTACAACCATACAAAAAAATGTCCCTCAAGCAAGCTAAGAAGGATAATAAATTATCGCCAAAGTACTATGGTCCTTACAAGGTGTTGCAAAAGATTGGTACTATGGCATACAAATTGGAGCTTCCTAATTCTTCGCGAGTGCATCCAATTTTCCATGTTTCATGCTTAAAAAAGGTTATAGGGGACAAACTTACAATTCAAACAATATTGCTAGAACTTGATGAGGAAGGAAAAACCATATTGGAACCTAAAGCAATCATGGAAACAAGAACTCGACAGCTATGAAATCGATCAATTTCAGAGTATCTCATCAAATGGAAGAACTTACCCATTGAAGATTCTACATGGGAGGATGATAATTTTATACAAAAGCACCCGGAGCTACTGAAGAGTTAACGAAAACACTTTTTTGAAGGAGAGAAGCATGTTAGGTCCTTATATTACTAGTATAGTCCCTTATTGTTGTTAGTGTAATCCCCTTATTTTTATTGTTATACCCCTGTAACCCCCATATTGCTATTATTGTGCCCTTACATTATAATTGTTAGGTAGGCTAGGATTACATTGTGGCCCCATGAACTCATATATATAGAGAGGAGATTTTGTCCTTTGTATCATCCAAGAATTGTTCATTTATGTAACGTATTGGAGGTTTCCCCCTCGAAGTGGCTATTTCTAAGGCGTTGATCTCTCTTTTCTTCTATTTTTGGAGTTCGTTTCATAACAGCTGGATTTTCAGATGGTTCGAAACTAAGTGACGTGATCTCTGAAAAAAATAGCACATGGCCTAGGAATCCCTGGATTGGGTTGGGATTGACGTAAACCCTGATTTTGTGTGCCTTGGTAGGCCTAGGAATCCTCAACCGGTGAATGGTAGGATATACGATAAAGCCTAGAGGTGTGTTCCCTCGATCATGCCTAGGAATCCTCGACCAGTGTATGGTGAGATATACGTTAAATCTTGGAAGGTGGAGTCTCGATTAGGCCTAAGAATTCTCAACCGGTGAATTGCAGGATATACGGTAAATTCTAGAGATTAGGAGGCAGTAAAATTCCTCACGGTGTAGGTGGATAGATCCGGTGGCATATATGCTTGTTTATGCCCTAGTGATCTAGTGGGGATTGCGATAAAGCCTGAGGAAACCTGGTTTGGTTTGGTTTTGAGTCCCACATTCATGCTTGGAATATGGCATGGGGGTGATTGGATGAAAGAAAGATTTGGTTCAGCCAATCTATGGTCAAGTGGTTCGTGGAAGTCCGATACCTGGTGGGCTTTTGCATTCATTAATAATAGCTTCTTCTCCTTGGTATATTATGTGTAAATTTATTGGTTTATATGTGGATTTTATGGTTGTTATATCCTTGTTATTTATGTTGGTTATATGCTAGTTATGAGTATGTTTCATGACAGACTTGATGTATGGTTCTCATCATGTTTTGATTAGAAAATGAATATATGATGTATGTACGTCCTAATGGATGATAATGCAACTATTGTGATAAGGAAACAATTCTCCTTTATGAATCTCATATAAGTATCATACCCTTATGCTCATATATGATTTTATGACTTGTAGACTACATATTTGTGACATGTTTGAAGAAATGTTTGTCATAGCTAGTAGGGGTCAGATCAAGTATTCGTATCAAATTTTGGATTAGTGTCTTTATTCCCATGCTATTTATTATTTCTGAAATTTTCATGAAGTTCGGGGCAATGGCCTGAGTCATGGCCCTAAAAAAGTGGCATAGAATCAGGGATCACTAACACAAAACTAGATGAAAAGGTACACAGTCAGTGGCATTTCTTGTTGTGGGAGTGACTGGAAGGCCTCAGTCACTTGCAGGACTTATCATGGGATCGATTTAGGGTCCAGGTAAGTCAAATGATGAGTTGTCTCAGGGGTTTACCACCTGGAAGGGTTGGTTGGCCCTTGAAGGTTTTGTAGCATGTGTGGAAGGTCAAATTGGTTGTGTTATGCCAGTTCCATTTCCTTAAGGTGGCCTAGGAGGTTGAATCACATCATAGTAGCCTCTCGTCACATATTTACCCGAGTGGACCGGTTAGTTTGGGTAAATGTGGGATGAGGGTGTTACACATTTTCACGTGGATCTCCATATAGTAGTGTTAGGAAGTTCATTTATTTTGCATATGTGTCCTTGAAAATTACAAGTGTCCATTATCCTTTATCTATTTCAATCTCATTAATCTTGTCTAACAAACCATGAATGTGTTACGATTTTGTGAATCCATGTATTAATGTTTAAGTACGTTTTTCATTGTTTGATTCATTATTTTTATTTATGTTACTATAAGTGTTTTCATTTTACATAGATCTATGATTGTCTTGTTCAAGAACTCAACTGCAATTCTTATTTATACAAATTTTTGTACCTTTGTATAGAGTTATAGAACATAATTCCTTTAGTTCTTTCATGACAATGTTTACATTGTTTACACATACTTTACCTGTTTGGTATGCATTTTTGTATTGTAACCATATTTTCAATGCAATTGTGATTGTTGTTGTTTCACTCATGAATAGTGGAAATGCATGTTGCACAATATCCATATGGATAGGCACATTCATAATTGATCATGTTAAACCCATTTTGGATCATTTATAACCTTATTGTCTATTTTTTTAAATGAAATTCTTAGAGATACAAGCCTCTCTTCAAGTTTTGTAAGTGTACTTACAACTAGTAATAGTTTGTTACATATTCTTTGGTGAGGTGTTGCAAATTGTGGCAGTTTTCCATTTTGAAGTGTTATTTTGCAAGAAGCACATATTTTACACTCATAGATGTTTTTTCATTTGTTGTCAACCTAAAATAATCCTTTTCCAAATCCTCGATGAAGCATTTAATATTCTTTGTAAAATTCTATTCTTCACAGATTTCACATATGTTCTTAGGTGTGTCCTCAATTTCTTTCATATAAATATTCTTTGGATCTTTCTTTTTTAAGTGAAAATGTTTACTATATTCTTCATTTTATTTTTTGTACTATAGAGTGTTTGTTTTAACTTATGATATGTCACTCTTGGCTTCTCATTAGGGGAATGTTGTTTCCCCACTTGGCATTTTGTAAATATGTGACAATTAATATTGTGCTTTGTGTATTCACTTAGAGATATGTCATTACATATATTCCTTTCATGGAATATTTTTTTCAATTTGTGATATTTAACCTTATGTTTTTCTGTAAATGTATCACAATCGTTCTTATTGTCTTTTTTCTAATTTTTTACATGTTAGTCATAATGCACAATGCAATTGTTGCTATAAACTTTCCTTAAATATGGTTCATAATGGATGTGTAATGCATATGTTTCAAATGATATGATGTCAAATGTTTTATAACAATTTGAATTATTTGAATAGCTGTTGACAATGGTATTACTGAAAAATGACCATACTGGAATATTTACTTTGAAATGACCAATATCGATTGCAAACAAAATGGTACACCCTCTATCTTTCCCTTTTCATATGGAATTTCCATATTTATGAGATACCCTTGCCAATCCTTAACCATTGTTGTGTTTTGTATGACATCAATTGTCAAATGTTGTAAGTAGTGTAAAAAATATTTATCACCCCCCCATAATTGCATTGCAAAAGGACTAGGCAATCTAAAGTCTTAGAGACTATACATTGAAATTTGTTGTTGTCAAACAACAAATTCTACTAAAAATATTATCACTGAAATTAGCTACAATTAATGTTATGTTTAATCCATGAGATTGCATATTGTGCATAATACGTTTTTAATAATTTTGAAGATCTTTGTAGAACAATACTAAGTAGATATTAGATCCTCCAAAATTGCATATGGATAATTTTTTGTAGAGCAGTTATTTGTAATGATCATTAAAAGGATTTGCATCATGAAGCAAGATGAAAATTCGGTTTGTATTTGCATTTATGTTGAATAGAATTTTTTTTTTTTTTGTCCTTGTTAATGACCAAATTTCAATGGATATATTTATCCACTTGGCTAACCATCATATGCAAAATGTATCTCCCTATAACTCTCTTTCGTTTCATTTAAATTTTTTGATGCAAACAATCACATTTTGGAAAGATATGTGTCAATGTCATTAATTCCATGTAGTTGGTATAAAAAATCAAATTCCAAATCATTTTGATATACTTATAGTGCTTCCTCATTATTTAAACAAATTAGGAAATGATCTATCAATCTTTTTTGCAGTTATTTAAAAATAAATAAAATGCAACCAGACTTGAAATGCAACAAATAAGCAGTTTCCTACACTATATGAAAATACATATAATCTAAAAATACCATTGTTATTTAGCACATGATTGATGTTTCTATGTACAATGCATTGTTTTTTTATTTCATAGTTTTCAACATCTATATTTTGTTCATATTTTTACTCGTGTCTTTCAAACAATTCTTAAGCTATGTCCATTGTACTCTACAATTTGGAAAAAAACCAATACATTATCAAAAGTGCATACCTTGTTTCTTTTCTTTGTTTTGTCTCTCACTTTTCCTACCCATTATAGATTACTTATAAAATGCAAAATAGTAGCAAGTATCTAATTGCATTAAATATATATGATAAATTATAAAGTATTATATAGTTCGTTTCCTTGTCATCTTTGAAAATTGGGTCCCATAAACAAAAACAATAAAACGATAGGTATAGCTTTTATAATTTTCTTATAGCATTATGAGTAAATATTATCTAAAACTCTAAACAACAACATAAATAGTTACAAATTCCAATTTTGGTGTTAATAGTTAAAATGTCAATTTTTTCTATCTATGAAGAAAGCGTCAACAAGACTGTAGAAAAAAATTTAGCATTTTCATTGCATATTTGTATGCATGTAAAATAATTAGATTCAACGCATATTTATATGTTGTGTGTATATGGACATGAAATCAACTAAGGTAATTAAAAAAATCATCAAAGGCAACGCAAATTTTCCTATGTGTACATTTTAAAAAGCTATATTTAATGTTGTTGAGTTTAATGGATGGGGAGTAGGCATAATGCATAAATAAGACACATATAGAAGCTATTCACAAAATGCAAGATGTGTGGATTACATGTTTTGAATGGACATTGTGAGAGCATATGGCCCAAGAAGGGATGATACCAATAATAATAATTCTTATAGTGGATGAATTTTTTATATGCACATAGATCTGCAATAGAGGTAGTGATGATCCAAAGTCAATAACACCCTCATAATGATTAGCAAGTTTCATGTTCTACTTGGGTAAAGGTTATATGCATTTGAGCCCTAGTATTACCAATATAATGCATTCTTGTCATTTCTAGGTGAGGGTGTTATGTCATAATATTAGATGCATAGGATGTGCATATGATACCTCAGTATGAAAGGGGAAACCTCGAATGGTTTTCATATTAATTATTATTGTATGAAGGCAATGGTTGTACATATGGGTTGAAATGTGACATGGGCCCAATTAGTCGATTGGCTATGTTCAGTGTGCCATAATTCCAAATTCAAAATTGGGTTATTCTACTTTAATGGAAAATTAATATTGTGTTGACAATAAAAGACCTCAAGTTTATGATATCTTATTCATTACATGAATGTTCTTGGAGATTTTGCTCAGTTGCCTTAGTTGATAACTTAGTACCATCAATTTTGATTGGAGTTATTTTACTTACACAAAGAACAAGTGTAGATGTTATCTATAGTCAATTATTTATGCATGGTTTTTTTCTTTAATGTGAAAGATCCTTTGGATATAACATTATCATTATTTACAAGATTGGAGTCATGCTTATTTTAAAAATAGTATAAGTTGAAACTACACTTTACATGATTTCAAGTAATTACACTATAAGTCTTTATCCAATTTCAAGTAAGCTCTTTGAACAAATTATCTAATTTGTGTTCAATCGAGTGAGTCATTTTAGGTCTAAATTTTCTTACCAACTCATTATTGGTCCTCCAGAATCTTATTTATATGCAATTCCATGGGTACAAATATATACATAAGTGTTTATTAATCATATATTCAGATAAGATCAAGAAAAGTATTATTTGTGAAAGTAATTGTGTTTTTTAAATCTTCCAATCTATACTTGTGTATATGTACATATGGTTGTGTAGGGATAGAATTTTTAGTAGTCTTAGTTTTTCCCAAGGTTGGAGTGTGTTGGTAAAAATATGTTTGATTGTTTAAGCTAGTCCAAAACTGAAAGACAACTATCAAACTTATAGCTAGGCTATTTATTTATAATGGATTCTTGCTAGTACTCTCTATTACAAATTAATCATTTTCTCTTAGTAATATGAAATCTAATATTTGCGGCATCATTGTTGGAAATAATGCATATTATAGAATTTTATTCATTTACTTTGAGTGGGAATGAAAATTCAGGGATCTTTACAGAAAAATAAATAGGGCTATCATATTTTCTTCCCTATCATTGATGTTTATAGCTCATACAAGCACTGAATTTGTGTAGGTCTAAGTGTGAATATGTGTATAAGTCATCTAAAACCTTCACCGTAGTAATTAATTTTAATTAAAGGAATTGTTAAAAAGAAGTAGCTTTTATTAAAATGAGTTTTATATCTAATGAAATGTAATTTTTTTTACATTAGTGAAGTGGATGATATAGAACATTGATCAGGACTTATTGGCAATCATTAATTTTGGTTAAGAAACTAGATTTATGGAGACTTGGTCATGAACGATTATCTAATTTAGTAAATAACTCAAAATTATAAAGGCAAGGTTAGCTGAACGAGATAGACACATAGAGTGATTGAGACATAAATGACATTGACTCAAGGAGATTTCAGTTGGGGTGATAAAGGACTATGATCCGGTGATTAGGTCCATAGAAGATAGCAAGGATAATATGTAGTATAAGGATTAGTCGACATGTAGGACATATAGAAAATTTGCAGGTTGAGGGCCAGATGTCCGGGTTTTTTAAGAGATTTTTTTCACCATTCATTTGGTTTCCCCCCATATATAGTTATTCAATTCCAAGGTAACAGGGAAGGTGCAATGCTAGTGCTTGCAACATCCAATCAACATTACTTGTTTCCTAATTAGTAGACCAGGATCAAAATTTATAGCCTGGACCGCTTCAATAAACATTGTACCATATAGTTAATATATTCATAACCATCTTTGGGTCTGTGACAGATTAAATATAACGTTTTTTTTACAAGGAAATTAGTAGGAAGTAGCTTTCCTAAGTATTGGGGTTATAAATTTAAGATGATGTCAGAGCTCATACTCTGAAGAGGAGGTTGATTTCAAAGTTTATGTTACATATCACAAAATATCTATAAACCAACAGTGAATATTGTGGGTGTTTGAAGGGCTAAGCACAAATCCAAAACAATTTGTTTCATAGTGGAAAAATGGCAATAGTAAGTCTCGCGTCCAAAGAAAAATTGGATGCAACATAGAATTTCTTGTCCTTGAAAGTAATGGTTACTTTTCTTTTGAAGGAAAATTGTCTTTAGGAAACTCTTAGCCAAGTATTTTCTTCATTAACAGATCCACAACAATTTATGGCTCATAAAAAGGACATTAATAGGAAAATGTTATTAAGGAATAAATGTATATTTATGTAGAAATTCAAATCTGACATCATTACTAGCTACATCATGAGCATCGTCCAGATTCATTATCAGCTTCCAAAAATTGGGGAAAAGGTGATCGATGCAGAGCTAGGTGATATGGAACTAACCAATTTATCAAAGCCTTAAGAACCATTTTTCAAGAGTATTTATGCTTGGGATAACCTTCCAAGTTTTTAGAGGCTTTCTAATGATTGCATCCAAGAAGAAACTCAATAGGATTCCAAAGCCAAGAAGCAAGGAGGAGATGAGAATCTTTCCCTTATCAAATAGGTGAAAAAGAGAAAAGGAAAGGGCTCCAAAAATAAGGTAAAATTGAAGATTCCACCTCACAACCAAGGATGAAGAAGGATTTGAGTAAGATCAACTCCTTCATATGCCTCAAGATCAGACATTATGCATCTTAGTGCTTGTATTAGAAGAAAGGTAAGTTAAAATTGCAACAAGTAACAATATTAGAAAAAACTAAGTTACATGAGTTTGTTTTGAAGTTTGAAAAGGACTTCTCATTAGTTCCATTCCTTTTTACTAGCACAATCACTAGGAGTGCATGGAAATTTTTGGCCAACTAATTTATTTATTGATAGATCTATAATAGATGGTAGATCATCAGAATAATGATGTAAATGGGGAAATAATTTTGAATAATAAGTTCATTTTGTCTAGATGTTCAAATCTAACAATGTTACTATCTCATGAGCATCACCTAGATTCATGATTAGCTTCCAACAATTGGAGAAAAGGTGCTTGATGAAGAGATAGGTAATACAGTGTTGAAAGCATTAGGAATGATTTGTCAAGCATATTTGTGCTCAATAGAACCTTAACAATTTTGATAGGATTTAAAATGATTGCATCCAAGAAGAGGCTTGGGAGGAGTGAAAAGTTATTAGGCAAGGGGGAGATGAGAAGCTCACCCTTTTCAATGAGGTGAAAAAAGAGAAAGGAAGGGGTTTTAGAAACAATGGTAAAATAGGAGTACACCTCACATCTAAGGAAGAAGGATAACTTGAGTAAGAGCGAGTGCTTAATATGCCACAAGAATGGATTATTAGCATGCAAGGGATTAACTTGGGTTTCAAGAGAATTTTCCAGCAAAACCCCTACAGTCATCATCCATTTTGACAACACTTACAAGCAGGTGAAGTCTCACCCAATGCATATATGGGGACTATAGGAACTTGAAAAATTCAGCAGTGATGAAGGAGAGTGTGACCTTAACCTAGAGTTACTTAGTTCTCCCATATTCAACATATCCTTATTACTGTTTAGAAAAATAAATTGAGAGTACCCTAATTTTTTAGAAATTGCGCATTAATCCCATCATGCATACATTTCAAAGCAACATTAACTATGAAAAATAGACAAACCATTAACCATTAAACAAACATAGTAGGCCATAAAACAGATCTTTTTATTATTATTATGGATCTTTCATTACAATCATACCCCTCTCAACTCGGTAGCTATAGGAGATCATTCATCATTATAGCGCAAAAACATACTTGACCATATCCCAAACACACACACATGTGTGTGGGGAGGTGGGGGGGTGGGTGTGTGTGTCTTTATGTGTTTTTTTGTGTATCTATGTGTGTCTCTTACCCCTCGTCCTTGATTTATTTATAGGTTTACATTTGGAACCAAGACAATCATAAACCCCTTAGTAGTAAATCATTACTATGGGCTACTAAATATTACTACGAGTTGGTAAACTAGGAATGGTTTTGGCTAAGAACAAATAAACCCAACAACTTTCCTTATCTGTTGTGCTTCCATGTAGTTCCTTCTATTTCCAATTTTCACATGTTATCCCTTGGCTAGCCTTCCTACACGGTGTCCTTCCTGGGTGATGCTCTTCTATGCAATTCCTAAAACTCGTTACTCAAAAACACTACTCCAACAGGCACCCAACACTCACATATTTCTTGTCCTCAAGCCATTCGGTTTTTCTAGCATTCAAATGAAGGAACTATCGCTTTTTTTGTCATGAAAATTTTTTATATAGTTTGTTTCATAGTATGTACCTTTTCCTTGACTTCCTCCTCTTGCCCCAATTTTTTTTTCTACCAACTCTACTGTAATAGAGGACTTCAGCTTTTCTTCTCCTTCCTGAACTACTTGTTTAACTAGTTGATCTCCTATCTTTATCTCATCTGTGACCTTAAATGATTCATCCAACAAAGTCTCGATCTTCTGCATTATTTTTTGTCAATATACTGTCATTTGATTTATTTTATTGCTCAGTTGCACGTTTTCTAACATGGAGTCCCTATGCTCATTCATTGGTAATGCATTCAATTTTCCCTTCAGCTTTTGTGCCTTCTCCTATGCTATTTGAATCTTCTACAAAACTTCCTTCAATTCTTTGCTTTCTAGTAACTTGGTCCAAATATGCATTCCTTCTATGTATATCTTGCTACACTCTACCTATAACCCTTTAATTTTCTTAAACGTCGAGGTTGCTTCCTATTCCTTCTCCTTGCGCTCTCTTTCCTCTGGTGGAGTGCATGGTTTATTTGAGACTCCAACTCCTCAGGTTTATCCTTGAGACCCTTAATGGCTTCACAAATTCTTGCCAATTTCCCCTCAATTGGTGTATCCAACTCCATTGAGGGGTTTTGAATGTTTTTGTAGTCCTCTTTTACTGTCTTTCTCAAAATTTTCTCTCTCTACACCACTTTCTCCCTTCTGCTACTAGCTATATCCTTTCTACCTACAAAGCCTCATAGATGTGTACCAACTCTATTATGGTTTTTCTCTCATGGAATTTTAGTTCTTGTGTGAAAATTTGTTGTATTTGATGCATATGATCCAGTGATATTTAGGAAAGAACCCGTTCCACATGGATTAAGTCTTGTGTGCACTATTACATGTCTACACTCAGAAACTCCATCTCCTTTAGTGATATTTGTAAGTGGTGTGCCAGTCTTCTGATGTTGATGATGGTTGGGACTGTGCTAGCCTTGTCTCGATCAATTTGGTTGCACTTTGTGAGTCTATCTCAACAGTATTTTCTATCCCTACTGAGTATGTCGTTGGTATTTTACTTGCCTCCAAAAGCTGTCATAGTTGCTCCAATTTCTCATGAATTCTCATTTGTATATATTGTTTTTGTTGTTGCACTACTCTCACTAGTAAAAATGGGACAAAAATCCAATGGCTATTAGTCAAATATGCAACTTATTAGTGTCGATTATCTAACAAATTGGTGCTCATCAAATCATCACTATAATTGTGTTGAATACTCAGTAATTTTGTAATTGTCATATATTCGACAGTACAGATGTTTCTTATCTGACATGAGAAAAGGTAGAAATGGTAATTTAAAAAATGATGATTTGAAGTCAATTTTGCAACTACAACTCGTTTGATATCTAATAGACCAAACATTGAATATCTGATAGGTCTCGCGACAATATTCCATCATATATTCAACATGTAGTTCATTTTTTCCAATAGGAAAAACTAACGTTTAGGCGTTGGGTAATCAAGGTATAGGTAAGTTGTATGATAGGATTTTTATCACTCTGACGCTCACAGGATGATGGTGACACGTCGGATATTCGACGGACGAGATTTATATTCGATGGGAAGGTTAAAAAATCGGCGCTTATGTCTGTGGATTTTGGCATTGATTATCCAACAAGTACACCAATTGATAGGAGTCGAATATTCGACGGTCGGCCTATGTCATCGAATATTCGACAGAGGTCTGTGTTTTTTTAAAAAACAACTTGTGTATTTGAATATTCGATGGAGATGTTCGTTTTAAATATATATATACATATATATATATATATATATATATATATATATATATATATATATATATATATATATATATAATTTTCAATGATTGTAAACTTGAAACCCTTATTTGTATTAACTACAATGAGGTGAACCCTTACCCTTTATTGTAAGCTCAAAACCCTTATTCATCTTACCTGCAACGGGTTGAACCCTTACCCATGATTGTAAGCTCGAAAACCATGATTGCATATGCACAGTTGTATTATTTATACAGTTCCATATGACCTCAATATAAAGTTTGCTTTGTCTCTCTGAAGGAAGTTTGCATATAGTATTTGCATTGATTTTTTATACAGTTCCATATGACCTCAATATAAATTTTGTTTTGTCTCTATGATGGAAGTTTGCATACAGTGTTCGCATCGATTATTTATACAATTTGTATGGTATCTCTTCTCTGAGAATTATGGATTTGATACCAAATACATATGACCTCAATATAAAGTTTATTTGGCATAGCATGGGTCATGTTTCATGGAATTAAGTTGTGAGAATTTACTTTAGGTTATACAAATAAGGGGGCTATTATAGCAATATGAGATTCTCATATAAACTTAAAGGTGGGATTCTTATGTTAACCTTGCTTCAATGAAGGGTCAGTTTATTGTAAGTGGTTTTATAGTGGCACATGATATTCATGTGAAGGATGCCAATTTAACTAGCATATTAGTATCCACTGTAAAGAGCCTCAAGTGACTGGTGTTCATTGGATTGGCCAAGGGTAATGAATATATATTTGTGTGGTTTTCCCTGCTATGGGTTTCGACTTTAGATCCGGTCTTCGATATATGTCCCATGGGTGCATGTTTGTGTTTATCTCTCTCCTGCGCATGTAAAATTCAAATAAAACTAGATATGCAACAGTAGCCATCATCCTAATGAGTATAGTGAACCTAATGTTGATATTTGTGTATATGTTACTATAGAAGAGTTAATAGGCTTGTGCCAGAGTACAAGCCAACATTCTACTATGTCATGCATTTAAGTTTTCCAAAACAAAGAAAACATGTCATAATTAGAAAATACATACAAACAAATATAATAGAATAATTATGTACTTTTTGTTGAAGATTGCAACAAGAAACAGTGAAGGAGGCATCCTAAAACATCATCCTTGATCCTAGTTGGAAAATAATCACCTAAACTAGGTGGGGCCCACACAGGTGATTTTTGGTGCAAAGTCTATTTTTAGACTATGTCTATTTTTAGACATATGGATCATGTTCTATGAGTTGCAGGATGCTATTTGTGGATGGTTGGTCAAGTCGGAAAAAATAGATGGACTTCTATTTTTAGACATATTGGGTGGAATCTATTTTTAGATTGCCAGTCTAAAAATAGATATGTCGAATATTATTAGCTCTTAATAATATTTGGACTCTAAACATTATCTTATTCTCTTGGAGCACTTCAGTTAAGTGCACAGATGTGGCATAGGAGCTGACAGAAGGAGTTACGCTATTCCTGAGGGTTAAGTGGAGCTATTGCATGAAGACTTCAGTTAGAACTCATGTGACAAAGTTTGGTGGAGTTGTAGAAGTAGTTGGTGGAGTTGTGTTCAATTTAACTCAGTTAGACACAGTTGAGCTAGTTGTATCTAGTCTAACTGATTGATACACTAGTGAGAGTGGTGTGAATTAATTAATAATTAATTAAATAAGTAATAACTCATTAATCAACTAAAGAATACATCAGTTAACTACAGTGCATGGACAGTTTTAGTGGAGACCAGTGGAGAGGTAGATGAAAGAGCAAGTGTGACTATCAGTTGTGGCTATAGTGTTGCATTTTTTGCACCAAAAACTCAGTGGAGATGCCTATGAGGATTGCATGAGCAAGGCTGGAGCAATTCGAGTTCATCTAGAGCCATTATTTAGTAGGGATTTCGCAGTAGAGGCAGGCTAGAGGCTGGCAAAGATCGGTGCATGGATTTGCAAGATCGAGCCTGATTAGTGTGTAGTGATTGGATTGTACTGAGAGCTTGTGATAAGCTTTGTATGAGGATTGTTACATGATCTCTATGACATATATTATATACAGATATTTGGGGTTTTTAGCTTCAGGCTTTCCCGTTAAAACATTATGTTAATGCGTGTGAATTTTTATGGTTTCAATGTGTGCATGCAATTGATTTAATTTCCACATGTGATGATCAATGGTGGAATAGATTTTGTATTGTGCATGAAGTTAAAATAGTGTGTGATTAGGAGAATCTTGGACATATGCATGCGTAGTGCATATAATTTCTACACTTTTTGTGTGTTGAAAAACAATATAATATTCACCAACTATTGTCAATATATGACAATAATTCACGCCTCAATATCATTTTGTATAAGTTGAATAACTTCAAGAAACAAATACAATAACGCAATCATTGACTTTGAACATTATTTTTTATGTGATGTAATATACAAACTTAACAAGTGATGTATTTTCCTAGTGAAAAAAATGAAATGACATGTTAGTTTGACTCACAGTACTTGACATATTAATAAAACAATTACATCACCTTGACTCCTAATTGTTGATGTATTCTATTGAATAGTATTCTAATCTCAATGAACCTACTATATCCTACATCTTGTTAAGATCTCAATTTTGTCTTATACCTGCATTCATTATTGTAATATAAGAAGGCTACAAATAACACCTTGGTTGACATAGTGAGCATGCTATGATAAGATGTTTGAATTTGAAACTTTATGATAGTGATACATTACTACTGACTTGATAGTTTGACTTACTGCACAATGACCTTGATACATTAAACTTGACATAGAAGCAATGACTTGAAGGCAATTTCTAACTTAACATCGTGTCAATATGAGTTGTAAAAGTATTTTATAAGTATAGTTATGCACACATGACAACATCTTAGATAGTGGTACGTTGACATGGTCTTGCGTATTGTGACAACAATAGTGCATGAAGAAACAACACCTTTTGACTATGTTGTAATATATAATATTGACCTATTCAAATATGATAGACTTACATTGATGCCTTAACATGACAAGTACTATGATGAGTTGTTTGCTTTGATTTAACTCGTTTGACTATGACATTGATAGTGACAACATTGACAAGTAATGTAATGCGAAAACAAGTAAAATATTCCCCAACACAAATCCTTCCGAATTCTACTTCAACTAGTACAAATGTAAGTGGAGTTGTTGATATTAATTCACTTAAAAATTGCCCACTTTTGGAGTGAAAATTAATATATTATTATTTAATTTGGTAATTAGGAAGAATATTTATTGTCCGGGCTTATGCAGGAATGAAATAAAATACAGAAATACACATAAACGCAAAGATACAATGGAAATAAGACTTCATTTCATTAATATCACATAAGTGAAATATGCTTATAGACAGAATGGAAATAAACTAGCTAGGGCACTGGTAGTTTATCTCTGAGAAGAAATGTGGTGGCTACAAGCCTCTGAACTATGTTACAATGAGGCTTGAATTCCTATTTATTATTTAGAAATAATGGAAAACCCTAAACATCCAAAAACCTAACTGTTACACATAATTTTGTCACTGTCCCTACAATCCCCATCCCCAACATTGGAGGGTCATTTATGTGACTTATAAGAAGTTTCATGCCTTACAAATACCATCATTACATTTCTTTTAATGAGAGTAACATTCCTCATGTTGACAATTCCCTGAGAAAGACTGTAAAAACCCCTGTTTTTTCCTTAGCGCGAGTAGCCAGTTACACTCCCACGCCAAGCTGGAAAATTAACACTGAGCCCGCGCCAGTTGGCTCTTTGTCCCAGTTAAGCGCCCGCACCAAGCTATTTACGGAATGTTTTTTTTAAATAGAGGCGGATGTTCCATTCCAACCACCTCAAGGATGAGTCATTGGGAGTGGTTGAATTGAAACAACCACAGAATCCCTCCTTTATTTAGTAGTTTCCACCTCCCTTAGAACTCTACTAAAGGATAGGGCTCCCTCCCACCTTGAAGGGATCCCAACCTCCTCCTTTTCCTCTATAAAAGAAACTATCTCTCTTCTCATCAACTAGCTGAACTTGGAGAACTGATACTATATCTGAATAACTGAGCATAGATTGAAGAGTTGCATTGAGAAAGAGATAGAGCAACGAGAAACTTCGTTGTGAGAGCTTGAGGCCCTCAACCCGTCCAAATCCCTTGACAAGTTCTGAGACGCACTTCGGCTGAACCCCGCTGGAGGATACTGTGACGTCAAAGAATCGGTTGTACCTCTTCCTTCTACATATATATATATATATATACATGACTAGAATTTGGGTTCTCGTCTTGTGTTATATTCGTTTGATTTAATACAACATGCTATCTCTCTTTGAATGGTTAGCGATTTCAAATGAAATTATTATGGTGTATGCTTCTCTTGTGTACTATGTTATGTGCAAGTATCCGAGCATGACTACGAGCGGATTGTGACTTTCCAAGGTAGGAGCGAGGGGTCACCACTATCACAACTACAACAACAGCATTGGACCACAGGTAGGTCAATCTACTGCGTCTTATTTCATTTTGTAGTTAGGAACCTACGTCCCCAGCGAAGTTGCCAATTTGTTATGCAGGTAAATCCTCTCTGCAGACAGAGACGATCCCTTTAGCCCAAGGGTGGGTCTAGAAACAAGGAGACATGCTAGAACGTAGGTTCCTAACTACAATATGAAATAAGACACGGTATATCGACCTACCTGTGGTCCAATGTTGTTTTTGTAGTTGTGATAGTGGTGGCCTATCGCTCCTACCTTTGCAAGTCACAATCCGCTCATAGTCACTCTCGGATACCTGCATATAACACAGTACACAAGAGAATCATACAGCATAATAATTTCATTTGCAATCACTAACCAATCAAAGAGGGATAGCATGTTGTATTAAATCAAACGAATAAAACACAAGAGGGGAACCCAAATGCTAGTCATGTATATATATGTGTAGAAGGAAGAGGTACAACTGATGTTTTGATGTCGCAGTCTCTTCCAGCAGGGTTCAGCCAAAGCGCGTCTCAGGACTTGTCAAGGGATTCGGATGGGATGAGGGCCTCAAGCTCTCTCAATGTAGTTTCTCCTTGCTCTATCTCTTTCTCAATGCAACTCTTCAATCAATGCTCAGTTATTCAGCTATAATATCAGTTCTCCAAGTTCAACTAGTGGATGAGAAGAGAGATAGTTTCTTTTATAAAGGAAAAGGAGGAGGTTGGGATCCCTACAAAGCTAGGAGGGAGCCCTATCCTTTAGGAGAGTTCCAAGGGAGGTGGAAACTACTAACTAAAGGAGGGATTCCGTGGTTGTTTCAGTTCAACCACTCCCAATGACTCATCCTAGAGGTGGGTGGAATGGAACCTCCGCCTCTATTTAAAAAAAATAATTGTAAACAGCTTGGTGTGGGCACTTAACTGGGACAGAGCTCCAACTAGCGCAGTCTTGGTTTTAATTTTCCAGCTCAATGCGGGAGTGTAACTGGCTACTCGCGCCAACGCAAAAACAAAGGTTTTTACAATCCTGCTAAGGGAATTGTCAACAGGAGGAATGTTACTCTCATGCAAAGGAATGTAATGATGGTCTTTGCAAGGCATGACACTTCTTATAAGTCACAGAAATGACCCTCCAATGTGCGGGATGGGGATTGCAGGGACAGTGACAAAATTTTGTGTAACATATGCCCCCTAAAGCATGAGGTCTGAGGGAGAGGGAGGGGCGAAATTCTTTATGAGAACGCGTTCGAACCAAACACCATTGTCGGAAAACCTGAAATTACAAATATAACTGATATCTATGATACATGAACATGTAGCATGGGCGCGACCATCCATAATAGAGTACATAAAAACTGAGATCCGGGGTATGGACGTAGCCATCCAGCAGTAAGGATCAACAAATAGACTCAGGTATGGTCGCATTCATCCAATCAAAAGAGCCATGTAATAAGTCATGATAATCCACAAAAATTCGCATCCTAGGTTTTATCAGACAAAAACCCAGGGTCTTGCACTCCATCTCGAACCAAACAAGTACAATTTCAAGCATGAAAATATATGAGCTAAAGTCGAACATGCAAGAAAATCGTCTGATTTCCAGCCAATGATGAAAACTGTTAACAGACGCGAGAGAAACAACCAATGATGACAATGGCCCTCAAGGTACAAAAGGTACAATCTATGGAATGTAAATAGTGATCTGACGTCGAACACTCACAAAATCACTCGATCGAAGGCCAATGATGTGAACCTTGCGTCGAATGCGAAAAACCTGTCATTGAGGCATGTAGGCTCCAAGGTACCAAAAGGGAGTCTCTAGATCAGCTTCCTTGATAATGAGCTAAAGTCGACAAGAAACGAATTGGTTGAAGGAGGGCCATAATGTTTCCCACATCATCGACACGAGACAGAGGAACATGATGAAAGTGAATCAGGACCAACAGGGAATCAGAGGAATGTTGACAACTACAGAGGAAAAACTTCTCTTGAACATATCAGTGACACAACACTAGATTTGGCAGTATTTGACATCAAGGGATCTGAGGTCATGATGGCGTGGCAGAGAGCAAATGAGAGGTCAAAAGAGATTACCCAAACCCATGAAGGAAAAAAATGACGAAATGAGATGTCCCCAACCCAACACGAATATAGACAAGCGTCATGTTCAAGAGCGACATACTGCCAACATAACTAGAACTGGGTTCCATTTTCCCCCACCATTTCTCGCGAGTACCCCAATTATTTTTTAAAAAAAGCTTGAAGGGGATAACATATGCTTGTACTGTAAGTTTTTCCTTCGGACAAATCCAACCTAGTAAATTTTACAAGCCCTAGGAAGGAGGAACTTGAGTAACGTCATGGTGACGAAGTCCGATGTCATCAGGGTTTAACGAGTCTGACAAAGGGATAACTCGACATATTTTCATGTTTACAGAGTTTGAAAAGAAGGCAGAAAAGAAAATTCCAGTAGTCCCTTTTCGTAGGTAGTCTCATAGATCTGAAAAGGTAGAAAACTGTGTCTGCGAGAACCTCTTAGTCACGATAGGCTAAGGTATTCCTTTTTCGTAAATAATCCATCCTAGCTTGAAAAACGGTTAAACGTATATTGGGTAGATATCGTTTCGCAGCCATTTAATGAGTTCAAAACAACAAGAATCTTGGCAATATTTTCAATTTTAGAGAGTCAGAAATGAGCTGAAATATGACTCCAGTAGTGACTTTTTCGTGTTTTTACCGAGTCCAAAAAAGTATAAAATATAACTCGTTACTTCATCACTGTTGTGTGAAAACCTGCTGCTGCACAATAGACACATGTCAAATCCATTTTTCGAAATAATATCATAAAATAATTGAAAAATATGTCTTAAAACCTAATTAGGGTTGTGAAAAAGTTATAATATGCCAAAAATGGTAAAAATAATTACTTTTCACTTTTTACCTCTTGTGGAGCAATAGTTACCCATTTAGCACTGTGATTTTGCATGATGATAACGAACGATCCGCCAGGCCAATCTTGATTTTTTCAGTTCCAGGTAAGAGCCGAAACCTTTCCCTTCATTTTGAGTCATTCCTTTCTACCTGCAATTTCCAATTTTGAATTCTAGGGGAGAAAATGTGAAAATTAGGGCACGACGGTTGGTGTGGGTTTCAGGCACGGAGTCGCGCCAACCGCTCGATTTTATACACTAAGGCGTTCCCATTGGCGCGACTGTTTGAGAAACAGTCGCGCCAATGGCGCAAGCCATTTTATGTCAAAAATCCCAAGTGATAGACCGAATTTTCAGAAATTATGATGTTCTTATTAGGCTAAGAATGTCCATGTAACAATCTTTGTAGGTATAAAGCAGCAAAATGGTCATAGAATGGAAAGAACGGGAACATAGCGAAGAATATGAGCTTGCCATGGAAAACGAGAGAGTCATGGAAGCTCTCAGAAACTGTGGACTGAAAAAGTTCTTCCTAACACCATTCCTCTGAGCTCAACCGGAACTACTGCAGTATCTGATTAGCGTATGGGATGAAAATCAAGAAAATTTCATCCTGTTAGCAACCTATAATATAGGGGTCATAATTTTTTACTTGACTATTGGTAATTTTGTAAATTTGTACATACTTTGCCTTCCGCAAGTTGTATTCAAATATTTTGTAAAAAATCAAAAAAATCAAAAAATCAAAAAGAGGGTAAAAAGTCCTAAAAGAATAATCAAAGGACTTAGAAAAAATAAAGGACCCCAAAAGAAAAATGAATAAAACATGAAAGTGAGCAAGCATAAATGCCACTAATTTTTACTTTTTGACTATGGCAAAGTGTCAATAAATGCCATTAGTCCATGATGAGTTAAACAGTTCAATCTTAACTTATCATTGTTTCAATTTCCTTTGTTGTAGATAGAGAATAATGAGTTGTTAGACAGTTTAATCCTAACAATTCAGTAGTTAGGTAGAGAAATAAAGTGAATCCAATAGTTTAATCTGGATTCATGGATGAAATAAGTGTAGAGTTAGATAGTTTACTTGCTTTTAGAAAGAATAAATGTTGTGAAGGTTGCTAGCTTAAATGCACCTTATTACAAAAGAAGAAAAAATGTTAACATGGTAAGATGGGTAGGTAGAAGAAGGTGAAAAGTCTCAATGTAAATATCATTCATCATGGGCTGCCAAATAACTAACTTCCCCTTCCCATAGTCATGAAACATTCTAAACTATCAGTCAGAAAGGCTCAAGGCATTTCCTTGACTTTTTTTGGGACCGAACCCAAGGCTCTATGACTGATCAGTTAAAAAATGTGAAATGTCTATATTAATCCCTTAATTACATCATTTACCATTCATGCACTCATCCCCTCGAAAAATCCTGAGTAAAATCTCATTTTTACTTAAAGGCACTTGTAATTCCTATTTAGCTAACTTCCTACATCATTTAAACACAATAAACCCTCAAAATAACATTATATCATGAGCTAAGTGATAAGATCAATGAAAATTATCTTGTATTTCACTTTACTTGTTATGAATATGTGTTTTGAGTATTCCATGTCTTATTTTCATACTAACTTTAACTTATATATTAACTCCCTATACAACTAACCTTTTCCTATTATATAATTCCTTTTTTATAGATAAATCCCAAAAACCCACTTATTATAACTTAAGCCAAAGTTATTTATTCCCACATGTTTAAATAAAACCCCCCTTTATAACCCCTTTGGCTAAGTTTATCCTTATATGTAATCCTGACCCTATGGTAATTAAGTCTTCTCAATTTAATTAACCATATAAATAAAATATATGAAAAATCTTTAAACATATGTTATATATGTTTGAAGTCAAAAAATCCCCGAAGTTTCGTCTAAACCAAACTTCAACAAAAATAAACTCATTTCATGTATATTTTCCTTCTCTGATTCCTTAACCTAAGATTAAATCTCTAACCTTACCATTTCCCCGCAATATATTTTCATTACCACAGTCCCTAACCTTGGTAAAAAGCCTTGAAAAACCCTCCCAATTACTTACTTTCATTAAAAAGAGTCATTTCTGTATATATGACTTAAACAAAACTTTTTCCCATCGGATTCACTTTCGACCATCCGATCTCCAGAATCCATTTAATCCAACGGTGCGAAATCTACGCGACAAATCAATATATTTATCCCTCCCCATCGCGATTGATAAACAACCGTCCGATCTCCTCTTTATTCCCAAGATCTACGGCCCATGTTGAACCCGATAAATGATCATTCCCCGCACCTTCCCTTTTATCATGACCGTTCGCTCCCTAAAGCCAGATCCGATGGTGATAATCCATTTTCGCGTTCAAAAACTAATCGATCAATGTTTCGAAAAAGTCGCACAAAATGGGTGGTTTTTCCAAACCACCCCGCGTCAACGTGTCGCGATCTCATTGCATCGCGTTCGAAAAGCTTATTACCGCTTACCACTATTGACCTGTGCGAATACCACTGGCGGTATTCCAAAAACCATACCCGCTTAACCATAATTTAATGTGATTTAACTGTGGTTTCCACAATAGGTTTAATACATTAAAATTATAGTTTTCATTCAATCTTTCACCTTTTGTGCTTTAAACCTGTGAAAAGCTTTGTAGAACCTTTTTTCCTCAAAATTTCACCATTTAACCTCTGAGAGCCCGCGCAGAGCTTTTTTCCCTTGTTTTTAATCATCCAACACCATTTTTGAAGCCAAATTGCCTTGCAATTCGACTACAAAGTACTGCATTACCTTCCAAGAGACCATTTCAGTAGAAATTGAAGATCAAGCGCAACTGCTTAAACGTCTTCAAACCCCAATTATACTGGTTTCAGGTACTTTTCATCAAAACTTACCCACCCGACTTCAAAATTCCTACTATTACTTGTAAATTCTTGAATTGAACATATAAAAATTGTAGAAAAACATCCATTTTACAAGGGAAACTCTGTCAAGATTTCCCCAAAATCCCTAATTGTCGTTTCTTGCATTTTTTTCCCAAACCCTGGTCTTTTTCACTGCTGAAATTGGTCGTAACACACATTCCGAGTATTAAAACCCTTGTTTTATCTAAAACCCTGCTCAGAAACCCTTTTTTACTAGTAAAATTCACCAAGAAGCCCTTGTTTCTAATAAAAGAACTTAGAAAATTGTCTAAGCTTACTTTGTTCAATTCAAAAATAACAAAGAAACAAGTGACCCCTAAAAATGGAGGCCCTAAGCCTCAAAAGAAATCCTCTGCAAAATTCCCTCAGCCTGAATCTTCCAAAATTGATAAACCAACCCCTACACTCACTTTTGATTCTATAGAGGTGGTCAGGCTAGTCCAACCTCCAGTCACTTCTCCAGAGAATAATCCCTTAGTTGACCTTGATTATAGAATCCTGGACCCTACTGTAGAATTTAACTTGCTTGATGTTTACAATTGGTGCTTTGGTAAGTCTGTAGAAAAAGGTGACAAATATATTCTAGTCTGGGAGTCCAATTTGCCAAAGTATATTGTTCCTCAAACTAATCCATCCCCTAATTTTATCAGAGTATGTCAATCCTTTTATCTCCCAGATCAAAGATGCATTGTAAACAAAGATAGAGAGGTCATGTTTTACATCAATGAAGAGTCAATAAATTCCATGCTGCAACTGAATCCTGACTCCAATGCTGCTTCATTGTCTATAGAGGAGTTGACTCAAAATTATCTAGAGCTTGAATTTTCTTCTAAATTCAAAATCTTCCAAACTTTTTGTCCTAAGCAAGTTGATATCCCCAAGCTTAATCCTCCTTTTGATACATTTGACTTCCCAGATGAAACCAGGAAAATAGTCTCAATGCTATCATTCATATTAGGATACACCAGTGATGAATTCACAGATGTGGCTATATTAGGTTTTTTTTCAACCCTGATTCCTGGCCAATCTCCTTCTATCGTGTACAATTTTGCTAAATTCATTGCAGAAAACATGCATTATCAGTTATCAAGATTATCAGAAGAAGGAGTCTTCAGATACACATCATATCTGCTTCACCTCTTTTTGTATTATCAAGCAGATAAGTTCCCCATTGAATTTCAGAAAGTGGATCCAGAGGGAAATGTTATTTCAGTTGTGTTCTGGTCATCAATTCTAAGAAAATGGAATAGAGAATATAGCTTTGCAGATTTCAATGACCGGTTAGTACCTGCTATGAATATGTTGAACAAAGAAAAGACCCTAGGATCAATGAAGAGACAAAGAGAATTTTACAGCTATCTGAGAGCTGTAAAACAGGGGACTGGTATTTATATAAAAGTTACACAGAAATCAGAGTATATGGTGCACTCCTGGCCCCATATAAACTACCAAGATTTGTTACAACAAGGATATTTTCATTGGAATATTTGAGGCAACTATTAAATACAGATGAAATTAATTTCATAGCTTCCAGGAAAAAGACCCAGTTTAAACTGGAAAATCAAATTGGGCCATTTATTGTAAATAATAGAGAAGCAGCCCATGAAATCAATGTGAAATTGAAAGAGTACAAATTTCCATATAGTTTCATGTGGAATTATGATCCACAAGGTGTTTTAAGCACACTAAGAGTGAAATGCAAGTTACCTATCTTCTTGCATGACTCCAAGCCCCATATTGAAAAGTATGCTAACAAACTTGAATGGGAGCCCAACACTCTAGTTGATGATGATTCCTTGGAAATGCAGAGAAAAAATGGAAAGGGTAAACAAGGTTGAACAAACACAGGTCACTACAGTAAGCAAAGAAACTGAAAATGTACATAAAAGGAGCAGAGAAGGAGATAGTTTTGTAGCTGAAACTATTCAGGACAAAAGATTCAGAATCCCTTACAGCAAGAAAAATAAATTGACAGATGAAGAAAGGAATAAAGTTGTTAATATTGAAGATAATGAAACAGATGATGAAGCTACAAGAATAGTGACTGAAACACTTAAAGAGCTTCAAAATGTCAAAATTGGAACACAACAGAAGGATACAGTCGTGGTAGATAATCAAACAAATGTTGATATGCCTTCTTCTTCTAAAGAACCTGACAACACAGAGTCAGAAATTCAAATCAGGTTTAGACAGATTAAAGAGAAGAATGAAGAAATCAAGAATCAAGCATATTCTAGATTCCTTAAGGAAAAGCCTGGAAACAAGGATAGACTTCTTTCAGCCTTTGATTATTCTTCTAATAAATTATTAATGTCATTCTTGAAGCCTGCAATGGCTAATCCAAAATCAGTAGCAGAGTATTCCAAAACATATTTTGAAGTTGATGCAGATGTTATTCATGAATTGGATCAAATAGAATTTCATAGGAGCAATATTGAAATGCTATATTCTAAAATTGTCAGTAATAATATGAAATCTATTAGGCTTGAGAAAATAGTGCTCAACCTCCAGAATCAAATGAAATTGGACAAGGCCTCACTATATGCCAACAATTTGAGGATCAAAGCACTTGAAGATTTGGTGATTGAAGCAGGAGCTGATCTTGCTAAAATGGAGATTGCAAAGACTTTGATTAAATAGAAAAATGAGGATATATCTGCCCTTAGAAAGTAGCTAAAGTTTCCCCAAAATGAAAATCCTCAAGCAAAGGAGATTCTTCAGCAGAAAACTGAAAATGATGAACTCAAACAACTTGTTCATGAGATGACTGCCCAAATAAAATAGATGGAAAGTCAATTGCAAGCTTCCATAAGAGAAAATGAAGACCTAAAGAAAACTCAACAGGTTCACATTCCTACAGTAATCCCTACTGTAAGTACACCTGTTCCATCCACATTAGTAGAACACTTGGCGCCACAAGAAGTTATTGGCACTGCAGTGCCAATAAATTCTCATGAAATATCTGCTTCTTCTTCCTCAACTTCACAGATCAATACAATACAGGACAAAGATTTCGTAATCAAAGCCATGGAAGAAATGTCAATTAAAGAGAAAGAAATACTTAATTTAAAAGAACCTATTACAAATCTAGAATCTTCCAAAAGAGATGCCTTGACTACATCTAAAGGGCATGAATAGAGGCCAGATAGACTGCAAGAACAAGTTAGAATTATTCAAGCACAAGTGAATCTTACTGATCAGCTAGCATATATTAAAAATCATTTATGGACAAAGATCATTGAAGGCATTCACTCTCAATGGCCTTCAATTCAAATAATCTATGAGCAAAAAGAGTTACTACAGGCTGCTAATGCAGAAATTGATAAAACTAAGAGAGAGATTGAAAATAAGCCAGCTCAAGCAATTCAACTCATAGCCTTTTTGAACAGAAAAAACAGAGAAGAGTTGGAAGAATTGAAAATTACTAATAGTACAGAGACCATCCTACAAATCAAGAAAGTCATAAATAAAAGGAACATGATGAATAACTTGGAAGACAGGTGTAAAGACATGAATTTGGCCATCTCAAGATTTTGGGCCAAATACAAAATATTATCAGAAGCAGGTTTGCCAGACATTCATGCATTGAATGAAAAGTTGATGCCTCAGAAAGATTATGATCTAAAAATCAGAACTCATGCAAAAGAGCAAGCCAAACAACCTCTGCCACAAGGATCACCAAGTGGAAAAGTACTTCTTCAGTATTTCGAAAATCTATTCTTTTTGGAAAACGAAATTAAGCATATGTTCACTGTAAAGCCTAACTTTTCCAAATATACTGAAGCTGATGAAAGTTATAGAAAGCTAAAGAATATGAAGATTGCCACTGCAGAACAGTGGCAAGAATTCACAGATCTGTTGTGAATTTGATAGGAAAATTCACTTGGAAGCTCATATTTTACTTTTACCTTGTGGTGAAAAAATCAGTGTCAAAGTGTATCAGGGTTAAAGTGTATCAGTTAAATCAAATTGTTACTGTTGGTCATTTTTTATTACAGCAGTGAAACAGTCAAAAGCAGAGATAAATAGTATCAGATCAAAAGATGAAAAAGAAAGAGTACTCCACAAGCTATCATCCACGAAAAAATGTATCTATTGCCAGCAAAGCTCACAGCACATCAACAATCAGTTTAAATTAGAATAATCAGTTCTATTTTTGCTTGTAAAAGGGAACATCTTGCAAACTGTTTTGCAGTTGTCCCTCTTATTATGTTTTCTTTCCTATTTTTTATTAAAACATTATCTCAATTTCTGAGATATTTTGTAAACAATTTTATGTATAAATACTTCATGATTCGAATTATTCAGTGTGAATAAAATTTCTCAAGACAGCTATAGTATTTTTGCTGGACATATTGAAGTTGGTGAGTCAATTAGCGAAGCAGCAGACTGGAAATGAGATTAGAGACATCATAGCTAAGGATTCTCATGGTGACAAGGTAAGTCTCGTTTTTTTCCTGTTTTCATTGTATTCCTTTTAAATTCTACATTCATTCATATTATGTGTTTCTATTCTGTAATGATCAATTAAGGAGAAATTAAACAGGATTAGTGATAATAAGCTCCATGTTTTAAACTTGTTGGCATTTTGATGTTTTCTACTTGATAACCGGACCATAGAATTCTTAATTTCTCTAGGTCCCAGTTAGATCCCCTTCTTCAATCTTCTTATCTGTAGCTTAAGGATTCTTAAGTGCCTTTTTGCTCATATCCCACCCACTCCATAAAATCAAGCCTATAAAAATCCTTAGAAGGTCACCTATCTTGCCCTTAGCACATTTGCAACTCTAAGCCTTATTTCTTAGTTTTGCTGCCTAGAGAGTTGACTCCATTGCCCAATGTTCTGGTAGATCCTTCTGGTTTACCTTGAAATATTTTTATTCCCACCAAATATTTTAAAACAATCCCTACTTTTCACTCATAGCTAGCCTAAAATATTTTACCAAAGCAAAGCTAAATCATAAGGAGAGATCCCTCTCCGGAGCTTAGGAAAGCTAGATCCTGAAATCCCAAAGCGGTTCTTGGTTACCCCTGGTGTTCTTAGCTACAAAAATCCCCATCCCACAACCTGAGAATTACTAGGGTGATAACACATCCTTCGAGATCAAGAACTTGAGATTGAAGTCTCTAACGTCTATTTCATAACACGATTATCATGGAGGGGAGTAGCACCAATCCTAACCGACACCCGGCCTTGCATGGAAAACATGACCATGGTGATAGACAGGGTATGTCTAGGAGCACGAAAGGGATCAGGAATTGGGAAATTTGATATCCAGCCTATCCCAGACTTGACACTAAAAGTAGTGCTACATACCATCACACAAGCTGTGGGATCGCAAGCACCGCATGAAGCAACAAAGACACAGTTTCTTTTTGTTGTAGACTGCTTGTTACCGATCATCTACAACTAGGCATAGGCTGTGACAATAAACATGAAAATCTAGCTAACAAAATGCAAGAAGGGAAAATTGAAGCAATTGGTTATGGGTCTATTTTGGTATCATTCTTCTTGGAATGACTACCAATATTTCAGCGGCAAGAGGTCATAGTCCCGACACCACCAGCAAGAGAACCACGGATGGCCCGATGGGCAGCTCTGATGCCAAGGGCAGGGGGTGGTCAACAGATGTCCTAGTGACCAGAATTTTTGTATTGGCTCCGCTGACAATTAATTTTCGTGGAGGGCTGGCCCTATTCTGGTACATATTTCACTGATGATCCGGACCTCCCACTCCCAGAGGGAGAGGATTGGGATGAATATTTGGGTGAGACTCATTTTTTTAATTTTCACGAGTATTATGATTTTGTTACCTATGCATGTTCTGACATTAAATCCATGTGTTTACATATGTTTTCCTAGAGAGAACCGCAGGTATGTCACTGATAGTGAGACGAATCCGTCGCGATTTCGACCCTCAAGGTGAGGGCGGCGAAGAAGACGAAATCGTGCGCAATCTGGAGGGAATAACACGTGGATTCCTGGACTATGCACGATTTGACAATGTTCCTCGCACCTATCAGAGGCATACCGTAGGGGTGCCTAGCTGAATTCACCGCTTACTGAGGCGGCAGACTCGGCTTCCTATGGATAAAGGATTGCAACCTAGAGGGGTCTCCCTTTATATATGCGACGGTATGGGGAGCACAAATCCGTACTAGCGTTGTCTAAAGCCAAAAGGCGAACGACAGCTACTAGGTTTTAAGATGCCGGAACACGCCTCTAGCCTAGACCACTAGAAATGTTGTGTTTGGTTTCAATGTTGCCTTAGGTTCATTTAATGAATTTTAACAGTTGATCTTGGATTATGTTTCGATTTTAAGGCCCTATCGAATGTGGAGCTCAACTTCCTAGATGAAAACTATATGCAAATGAACATCTTTTCCAATTCGATGAATGCTAGTTATGAGAAGGATAGAAATATTTCAAACAATAACAAACAAGGAAAGTATACGAAGAAAAATTCTAATGCCTCTAATGCAATGAATCGAAAATGAAATCCTTTCCTAGATTTAAAAAATACTAGTTATGCAAAAGAACATTTCAATTTCGATGCAAAGAATGCAAAACATTTTTTTTTTTTTCAAATGAAACAAAGCACATAATGCACTAACCCAATGAAAAATAAGCATGAGCTTGAGCACATGAATGTAGGAATTGTAATTGAATAGCTCAACAAAATGAAAAACAAACACAAAAGAATACTCAAACAAACGATGCAATCTTCCAATCAAAAAGAGAGAGTTTTCCAAAACGACCCAACACAAGCAATGTAATCAATGCCTGGAAAAATAAGGGGAAGGATCAATCGATAAAACGAAAATACCATTCAACCAACAAAACACTCAAAAGGATCATGAAAACTCAGTGCAATCGACCCAAAATGAGACTGACAACAATCAAAGAGACTTGAACTTCAAGTAGAAGGCTCAGTGCAAAAGACACGTAGAAACCCTAAGGCCTTAAACTACACCGATAAGAATATGGACAGATGAATGAGAAAAGACAAGCCTATAATGATAACAACAATCTCAAAGGATTAATTACACTCAACAAAAAACCCAGAGGCAAGAAAAATTGACCAAAAACTCATCAAAAGGGGGTAAACCTACATCTATAGGAATGGGCGCAACTGTAAGGTTGTATTCAGCGCCAAACAGAGGTTGGCGCGACTGCACCAAGAGCAACCTGCGCCAATCAGCGCGACTGTTCAAATGAAAAGAGTGCCAAGGCATATCACTATAGAAACAAGGAAAATTCAATGAGCAGAGGTCAAATCTGACACTATGGAGCTGAACAGAGGATGGAAAGCAAGCTGACAAAACAGAAAAAAGACAAAAAAGTGAATCAATCAACCGAAAAAGTGACCCAGCAAGCCAAGACAATAAACTCACACTAATCCCCAGTGGAGTCGCCAATTTGTTATGCAAATAAATCCTCTCTGCGAATAGAGACGATCCCTCTAGCCCTAGGGTGGGTCTAGAAACAAGGAGATATGCTAGAACGTAGGTTCCTAACTACAAAATGAAATAAGACACGGTAGATAGACCTACCTATGGTCCAATGCTGTTGTTGCAGTTGTGATAGTGGTGACCTCTCGCTCCTGCCTTGGCAAGTCACAATCCGCTCGTAGTCACACTCGGATACCTGCACATAACACAGTACACAAGAGAAGCATACATCATAATAATTTCATTTTCAATCACTCACCATTCAAAGAGGGATAGCATGTTGTATTAAATCGAACGAATATAACACAAGACGGGAACCCAAATGCTAGTCATGTATATATATATATATATATATATATATATATATAGAAGGAAGAGGTACAACCGATGCTTTGACGTCGTAGTCTCCTCCAGCGGGGTTCAGTCGAAGAGCGTCTTAGAACTTGTCAAGGGATTCGGAAAGGATGAGGGCCTCAAGCTCTCTCAATGAAGTTTCTCCTTGCTCTATCTCTTTCTCAATGCAACTCTTCAATCTATGCTCAGTCATTCAGTTCTCCAAGTTCAGCTAGTTGATGAGAAGAGAGATAGTTTCTTTTATAGAGGAAAAGGAGGAGGTTGGGATCCCTACAAAGGTGGGAGGGAGCCATATCCTTTAGGAGAGTTCCAAGGGAGGTGGAAACTACTAAATAAAGGAGGGAGTCTGTGGTTGTTTCAGTTCAACCACTCCCAAAGACTCATCCTCAAGGTGGTTGGAATGGAACCTCTACGTCTATTTTTAAAAAACATTTCGTAAACAACTTGGTGTGGGCACTTAACTGGGACAGAGCGCCAACTGGCGCGGGCTCAGTGTTAATTTTCCATCTCGACACGGAAGTGTAACTGGCTACTCGCGCCAAGGCAAAAACAAGGGTTTTTACAGTCCTGCTCAGGGAATTGTCAACGGGATGAATGTTACTCTCATGCAAAGGAATGTAATGATGGTCTTTGCAAGGCATGACACTTCTTATAAGTCACAGAAATGACCCTCTAATGTGCAGGATGGGGATTGCAGGGACAGTAACAAAATTTTGTGTAACAGATGCCCCTTAAAGCATGAGGTCCGAGGGAGAGGGAGGGGTGAAATGCTTTATGAGAACACGTTCGAACCAAGCACCGCTGTCGGAAAACCTACAATTACAAATACAACTAATATCTGTGATACATGAACATGTGCCATGGGCTCAACCATCCATAATAGAGTACATAAAAACTGAGATCCGAGGTATGGACGCAACCATCCAGCAGTAAGGATCAACAAATAGACTCAAGTATGGTCGCAGCCATCCAATCAAAAGAGTCATGTAATAAGTCATGATAATCCACAAAAATCTGTAGCCTGAATTTTATCAGACAAAAAACCAGGGTCTTGCGCACCATCTCGACGCAAACAAGTACAATTTCAAGCATGTGAATATATGAGCTGAAGTCGAACATGCAAGAAAATCGTCTGATTACCAGCCAATGATGAAAGTCATTAACAGACGCGAGAGAAACCACCAATGATGACGATGGCCCTCAAGGTACAAAAGGTACAATCTACGGAATGTGAATAGTGATCTGACGTTAAACACCCACAAAATCACTCGATTCAAGGCCAATGATGTGAACCTTGCATCTAATGCGAAAAACCTGCCATTGAGGCATGCAAGCTCCAACGTAACAAAAGGGAGTCTCTAGATCAACTTCCTGGATAATGAGCTGAAGTCGACAGGAAACGACCTGGTCGAAGGAGGGCCATAATTTTTCCCACATCATTGACACGAGACAGAGGAACATGATGAAAGTGAATCAAGACCAACAGGGAATCAGAGGAAGGTTGACAACTGCATAGGAAAAAATTATCTTGAACATATCAATGACACGACACTCGATTTGGTAGTATTTTACGTTAAGGGATATGAGGTCATGATGACGTGGCAGAGAGAAAATTAGAGGTCAAAAGAGATTACCCAAACCCATGAAGGAAAAAAATGACGAAATGAGATGTCCCCAACCCAACATGACTGCAGACAAGTGTCATGTTCAAGAGCGAAATACTGCCAACATAACTAGAACTGGGTTCCATTTTCCCCCACCATTTCTGGTGAGTACCCTAATTATCTTTTAAAACAATCTTGAAGGGGATAGCATATGCTTGTATTGTAAGTTTTTCCTTCGGAAAAATCCAACCTAGTACATTTTACAAGCCCTATCAAGGAGGAACTCGAGTAACGTCATGGTGACGAAGTCCGATGTCATCAGGGTTTAATGAGTCTGACAAAGGGAGAACTCGACATCTTTTCATGTTTAGAGAAATTGAAAAGAAGGCATAAAATAAAACTCCAGCAGTCCCTTTTCGTAGGTAGTCTCACAGATCTGAAAGGGTAGAAAATTGTGTCTACGAGAACCTCTTAGTCGCGATAGGCTAAGGTATTCCTTTTTTGCAAATAATCCATCCCAGCCCGAAAAAGGGTTAAACGTATACTGGGTAGATATCATTTCGCAGCAATTTAACGAGTTCAAAATGACAAGAATCTCGGCAATCTTTTCAATTTTAGAGAGTCGGAAAATAGCTGAAAGATGACTCCAATAATGACTTTTTCGTGTTTTTACCGAGTCCGAAAAAGTATAAAATATAACTCATTACATCATCACTGTTGTGTGAAAACCTGTTGTTGCACAAGAGACACGTGTAAAACCCATTTTTTGAAATAATATCATAAAATAATCGAAAAATATGTCTTAAAACCTAATTAGGATTTTTGAAAAAGTTATAAAATGCCAAAAATGGTAAAAATAATTACTTTTCACTTTTTACCTCTTGTGGAGCAATAGTTACCCATTTAGCACTGTGATTTTGCGGCGACGATAATAGACGATCTGCCAGGCCAATCTCGATTCCGTCAGTTCGAGGTAAGAGCCGACACCTTTCCCTTCATTTTGAGTCATTCCTTTCTACCTACAATTTCCAGTTTTGAATTTTGGGGGAGAAAATGTGAAAATTAGGGCACGGCAGTTGGCACGGGTTTCGAGCACACAGTCGCGCCAACTGTCTGATTTTATACACTGGGGCGTGCCCATTGGCGCAATTGTTTGAGAAACAATCGCACCAACAACGTAAGCCATTTTTATGTCAAAAATCCCAAGTGATAGACCGAATTTTCAGAAATTTTTATGTTCTTATTAGGCTAACAATGTCCATGTAACAATCTTTGTAGGTATAAAGCAGCAAAATGGTCATATAATGGAAAGAATGGGAGCATAGCGAAGAAGATGAGCTTGCCATGGAAAACGTTAGAGTCATGGAAGCTCTCAGAAACTGTGGACTGAAAAATTTCTTCCTAACACCATGCCTCTGAGCTCAACTAGAGCTGCTGCAGTATCTGATTAGCATATGAGACGAAAATCAAGAAAAGTTCATCCTTCAAGATCAAGAACTTCAGATTGAAGTCTCTGATGTCTAATTCATAACAGGATTATCACGAAGGAGAGTAGCACCAATCCTAACCGACACCCGGCCTTGCCAGCAAAACATGACCATGGTGATAGACAGGGTATGTCTAGGAGCACGAGAGGGATTAGGCAATGGGAAATTTGATATCCAGACTATCCCAGACTTGACACTAAAATTATTGTTACATATCATCACACAAGCTGCGGGGTCGCAAGCACCACACGAAGCAACAAAGACACAGTTGCTTTTCGTTGTATACTGCTTGTGACCAATCATCTACAATTGGGCATAGGCCATGACAATAAACATGAAATGCCAACTAACAAAATGCAAGAAGGGAAAATTGAAGCAAATTGGTTATGGGTCTATTCTGGTATCGTTCTTCTTGGAACGACTACCAATATTTCAGCCGCAGGAGGTCATAGTCCCGACACCACCAGCGAGAAAACCACGGATGGCCCGATGGGCAGCTTTGATGCCAAGGGCAAGGGGTGGTCAACAGATGTCCTAGAGACTAGAATTTTTTTATTGGCTCTGCCGATAATTGATTGTCGTGGAGGACTGGCCCTATTCTGGTACATATTTCACTGATGATCTAGACCTCCCACTTCCGAAGGGAGAGGATTTGTATGAAGATTTGGGTGAGACTAATTTTTTAAATTTTCACGAGTATTATGATTTTTTTACCTATGCATGTTCTGACATTAAATCCATGTGTTTTCAGATGTTGGCCCAGAGAGACCCGCAGGCATGTCACCGATAGCGAGACGAATCCCTCGCAATTTTGACCCTCAAGGTGAGGGTGGAGAAGAAGATGAAATCGTGCACGACTTGACGATGTTCCTCGCGCATATCAGAGGCATACCGTAGGGGTGCCTAGCCAAATTCACCGCTTACTGAAGCGGATGGTACGAGCAGTGACATGCTACCATGAGCATCATGCTAATTAGACACCTAAGTTTTATCTGAAAATTTTGAGAGACGTGATGTCTCAGGATGTAACAGAAACATGCATATTTTCTAAAGTTATGATGCACACTGATGCAAACATTCGATATATATATATATATATATATATATATATATATATATATATATATATATATATATATATATATATATATATATATATATATATATATATATACATCATCATATGTAAAAGATCCATATTGGAAAATAGATGTATGTATATATATATATATATATATATATACATACATCTATTTTCCAATATGGATCTTTTATATATGATGATGTCTATATATATATATATATATATATATATATATATATATATATATATATCTATTTTCCAATATGGATCTTTTACATATGATGATGTCTTTACAAATTACACAAATGTCTATCTAATACAATGTTAGCCACTGTATCAGTTAATGCATTCATTCGTCTAGGAATATGTTGATATGTGATGAAATCAAAATTTCTTTCCAACAAATGAATACGCAAATACAATCTCAGAATATGCGGATTTCTAACTGAATAATGACCATTGAGTTGCAGAACGACAAGTTGTGACTCTAGATTTACAAGCAATGCGTGTATACTGAGGTTGATTGCCTCGGTTAATAGTTCAATGACAGCGCTATCTTCAGTGACAGTTTTTGTAGTGCATCCTATACAAATACCTTGCAGATATATCAACTCACCAGCATGATCATAAATTACCCAGGTTGTTGAAGACAAATTCTTGGTACTACAGGAAGCACCATCAGTGAAACTGACATAAGGGGTAATAGACATCTACAAAAAAAGCAAGACCCAATAAGCAGGAAAATTCTCACAAAGCACACCAAACCAAAAAACATATAAAAAAATGAAAACAACACCTATGTACACAAATTATGCATGAATTCCTCACGCATAATATTTTTTAAGATGCAACCCATTTCTGGGTTGTTCAAGAGGATGACCTTCGTAATCTATGAGCTCATAGGCCCCATTTTTCAATACACGTTTACCGATGTAGGGCCCATGCCACATGGGTTGAAATTTGCCTGCCCCCAGCTTATCATGAGCTTGGTTGTACAGGAGGACGAGATCTCCTTCAATGAAGGAACGAGGGGAAACTGATTGGTCAAAATGAGCTTTGATCCGCTTTTTCTGTGCCTCGATAACCAAAGCAGCAAAGTGGTGAGTTTCATCTAGCCTTTCTAAATAAAGGAGACGCTCTTATTCTGGCGAAGTATTTGGCAGTAATTCAACAGCCAACTTGAGTGAAGGTATTTCACATTCAATCAGAAGCGTAGCTTCGAGACCATATACCAACTGGAAAGGAGTGAATATAGTCACGTTCTTAACTAAGGTTCGGTATGCCCAAAGAGTTGAAAATAACATGAGATGCCAATTGTATTTGTGGATCCCAATCGTACGTTGAAGCATGGTGACAAGAACTTTGTTCACAGCTTCAACCTAGCCATTGGCCTGAGGGTAGTATGGCGTTGAGCTGTCGTGACACAGACCCAACCTAGAAGTTAACTCCACCACCTTATAATGCCAAAAATGAGAACCATGGTCGGTAACGAAGGCTTGAGGGACACCAAACCTAGCAATGATGTCATTGAATATGAATTGAGCAGTTGTTTTACCATCAGTAGCAAGTGTAGGCATTGCTTCGGCCCATTTGGTGAAGTAGTCCACGGCTACAATAATATAGGCATGCCCCCCGGCCGAGTGAGGGTTACACGTCATAAAATCAATGCCCCACTTCGCAAAGGGACCAACGGTAATGATAGGGTGAAGAGGAACGGGTGGCGCACGCATCTTGCGTTGGTAAATCTGGCAATCATGGAATTTACGAACCGCGACAATGCAGTCTTTGAAAATAGAAGGCCAAAAATAACTAGCACGAAGAATTTTTTGTGCAATAGCATAACCAGACATGTAACTACCATAGGTGCCACTGTGACAATCATTCAGGGCTTTCTCAGCCTCCTCGAGATTCAAACATCGATGGAGTACAGAATCGACTCTGATGCGATAGAGTGTATCTCCAACTATACGATAAGGTTGCGACTGATGGCAGATGCGTCGGCGGGCATCCTTCATCAACTTAGATCTAAAATATGAAGTCTAGAGATAAACGATGATATCAATCTACCAAGGATCGAGGGTGCTAATCAAGAAAAGTGAACGTCTGGAATGTACTCCTTAGAACGAGAAGGAGCGGAGTCAGAAGGGAGAGAACAGAGTAAATCGGAAAATACCAATGATTTCTTAGACTTGGCAGTAGTAAATTCCAAATCAAATTCTTGGAGGATGACAATCCACTTTGATTATTTTCCCCCCAGCAATTGTCGAGACAATATGTAGGTCATAGGGTTGCAATCAGAAATCACAGTCACAGTACGCAAAAGAATATAATGACAAAAACGTTGGACTGCCTGAACAGAAGCTAACGCTAACTTCTCGACATGAGCATAACGCGTTACTGGGTCGAGAAGGTTACGAGACAAGTAATAGATAACATTCTCATGACCGTCATCATTGTCTTGTACCAAAACCATGGCAATTATGCTGAAAGCCACAGCTAAATAGAGGGAAAAATCACGATGATAATTTGGAGGTTAGAGTAGAGGAGCATCGACAAGCAATGTCTTCAATGCATCAAAATATTTCTGAGTGGTTTCATCCCAACAGAAAGGGATGCCCTGCTTCAATAATCGTGTGAATCCTTTAGCTACTTCGGCATAGTTAGGTATAAAAAGGCGTAGAAAATTAGCCTTCCTTTGTAGACTCTACAACTAATGCAATGAGGAGGGAGAGGGGAGATTGAAAATAGCCTAAATCTTGAGAGTATCGAGATGAATTATGTATTTAGACATGATAAACCCTAAGAGTCTACCGGAATCAACGTAGAAGATGCACTTGTGTGGATTAAGCCGAATATTGTAGCATCTACAACGAAGAAAAATCTGACGAAGATGGTCAGGATGATCTCTACACTTAGCTAAATGAGCCGGAAGGTCATCCAGATAAGGTTTCATGATGTGACGAATATCATCAAAGGCATAGGACATCATGCATTGAAATGTAGCCCCAACATTCTTTAAGCCAAAGGAAGCTTCTTATATGCGAAGGTACCACAAGAAAAAATGAAGGAAGTTTTGTGTTGATCAGTCAGGAGAATTTTAATCTGATTATGGGAGAATGTTAATCTGATCATAGCCAGAAAAATCGTCCATGAGGGAAAAAATCTCGCTCCCGGCACAGTCATCAATGATTTGATCGATGAAGCGAGTAGGATAATTATCCTTAGGACAAGCACGATTGATATCATGATAGTCAACACAAACATGAATGGTGCCTTGTTTATTATCTACAGGAACAATATTAGAAACCCATTATGTCAATGGAATTGGATAACTGAAACCATCTTTAAGAAGCTTTTCAACTTCAGCCTTAATGGCAGCAGCTTTCCTAGGATGCACCAGACGAAGATGCTGGCGAACAGGTTTCGAACCAGGGTAGGTAGGAATATCATGTACCACGATGCTAGGGTCAATTCTGGGAATTTCCTCATAGTACCATGCAAAGATATCATGAAATTCACGTAAAATTCTAGTATAAACTTTTACTCCATCTGAAGAACAAGTGACCCCAAGATGATGTTCTCAACTATTCCCGGTTTAACGGAAATGTCAATAGGCATCGTCTATGTAATGTTGCTCAAGTTACCTTCCGAAAATACTTCATGTATCTGAATAGGTGTTTGAATCGGAGGAGAGGGAACCTGAGAAGCAAACCACTCAAGACACGTAGACATGGCCCCGAGACTTGGAAAAAACAAGGAACGATAATGACCATCGTCCCACAGGAGATATTCGAGAGACATGGTTTCCACAATGGCCTCCTCGGAAGGAAACACTTATTTCAAAGGATCAGGTGAATTAGAATCACCAAGCCAAGGGGATTGAGAATAAGTGTCAAGGGACATGCTCAACGGAGCATAATCAGAAAGCGGAGTATCCAAAGCTGCTATGAGTTCACAATAAGCAATTTCAATTGGACTCAACAGCATCGAATCTCCAAAAGAATTGATTTGTTCAGGTGAATGGATAACCCATGGGTTATCGGTGCGAGAAATCATGTTGACCTGAACAGTATTTGGTGGTGGAAGGGGAAAAATACCCATGAGGGCAAGGTCCTTGAAAAGGCCCGACCCTATGCTCTCATAGGGAGTAGGAATCTTATCGACATATGGAACGTTGTTCTCGGAAGTATAAGTGAAAAAATACAATTGATCAACATTAATAATATTTCCTTCGTGCGGAAATTTCAGAACATGAAAGAGAGTGGACGGAACACACAGCATGGCGTGAGTCCAACTGCGTCCGAGGAGAATATTATAATTTAGTTTAGCATCAATGACTTCAACCTCTACATTGATTGTCTTCCCTTCCAATGTAATCGGTAAACTAGCGAGAACACCAAGAGGTTTGGATTCTCTTCCATCGAATGCTTCAAGGGCATTGGGTGAAGAAGTAAGAACTAGAGAACCAATGGCTTTCCAACAAGCAGACGACATGACACAGGTAGATGAACCATCGTCCACAACCACCCAGTGAATATTCAAACCATTAATACCAACTTGGATAATGAGCACAATTTGGTGCGGAAGTCGTGGGAATAAATTCTCTAAATTGAAAGCCATAAGGCTAGTATCGACAGGATCAACCCCACCTATCGCAGATAACAAAGCCTTCCGTTGAGACGAACAACTCTAAAGTAATTCTAGAGCAAACATAGCAGATGGTGCCTAAGCCAAATCCTCAACAATACTATAATGTTGAGCAGAACGAGCGTTAGGATTGTAAGAAGACTTACGGAGTACGCCTTTGGAAGGTGGTCGTACAACAGATTCGGCTCTAGGTCGTTCAATATCAAGGGAGCCAGAAGCAGGTGGAGGAGGAGGAACATCAGTGATCTCCTTCACCGCTGCATGACGTGAGCTGGAATAATCTTTTGATCGAGTAGCAATAGAAACGGGTACAAAACCATTCATCATGAACACCTGAGAGCCAAAAGGGGTAGAGGACTGAGGTTGCTCTACCATCTGGGTTTGCTGTGGGAAAGTTTATTTAAGAATGGCTGGAGCTCCTTGGGTGCCTTTGAGTAATAAACTCACCTCGGACCGTCGAGGACAGTCTTTGGTGAAGTGCTCTTGATCATCACAAATCAGACAATGATACTTCGGTTTACGTTAAGAACTATTAGCAGTATGAGGTTTTGGAGAATCCTGTTTCGGGATATCGGCTTTGGCCTTACCTTTACCCTTCTTCTTACCTTTAGAAGTGTTATCCATAGGATTGGCCTGAACGGCATTCACCTCTGCAGGTTTACCAGAATTCAAAGTTGGTTGAGAAGCAACATTATTGGAAGAAGTAGACTTCTGCTTCCCAGAGTTGGATGAAGAAGACTTCTGAGAAGTCTCAAATACGGAACCAATAATACCATCGATGGATCGAGTCGCTAATGGTTTAGAGGTTCCAATTTGAGGAGCATCAGGAAAGATATCAAATTCCAAAAATGGTAAAAATAATTACTTTTCACTTTTTACCTCTTATGGAGAAATAGTTACCCATTTAGCACTGTGATTTTGTGGCAATGATAACGGACAATCCGACAAGCCAATCTCAATTCCGTCAGTTCCAGGTAAGAGCTGACACCTTTCCTTAATTTTGAGTCATTCCTTTCTACCTGCAATTTCGAGTTTTGAATTATGGGGGAGAAAATGTGAAAATTAGGGCATGACGGTTGGCGCAGGTTTCAGGCACGGAGTCGCGCCAACTACCTGATTTTATACACTAGGGCGTGCCAACGGTGCAAGCCATTTTTATGTCAAAAATCCCAAGTGATAGACTGAATTTTCAAAAATTCTGATGTTCTTATTAGGCTAACAATGTCCATGTAACAATCCTTGCAAGTATAAAGCAACAAAATTGTCATAGAATGGAAAGAATGGGAACATAGTGAAGAAGATGAGATTGCCATGGAAAACAAGAGAGTCATGGAAGCTCTCAGAAACTGTCGACTGAAAAATATCTTCCTAACACCATGCCTCCAAGCTCAACTGGAGCTACTGCAGTATCTGATTAGCATATGGGATGAAAATCAAGAAAAGTTCATCCTTCGAGATCAGGAACTTGAGATTGAAGTCTCTGATGTCTATTTCATAACAAGATTATCGCGGAGGGGAGTAGCACCAATCCTAATCGGCACCCGGCCTTGCATGGAAAACATGACCATCGTGATAGACAGGGTATGTCCAGGAGCACGGAAGGGATCAGGCAGTGGGAAATTTGATATCCAGACTATCCCAGACTAGACACTAAAAGTAGTGTTACATACCATCACACGAGCTACAGGGTCGCAAGCACCGCATGAAGCAACAATGACATAGTTGCTTCTTGCTGTAGACTGCTTGTCACCGATCATCTACAACTGGGCAGAGGCCATGACAATAAACATGAAATTCCAGCTAACAAAATGCAAGAAGGGAAAATTGAAGCAATTTGGTTATGGGTCTATTCTGGTAACATTCTTCTTGGAAAGAATACCAATATTTCAGTGGTAGGAGGTCATAGTCCCGACACCACCAGCGAGAGAACCATGAATGGCATGATGGGCAGCTCTAATGCCAAGCGTAGGGGGTGGTCAACAGATGTCCTGGAGACCAGAATTTTTTGATTGGCTCCGCCGACAATTGATTGTCGTGGAGGACTGGCCCTATTCTGGTACATATTTCACTGATGATCCAGACCTCCCACTCCTGGAGGGAGAGGATTGGGATGAAGATTTGGGTGAGACTCATTTTTTAAATTTTCATGAGTATTATGATTTTTTTACCTATGCATGTTTTGACATTAAATCCATGTGTTTGCATATGTTGGCCCAGAGAGACCTGCAGGCATGTCACCGATAGCGAGACGAATCCCTCGCGATTTCGACCCTCAAGGTGAGGGCAGCGAAGAAGACGAAATCATGCACAATCTGGAGGGAATCACACGTGGAGTCTCAGAATATGCACGATTTGACGACATTCCTCGCGCTTATCAGAGGCATACCGTAGGGGTGCCTAGCCGAATTCACCGCTTACTGAGGCGGCTGGTACGGGCAGTGACATGCTACCATGAGCATCATGCCGTTTAGACACCTAGGTTTTATCTGAAAATTTTGAGAGATGTGATGTCTCAGGATGTAACAAAAACACGCATATTTTCTGAAGTTATAATGCACACTGATGTAAAAATTCGATATATATATATACATTTATTTTCCTACTTGGATCTTTTACATATGATGATGTCTTTACAAATTACGCAAATGTCTATCTAATACAATGTTAGCCACTATATAAGTTAATGCATTCATTCGTCTAGGAATATGTTGATATACGATGAAATAAAAATGTCTTTCCAACAAACGAATACGCAAATACAATCTCAGAATGTGTGGATTTCTAACTGAATAATGACCACTGAGTTGCATAACGAAAAGATATGAATCTAGATTTACAAGCAATGCACGTATGCCAAGGTTGATTGCCTCGGTTAATAGTTCAATGACAGCGCTATATTCAACGACATTGTTTGTAGTGCGTCCTAAACAAATACCTTGCAGATCTATCAACTCACCAGTAGGATAATAAATTACCCAGGCTGCTGAAGACAAATTCCTGGTACTGCGGGAAGCACCATCAGCGAAACCGACATAAGGGGTAATAGACATCTAAAAAAAAATCAAGACCCAATAAGCAAGAAAATTCTCACAAAGCACACCAAACCAAAAAACATTTACAAAAATGAAAACAACAGCTATGTACACAAATTACGCATGAATGCCTCACGCATAATATTTTTTAAGATACAACCCATTTCTGGGTTGTTCAAGAGGATGACCTTCGTAATCTATGAGCTCATAAGCCCCATTCTGTAATGAAAATTTAATGATGTAGGGCCCATGCCACATGGGTTGAAATTTTCCTGCCCCCAGCTTATCATGAGCTTGGTCGTACAGGAGGACGAGATCTCCTTCAATGAAGGAACGAGGGGAAACTGATTGGTCAAAATGAGCTTTGACCCGCTTTTTATGTGCCTCGATAACCAAAGTAGCAAAGCGGTGAGTTTCATCCAACCTTTCTAAATAAATGAGACGCTCTTCTTCTGGCGAAGTATTTGGCAGTAATTCAATAGCCAGCTTAAGTGAAGGTATTTCACATTCAATTGGAAGCGTAGCTTCGAGACCATATACCAACTGGAAAGGAGTGAATCTAGTCGCGTTCTTACCTGAGGTTCGGTATTCCCAAGGAGCCGAAAATAACATGAGATGCCAATTGGATTTGTCAATCCCAATCGTACGTTGAAGCATGGTGACAAGAACTTTGTTCACAGCTTCAACCTGACCATTGGCCTGAGGGTAGTACGGCGTTGAGCTGTCGTGACGCAAACCCAACCTAGAAGTTAACTCCGCCACCATATAATGTCAAAAATGATAACCATGATCGGTAACGATGGCTTGAGGGACACAAAACCTAGCAATGATGTGATTGAATATGAATTGAGCAGTTTTTTTACCATTGGCGATAACTGTAGGCATTGCTTCGGCCCATTTGGTGAAGTAGTCCACGGCTACGATAATATATACATGCCCCCCAGCCGAGTGAGGGTTACACGTCATAAAATTGATGCCCCACTTCGCAAAGGGACCAACAGTAATGAAAGGGTGAAGAGGAATGGGTGGCGCACGCATCTTGCATTGGTAAATATGGCAATCATGGCATTTACAAACCGCGACAATGCAGTCTTTGAAAATAGAAGGCCAAAAATAACTAGCACGAAGAATTTTTTGTGCAGTAGCATAACCAGACATGTGACCACCACAGACGCCACTGCGACAATCATTCAAGGCTTTCTCAACCTCCTAGAGATTCAAACATCGACGGAGTATAGAATCGACTCCAATGCGATAGAGCGTATCTCCAACTATACGATAAGGTTGCAACTGATGGAGGATGCGTCGGCGGGCATCCTTCGTCAACTTAGATCTAAAATATGAAGTCTGGAGATAAACGATGATATCACTATACCAAGTATTGAGGGTGCTAATCAATAAAATTGAATCATCCGGAATGTACTCCTCAGAATGAAAGGAGCGGAGTCAGAATGGAGAGAACAGAGTAAATCGGCAAAAACCAATGATTTCTTAGACTTGGCAGCGGTAAATTCCAAATCAAAATCTTGGATTATGACAATCCACTTCGATTATTTCCCCCCCAGCAATTGTCGAGACAATATGTAGGTCATAGGGTTGCAATCAGAAATCACAGTCATAGTACGCATAAGAATATAATGACGAAAACGCTGGATTTCCTAAACAACAGCTAATGCTAACTTCTCGACATGAGCATAACGCATTTCTGGGTCGTGAAGGTTACGAGACAAGTAATAGATAACATGCTCATGACCATCATCATCGTCTTGTACCGAAACCATGGTAATTGTGCTGAAAGCGGCAGCTAAATAGAGGGAAAAATCATGATGATAATTTAGAGGGCGGAGTAGAGGAGCATTGACAAGCAATGTCTTCAACGCATAAAATTATTTATGAGCGATTTCATCCCAACATAAATGGATGCCCTGCTTCAATAATCATGTGAATCCTTTAGCTACTTCGGCATAGTTAGGTATAAAACGGTGTAGAAAATTAGCCTTCCCTTGTAGACTCTGCAACTGATGCAATGAGAAGGGAGAGGGGAGATTGAAAATAGCCTCAATCTTGAGAGGATCCAGACGAATTCCGTCTTTAGACACGATAAACCCTAAGAGTCTACAAGAATCAACGCAGAAGACGCACTTATGCGGATTAAGCCGAATATTGTAGCGTCTACAACGAAGAAAAATATGACGAAGATGGTCAAGATGATCTCTACGCTTAGCTGAATGAGCCGAAATGTCATCTAGATAAGGCTGCATGATGTGACGAATATCATGAAAGGCATAGGACATCGCGCGTTGAAATGTAGCCCCAGCATTATTTAAGCCAAAAGGAAGCTTCTTATACGCGAAGGTACCCCAAGGACAGATGAAGGAAGTTTTGTGTTGATCATTCAGGGGAATGTTAATCTGATTATAGCCAGAAAAACTATCCATGAGGGAAAAAATCTCGCTCCCGGCACAGTCGTTAATGATTTGATCGATGAAAGTAGTAGGATAATTATCCTTAGGAAAAGCACGATTGATATCACGATATTCAACACAAACATGAATAGTGCCCTGTTTCTTATCTACAGCAACAATATTAGAAACCCATCATGTTAATGGAATCGGACAAATGAAACCAGCTTTAAGAAGCTTTTCAACTTTAGCCATAATGGCAGCAGCTTTCCTAAGATGCACCGGACGAAGACGCTAGCGAACAGGTTTCGAACTAGGGTAGGTAGGAATCTCATGTACCACGATTCTAGGATCAATGCCGGGAATTTCCTCATAGGACCATGCAAAGACATCACGAAATTCGCGGAAAAGGCTAGTATAAACTTGTACTTCATCTGAAGAAAAAGTGACCCCAAGATGGATGTTCTCGACGATTCTCGGTTTAACGGAAATGTCAATAGGCATCGTCTGTGTAATGTTGCTCAAGTTACCTTCTGAAAAAACTTCATGTATGTGAATAGGTGTTTGAAGTGGAGGAGAGGGAACCTGAGAAGAAAACTGCTCAAGACACGTAGACATGGCCCCTAGACTTGGAAAAAACGAGGAACAATGATGACCATCGTCCCACAGGATATCTTCAAGAGACATGGTTTCCATTATGGGCTCATCGGAAGGAAACACTTCTTTCAAAGGATCAGGTGAATTAGAATCACCAAGCCAAGGGGATTGAGAATAAGTGTCAAGAGACATGCTCAACGGAGCACAATCAGAAAGTGGAGTATCTGAAGCTGCTATGAGTTCACAATAAGCAATTTGTTATGCAAGTAAATCCTCTCTGTGGACAGAGACGATCCCTCTATCCCTAGGGTGGGTCTAGAAACAAGGAGACATGCTAGAACGTAGGTTCCTCACTACAAAATGAAAGAAGACACGGTAGATCGACCTGCCTGTGGTCCAATGTTGTTGTTGCAGTTGTGATAGTGGTGATCTCTCGCTCTTGCCTTAGCAAGTCACAATCCGCTCGTAGTCAAGCTCAGATACCTTCACATAACACAGTACACAAGAGAAGCATAAAGCATAATAATTTCATTTGCAATCACTAACCAGTCAAAGAGGGATAGCACGTTCTATTAAATCAAAAAAATATAACACAAGATGGGAACCCAAATGCTAGTCATGTATATATATATATATAGATGTAGAAGGAAGAGATACAACCGATGCTTTGATGTCGTAGTCTCCTCCAGCAGGGTTCAGCCGAAGTGCATCTCAGAACTTGTCAATGGATTCAGACGAGATGAGGGCCTCAAGCTCTCTCAATGGAGTTTCTCCTTGCTCTATCTCTTTCTCAATGCAACTCTTCAATCTATGCTCAGTTATTCAGCTATAGTATCAGTTCTCCAAGTTCAGCTAGTTGATGAGAAGAGAGATAGTTTCTTTTCTAGACAGGATATGTCCAGGAGCATGGAAGGGATCAGGCAGTGGGAAATTTTATATCCAAACTGTCCCAGACTTGACACTAAAAGTAGTGTTACATACCATCACACAAGCTACGGGGTCGCAAGCACCGCACAAAGCAACAAAGACACAGTTGCTTCTTGATGTAGACTTCTTGTCACCGATCATCTACAACTGGGTAGAGGTCGTGACAATAGACATGAAACGCCAGCTAACAAAATGAAATAAAAGAAAATTGAAGCAGGGCATTCCTTTCTATTGGGATGAAATCGCTTAGAAATCTTTTGATGCGTTGAAGACATTGCTTGTTAATGCTCCTCTACTCCGCCCTCCAAATTATCATCGTGATTTTTCCCTCTATTTAGTTGCCGCTTTCAGCGCAATCGCCATGGTTTTGGTACAAGACGATGATGACGGTCACGAGCATGTTATCTATTACTTGTCTCATAACCTTCTCAACCCAGAAACGCGTTATGCTCATGTCGAGATGTTAGTGTTAGTTGTTTTTCAGGTAGTCCGGCATTTTCGTCATTATATTATTTTGCGTACTGTGACTGTGATTTCTGATTGCAACCCTATGACCTACATATTGTCTCAACAATTGCTGGGGGGAAAATACTCCAAGTGGATTGTCATCCTCCAAGAGTACCCTGTATACACCGAACATAGAATTGAGGGAGACTACCTGCACGTACGTTAAGTCCTTGGTCATTTCTCTTTCATTTGATCACCAAGGTGTATATGGCAGTTCTCGGAAACCTGGTACACCATCTTGATTAGAGTACCTGAGTAGTCATTTCGATCTTTTCATGACTCTTTAAATAAGAGAAGAGATCATCAAGCACTTTTCCTTTCACGCGCATTTCAAATTTAAAGTGACTAGAGTCATCTTTTGACTGTTTCTCGACTCCTAAAACATGAAACAGTGGATTTTGGTTTCAATGTCTTAAAATAAATCACCTACGATTACACGCCCATTAAAAGTTTTGATACTTGGCTTGTTCTTGTTTTCCTTAGTTTTGTTCATGGAGCCTTCGATTGGTTTTCTCTTTTCCTTCCTGTTTTTATATACAGTCAAAGTGGTGGAACCTCCAATTTCGTCGTCATCGCTACCTCCTTGTGGTGGTTCTTTTCCATAAGTTTATTTTGAAACCCCTCCGTCCGCTAGGCCTTCTGAGTTTTTGCAACCTTTTCTCCCGTCTATCCAACCTCTTGCTACTCGATCTCCGCTTGATGAGCCAGTTCAGTTCAATTGGCCTCCTTCAAGTGCTTATTCTGGTTTTGGGGAAGAAGGAGAATTTCCTCCTCTTATGTCAGGATCGCCATTTATTGCTGCTGCAATACCTCCTAGTCCCCAGTGGAGTCACCAATTTGATATGCGAGTAAATCCTCTCTACGGACAGAGACGATCCCTCTAGCCCTAGGGTGGGTCTAGAAACAAGGAGACATGCTATAATGTAGGTTCCTAACTACAAAATGAAATAAGACATGGTAGATCGACCTACCTGTGGTCCAATGCTATTGTTGCAGTTGTGATAGTGGTGACCTCTCGCTCCTGCCTTGGCAAGTCACAATCCACTCGTAGTCACGCTCAGATACCTGCACATAACACAGTACAAAATAGAAGCATATAGCATAATAATTTCATTTTCAATCACTAACCAGTCAAAGAGGGATAGCATGTTGTATTAAATCGAACGAATATAACACAAGAAGGGAACCCAAATGCTAGTCATGTATATATATATGTAGAAGGAAGAGGCACAACCAATGCTTTGACGTCGCAGTCTCCTCTAGCGGGGTTCAGCCGAAGCGCATCTCAGAAATTTTCAAGGGATTCGGATGGGATGAGGGCCTCAAGCTCTCTCAACGGAGTTTCTCCTTGCTCTATCTCTTTCTCAATGCAACTCTTCAATCTATGCTTAGTTATTTAGCTATAGTATCAGTTCTCCAAGTTCAGTTAGTTGATGAGAAGAGAGATAGTTTCTTTTATAGAGGAAAAGGAGGAGGTTGGGATCCCTACAAAGGTGGGAGGGAGCCCTATCCTTTAGGAGAGTTCCAAGGGAGGTGGAAACTACTAACTAAAGGAGGGAGTTTGTGGTTGTTTCAGTTCAACCACTCCCAATGACTCATCCTCGAGGCGTTTGGAATGGAACCTCCACCTCTATTTTTAAAAAACATTCCATAAACAGCTTGGTGCAGGCGCTTAACTAGGACAGAGCGCCAACTAGCGCGGGCTCAGTGTTAATTTTCCAGCTCGGCGCGGGAGTGTAACTGGATACTCGCGCCAAGGTAAAAACAAGGGTTTTTACAGTCTTGCTCAGAGAATTGTCAATAGGAGGAACGTTAATTTCATGCAAAGGAATGTAATGATGGTCTTTGCAAGGCATGACACTTCTTATAAGTCAGAGAAATGACCCTCCAATGTGCGGGATGGGGATTGCAGGGACAGTGACAAAATGTTGTGTAACAGATAGGGTATGTCCAGGAGCACGGAAGGGATCAGGCAGTGGGAAAGTTGATATCCATACTATCCCAGAATTGACACTAAAAGTAGTGTTACATACCATCACACGAGCTGCGAGGTCGTAAGCACCGCACAAAGCAACAAAGACGCAGTTGCTTCTTGTTGTAGACTACTTGTCACCGATCATCTACAACTGGGCATAGGCCATGACAATAAACATGAAATTCCAGCTAACAAAATGCAAGAAGAGAAAATTGAAGTAGGGAATCCCTTTCTATTGGGATGAAGTCGCTCAGAAATATTTTGATGCGTTGAAGACATTGCTTTTCAATGCTCCTTTACTCGGCCCTCCAAATTATCATCGTGATTTTTCCCTCTATTTAGCTGTCGCTTTCAGTACAATTGCCATGGTTTTGGTACAAGATGATGATGACGGTCATGAGCATGTTATCTATTACTTGTCTCATAACCTTCTCGACCCAGAAACGCGTTATGCTCATGTCGAGAAGTTAGCGTTAGCTGATGTTCAGGAAGTCCAGCGTTTTCGTCATTATATTCTTTTGCATACTGTGACTGTGATTATTGCAACCCTATGACCTACATATTGTCTTGACAATTGTTGGGGGGGGAATACTCGAAGTGGATTGTCATCCTCCAAGATTTTGATTTGTAATTTACTTCTACCAAGTCTAAGAAATCATTGGTCTTTGCTAATTTACTTTGTTCTCTCCCTTCTGACTTTGCTCCTTCTCATTCTGAGGAGTACATTCTAGACGATTCGCTTTTCTTGATTAGCACGCTTGATCTTTGGTACGGTGATATCATCATCTATCTCCAAACTTCATCTTTTAGATCTGAGTTCATGAAGGATGCCCACCGACGCATCCACCATCAGTCACAACATTATCGTATAGTTGGAGACACGCTCTATCGCATTGGAGTCGATTCTATACTCCATCGATGTTCGACTCTCGAGGAGGCTGAGAAAGCCCTGAATGATTGTCACAGTAGCACCTGTGGTGGTCACATGTCTGGTTATGCTACTGCAAAAGATTCTTCGTGCTGGTTATTTTTGGCCTTCTATTTTAAAAGACTGCATTGTCGCGGTTCGTAAATGCCATGATTGCTAGATTTACCAACGCAATATGCGTGTGCCACCTGTTCCTCTTCACCCTGTCATTACCATTGGTCCATTTGCGAAGTGGGGCATCAATTTTATGACATGTAACCCTCACTCAGCTGGGGGCATGCCTATATTATCGTAGCCGTGGACTACTTCACCAAATGGGCCGAAGCAATGCCTACACTTGCTGCCGACGGTAAAACAGCTGATCAATTCATATTCAATCACATCATTGCTAGGTTTGGTGTCCCTCAAGCCATCGTTACCGATCATGGTTCTCATTTTTGGCATTATATGGTGGCGGAGTTAACTTCTAGGTTGGGTCTGCGTCACGTCAGCTCAACATCGTACTACCCTCAGGCCAATGGCTAGGTTGAAGCTATGAACAAAGTTCTTGTCACCATGCTTCAACGTATGATTGGGATCCACAAATCCAATTGGAATCTCATGTTATTTTTAGCTCTTTGGGCATACTGAACCTCAGTTAAGAATGCGACTGGATTCACTCCTTTCCAGTTGGTATATGGTCTCGAAGCTATGCTTCTGATTGAATGTGAAATACCTTCAATCAAGTTGGTTGTTGAATTACTGCCAAATACTTCACCAGAAGAAGAGCGTCTCCCTTATTTAGAAAGGTTGGATGAAACTTGCCACTTTTCTCCTTTGGTTATCGAGGCACAGAAAAAGTGGGTCAAAGCTCATTTTGACCAATCAGTTTCCCCTCGTTCCTTCATTGAAGGATATCTCGTCCTCCTGTACGACCAAGCTCATGATAAGCTGGGGGTAGGAAAATTTCAACCCAAGTGGCATGGGCCCTACATCGTTAAATGTGTATTGCAGAATGGGGCCTATGAGCTCGTAGATTACGAAGGTCATCCTCTTGAACAACCCAAAAATGGGTTGTATCTTAAAAAATATTATGTGTGAGGCATTCATGCGTATTTTGTGTACATAGGTGTTGCTTTAATGTTTGCACATGTTTTTGGTTTGGTGTGCTTTGTGAGCGTTTTCCTGCTTATTGGGTCTTGCTTTTTTTGCAGATGTCTATTACCCCTTATGTCGGTTTCGCTGATGGTGCTTTCCACGGTACCAGGAATTTGTCTTTAGCAGCCTGGGTAATTTATGATCCTGCTGGTGAGTTGATAGATCTGCAAGGTATTTTTCTAAGACGCAGTACAAACAATGTCATTGAATATAGCGTTGTCATTAAACTATTAACCGAGGCAATCAACCTCGGCATACGCGCATTGCTTGTAAATCTATACCCACAGCTTGTCATTCTGCAACTCAATGGTCATTATTCAGTTAGAAATCCAAACATTCTAAGATTGTATTTGCATATTCATTTTTTGAAAAGGCATTTTGACTTCATCACATATCAACATATTCCTAGACGAATGAATGCATTAACTGATACAGTGGCTAACATTGTATTAGATAGACATTCGCGTAATTTGTAAAGACGTCATCATATGTAAAAGATCCATGTAGGAAAATAGATGTATATATATATATATCTAATGTTTTCATCAGTGTGCATCATAACTTCAAAAAATATGTGTGTTTCTGTTACATCCTGAGACATCATGTCTCTCAAAATTTTCAGATAAAACCTAGGTGTCTAATTGGCATGATGCTCATGGTAGCATGTCACTGCCCGTACCAGCCGCCTCAGTAAATAGTGAATTCAGCTAGGCACCCCTACGATATGCCTCTGATAGGCGTGAGGAACTTCGTCAAATCGTGCATAGTCCAGGATTCTGTGTGTGATTCCCTCCAGATTGCGCACAATTTCGTCTTCTTCGCCACCCTCACCTTAAGGGTCGAAATCATGAGGGATTCATCTCGCTATCGGTGACATGCCTGCGGGTCTCTTTGGGCCAACATCTGCAAACACATGTATTTAATGTCAGAACATGCATAGCTAAAAAAATCATAATACTCATGAAAATTTCAAAAATGAGTCTCACCCAAATCTTCATCCCAATCCTCTCCCTCCGGGAGTGGGAGGTCTGGATCATCAGTGAAATATGTACCAGAATAGGGCCAATCCTCCACGACAATCAATTTTTGGCAGAGCCAATCAAAAAATTCCGGTCTCCAGGACATCTGTTGACCACCCCCTGCCCTTGGCATCAAAGCTTCCCATCAGGCCATTCGTGGTTCTCTCGTTGGCGGTGTCGGGACTATGACCTCCTGCCATTGAAATATTGGTAGTCGTTCCAAGAAGAACAATACCAGAATAGACCCATAACCAAATTGCTTCAATTTTCCCTTCTTGCATTTTGTTAGCTAGTGTTTCATGTTTATTTTCATGGCCTATGCCCAATTGTAGATGATCGGTGACAAGCAATCTACAACAAGAAGCAACTGTGTCTTTGTTGTTTCGTGCGGTGCTTGCGATCCCACATCTCGTTTGATGGTATGTAGCACTACTTTTAGTGTCAAGTCTGGGATAGGTTGGATATCAACTTTCCCACTGCCTGATCCCTTCCGTGCTCCTGGACATACCTTGTCTATCACCATGGTCATGTTTTCCATGCAAGGCTGGGTGTTGGTTAGGATTGGTGCTACTCCCCTCTGTGATAATCTTGTTATGAAATAGATGTCAGAGACTTCAATCTCAAGTTCTTGATCTCGAAGGATGAATTTTTCTTGATTTTTGTCCCATATGCTAATCAGATATTGCAGTAGCTCCGACTAAGCTCAGAGGCATGGTGTTAGGAAGAAATCTTTTATTCCACAGTTTCTGAGAGCTTCCATGACTCTGTCATTTTCCATGGAAAGCTCATCTTCTTTGCTATGTTCTCGTTCTTTCCATTCTATGACCATTTTGCTGCTTTATACCTGCAAAGGTTGTTACATGGACATTGTTAGCCTAATAAGAACATCATAATTTCTGAAAATTCGGTCTATCACTTGGGATTTTTGACATAAAAATTGCTTGCGCCAATGGGCGCGCCCTAGTGTATAAAATCGAGCGGTTGGCGCAACTCCGTGCCCAAAACCCGCGCCAACCGTCGTGCCCTAATTTTCACATTTTCTCCCCCAGAATTCAAAACAAGAAATTGTAGGTATAAAGGAATGACTCAAAATGAAGGGAAAGGTGTCGACTCTTACGTGGAACTGACAGAATCGAGATTGGCCTGTCGGATCGTCCTTTATCGTCGCCGCAAAATCACAGTGCTAAATGGGTAACTATTGCTCCACAAGAGGTAAAAAGTGAAAAGTAATTATTTTTACCATTTTTGGCATTTTATAACTTTTTCACAACCCTAATTAGGTTTTAAGACATATTTTTCGATTATTTTATGATATTATTTCGAAAAATGGGTTTTACACGTGTCTCTTGTGCAGCAGCAGGTTTTCACACAACAATGATGAAGTAACGAGTTATATTTTATTCTTTTTCAGAATCGGTAAAAGAACACTAAAGTCGCTACTAGAGTCATCTTTCAGCTCTTTTCTGACTCTCTAAAATTGAAAATATTGTCGATATTCTTGTCGTTTTGAACTTTTTAAATGGCTGCGAAATGATATCTACCCAGTATATGTTTAACTCTTTTTCAGAATGGGATGGATTATTTACGAAAAATTAATACCTTAGCCTATCGCGACTAAGAGGTTCTCGTAGACAGAGTTTTCTACCTTTTGGATCTGTGAGACTACCTACGAAAAGGGACTGCTGGATTTTTATTTTCTGCCTTCTTTTCAAACTCTCTAAACATGAAAAGATGTCGAGTTCTCCCTTTGTCAGACTCGTTAAACCCTGATGACATCGGACTTCGTCACCATGACGTCACTCGATTTCCTCCTTCCTAGGGCTCATAGAATGTACTAGGTTGGATTTTTCCGAAGGAAAAACTTACAGTACAAGCATATCCTATCCCCTTCAAGCTTGTTTTAAAAAATAATTAGGGTACTTGCCAGAAATGGTGGGGGAAAATTGAACCCAGTTCTAATTATGTTGGCGGTATGTCACTCGTGAACATGACACTTGTCTGCATTCGTGTCCGGTTGGGGACATCTCATTTTGTCATTTTTTGCCTTCATGGGTTCGGGTAATCTCTTTTGACCTCTCATTTTCTCTTTGCCACATCATCATGACCTCAGATCCCTTGATGTCAAATACTGCCAAATCGAGTGTCGTTTCGCTGATATGTTCAAGAGAAGTTTTGCCTCTGCAGTTGTCAACCTTCCTCTGATTCCTTGTTGGTCCTGATACACTTTCATCATGTTCCTTTGTGTCGTGTCGATGATGTGGGAAACATTATGGCCCTCCTTTGACCAGGTCATTTCCTGTCGACTTCAGCTCATTATCCAAGAAGTTGATCTAGAGACTCCCTTTTGGTACATTGGAGCCTGCATGCCTCAATGGAAGGTTTTTTTTGTTGAATATTGCAACAAGAAACAGTGAAGGAGGCATCCTGAAACATCATCCTTGATCCTAGTTGGAAAATAATCACCTAAACTAGGTGGGGCCCACATAGGCTATTTTTAGGTTTATGTCTATTTTTAGACATGGTGAGCATATTCTATATGTGGCAGGAGGCTATTTGTAGATGGTTTGTCAAATGTGAAAAATATATGAGATTCAATTTTTATAATATTGGGCAAAGTCTATCTATAGATCGTCAATCTAAAAATAGACACATGTCGATTATTATTAGCTCTTAATAATAATCAGACTCTAAATAGCAATTTATTCTCTTGGAGCACTTCAGTTCAGTGCACAGATGTGGCACATCAGCTGACAGAAGGAATTACGCAATTCCTAGGGGTTTACTAGAGCTAATGCATGGAAGACTCAGTTAGAACTCAAGTGGCAGAGTTATGACACAGTTGGAAGAAGTAGTTATGGAGTTGTATTTAGTTTAACTCAGTTAGACTCAGTTGAGCTAGTTGTATCTAGTCTAACTGATTGATACACTAGTGGGAGTGGAGTGAATTAATTAGTTAATTAATTCACAAATAATAACTCATTAATCAACTAAACAATAAAGTAGTTAACTACAATGCATGGCAGTTTCAGTGGAGACCCAGTGGAGAGATAGGTGAAAGGGCAAGATGGACTATCTGTTGTGACTATAGTGATGCATTGATTGCATCACACACACATTGGAGTTGCCAATGAGGATTACGCAGTCAAGGCAAGGGTAATTCGAATTCATTCAGTGCTATTCTTCAGCAAATATTGCGCAGTGGAGGCAAGCTAGTAGGAGGCAAAGATCGGTGCATGGATTTGCAAGATTGGTCCTGATTAGTGTATGACGATTGTACTGTATTGAGAGCTTGTGATAAGCTTTGTATGCTTTCATGAGATTTTCATATGATCTCCATGTTACATAATATATAGTTTGGGTTTTCAGCTTCAGGCTTTCCCGGTTAAAAACTGTGTAATGTGAGATTGATTATTTTTGTTTATGCTTCACATGTGTGTGCAACTAATTTCCACAAAAGATTAACAAGTGGAATTGATTCAGTATTTTGCATAAAGTTAAATAGTGTGAGATCGGGTGAATCAAGGACATATGCATGCTTAGTGCATATAATTTCTACATGGTATCGAAGCATTGTTGATTGAATATTGCAATTGTGAAGTGATTTTGTGCTGGTGGACAATTTTAATTTGCTACAGAAGATTCTTGGTGCAGGAATCGAGTATACATTGAAATGTCTTTAAATGGGTTGAGATTGGAGTATGCCCTTGATGGGAGCTCAAATTACATAGCCTGGAAGGACAGGATGGAGGTAGTGTTGGAGGATAATGGACTAAAGGAGTTCATCGATAGCGATGTTCCTAAGCCGGGATCTAGCGATGCTGCATTACTTGATGCATGGCAAAATAAGACAGCAAAGACGAGGAGGATTCTGTTGGAAGGTGTGAAGGACCATATTGTGTCCAGCCTTCATAGGAAAGCCACTCCATTCTTAATGTGGAAGGCTTTGACAGAATTTTTCCAAAGAAAAAGTGACCAGAGGAAGTTGGCACTTAAAGACAAGCTCGGAAAAAAAAAAAATGGAGAAAGAATGACACTATTCCGGTATACTTGACAAAGTTTGTCCAATGCAAGGATGAGCTTGAGAGTGTAGGAGTCAGTGTTGATGATGATGACTTGGTGAGCTTGGCTCTCCTTGGGCTTCCGAAGAGTTTGCATAGCTACGAAGACTCTGTCAATGGACGGGAGAAACTGTCGGGTTGGGAGCGACTTTGGTCGTATCTTGTGCAGGAGGAGATAAGGTGAAGTACCAGGGATGGATCTTCATCAAAGCATGATGATGAAGAGGATTGCACTTTGGTTGCCAAGGAAAAGAAGAAGAAGGGGAAGAAATCCCATTCTATATCTAAGGCCGGTGAAGATGGTAAAGAGCGTGACATGTCCAAAGTGAATTGTTTTCACTGTCACGAACATGGGCATTTCGCCACAAATTGTCCACATAGGAAGAAGAACAAGATGGTTGTTGGAGCTGCAGCTGCTGAGGCTCTCGCCTCACAATTTGAGCTTGAATTCTCATTGATCGCATGCATGGTGTCTAGTGCATTGGGATCGGGGTGGTACTTTGATAGTGGTGCTTCCTTTCACATGACGGGAGATGTGAACCTTTTCAGTGACTTGGTGGAGAAAGATCTCTAGTTGCATGTTGAGTTGGGTGACAATGGAAGATACAGTGCGACCAGCATTGGGACCATTACCTTTCAGAGGGAGTCAGGTAAACTCATTCTTTTACAAGATGTTCTGCATGTTCCAGGTTTAAAGAAGAATTTAATCTTAGTCGCAATGTTAGAGGATAAAGGCTATGATGTTGTATTTAGTGAAGGAAAATTTTTCCTTCAGTACAAAGAAACAGGACAAGTCAAGAAGGTTGGGATTCGAGCTAAGAATCTTTACAGACTTGAAGTAGATGGGATTTCTACGGAGCTTCCTACTGTTGGGAAGTGTGAGAAAGCCATGCAATTGAAGCTTGAGAGGGAACAAGATTTGCATGCAGGTAAGAGTGAACCTTGGGATGTGGAGCAGCCACAATATGAGGATCATGGAGTGGGTGCAACCACTCATGCAGAGAAATTTCGTGCCATATGGGCAGAGGGAGTGCATGCAGCTATACCACCAGGGGAGAGGTGGGGCGACATGCATGAGTAATCCCAAGAAGATATTTATGGGAAAGATTCATTGAGAAGGTGTGGATCTCATGGATTGAACCTGGCTATGAGGTGCCCATAGAGCAGCAGTAGCATGATCAGTTGGATTGATGCAGGCAGATCAAAGTGATAATGTCGGATACTGGAGCGTGGTTCAGAGTTGATAGCAAGTGCAGAGTGCATGGGTGCAGATTTCAACAGCGTAGTGATTCCTAAAGACATGTGTAGTTGGTACCAGCAGAAGTTGAAGACTTTGATGATAGATGTATTAGACTAACTGAGTTTTTTGGAGCCTTTCAGTTTCGGAAGTGTTGCAGCAAGATTTGCAGGGAAAATGCATGGAGTTGCATGTCACATGAAAAGACAGTCCTTTCTTGTTGAGAGGGAGTGTTGAATATTGCAACAAGAAATAGTGAAGGAGGCATCCTGAAACATCATCCTTGATCCTAGTTGGAAAATAATCACCTAAACTAGGTGGGGCCCACACAGGATATTTTTAGGTGTATGTCTATTTTTAGACATGGTGAGCATATTCTGTATGTGGCAAGAGGCTATTTGTAGATGGTTGGTCAAATGTGAAAAATAGATGAGATTATATTTTTAGAATATTGGGCGAAGTCTATTTATGTATCGTCAATCTAAAAATAGATGCATGTCGATTATTATTAGCTTTTAATAATAATCAAACTCTAAACAACAACTTATTCTCTTGGAGCACTTTAGTTCAGTGCACAGATGTGGCACATCAGCTGATAGAAGGAATTACGCAATTCCTAAGGGTTTACTGGAGCTAATGCATGGAAGACTCAGTTAGAACTCAAGTGGCAGAGTTATGACACAGTTGGAAGAAGTAGTTGTGGAGTTATATTTAGTTTAACTCAGTTAGACTCAATTGAGCTAGTTGTATCTAGTCTAACTGATTGATACACTAGTGAGAGTGGAGTGAATTAATTAGTTAATTAATTCACAAATAATAAATCATTAATCAACTGAAAAATACAGTAGTTAACTACAGTGTATTGCAGTTTCAGTGGAGACCCAGTGGAGAGATAGGTGAAAGGGCAAGATGGACTATCTGTTGTGACTATAGTGATGCACTGATTGCATCACACACACATTGGAGTTTCCAATGAGGATTGTGCAGTCAAGGAAAGGGTAATTCGAATTCATTCGGTGCTATTCTTCAGCATAGATTGCGCAGTGGAGGCAGGCTAGAAGGAGGCAAAGATCGGTGCATGGATTTTCAAGATTGGTCCTTATTAGTGTATGACGATTGTACTGTATTGAGAGCTTGTGATAAGCTTTGTATGCTTGTATGAGATTTTCATATGATCTCCATGTTACATAATATATACTTGGGGTTTTCAGCTTCAGGCTTTCCTGGTTAAAAGTTGTGTTATGTGCGATTGATTATTTTTGTTTATGCTTCACATGTGTGTGTAATTAATTTTCCGCAAAAGATTAACAAGTGGAATTGATTCAGTATTTTTCATAATGTTAAATAGTGTGAGATCAGGTGAATCAAGTACATATGCATGCTTAGTACATATAATTTCTACATTTCACATTCGACGCAAGGTTCACATCATTGGCCTTCGATCGAGTGATTCTGCGGGTGTTCGACGTCAGATCACTATTCACATTCCATAGATTGTACCTTTTGTACCTTGAGGGCCATCGTCATCGTTTCTCTCGCGACCGTTAACGGCTTTCATCATTGGCTGGTAATCATACGATTTTCTTGCATGTTCGACTTCAGCTCATATATTCGCATGCTTGAAATTGTACTTGTTCGAGTCGAGTTGGAGCGTAAGACCCTGGGTTTTTGTCTGATAAAATCCAGGCTGCAAATTTTTATGGATTATCATGACTTATTACATGACTCTTTTGATTGGATGGTTGCGACCATACCTGAGTCTATTTGTTGATCCTTATTGCTAGATGGCTGCGTCCATACCCCGGATCTCAGTTTTTATGTACTCTATTATGGATGGTTGTGCCCATGCCACATGTTTGGTTCGAACGCGTTCTCATAAAGAATTTCGTCGCTCCCTCTACCTCGAACCTCATGCTTTAAGGGGAATCTGTTACACAGTATTTTTTCACTGTCCCTATAATCCCCATCCCGCACATTGGAGGGTCATTTATGTGACTTATAAGAAGTGTCATGCCTTGCAAAGACCATCATTACATTCCTTTGCATGAGAGTAACATTCCTCCTGTTGACAATTCCCTGAGCAGGATTGTAAAAACCCTTGTTTTTGCCTTGGCGTGAGTAGCCAGTTACACTCCCGCTTCGAGCTGGAAAATTAACACTAAGCCCACACCAGTTGGCACTCTGTCCCAGTTAAGCGCCCGCACCAAGCTGTTTACAGAATGTTTTTTAAAAATAGAGGTGGAGGTTCCATTCCAACCACCTAGAGGATGAGTCATTGGGTGTGGTTGAACTGAAACAACCAGGGACTCCCTCCTTTAGTTAGTAGTTTCCACCTCCCTTGGAACTCTCCTAAAGGATAGGGCTCCCTCCCACCTTTGTAGGTATCCCAACCTCCTCCTTTTCCTCTATAAAAGAAACTATTTCTCTTCTCATCAACTAGCTGAACTTGGAGAACTGATACTATAGTTGAATAACTGAGCATAGATTGAAGAGTTACATTGAGAAAGAGATAGAGCAAGGAGAAACTTCGTTGAAAGAGCTTGAGGCCCTCATCCCGTCTGAATCCCTTGAAAAGTTCTGAGACGCGCTTTGGTCAACCGCCGAGGGAGAATTTATCAAAGCACCGCTGTACCTCTTCCCTTCTATATATATATATATATATATATATATATATATATATATATATATATATATATACACATGACTAGCATTTGGGTTCCTGTCTTATGTTATATTCGTTCGATTTAATACAACATGCTATCCCTCTTTGACTGGTTAGTGATTGCAAATGAAATTATTATGTTGTATGCTTATCTTGTGTATTGTGTTAAATGTGTTAGAAAATTAAATATTACAGAGAAATGAAACACATAAAATATGCGGAAAACACAAGCACACAAAACACATAAAACCAGAGAGACACATATATACGTGGTTCACCCAGTTTGGGCTACATCCACCCTGAACAGCCAGTCCTTCCTTTCTATTATCCAGCAAAATGAAGAGACAAAACCTACAGCAGATCCGCTGTAATATCCTATGTTCTCTCTCACAGTATCCCTCTCTGTTTCTCGCTCCGAGAATACACATACCATACACAAACGCAATACAATACCTTCATAAAAGTGAGGGGTTTCTTCTAGGGCAAAAAACCCTAAACTAAACATAACTTTTACCATCGGATCATCCACCTAATGAACGGCCCATATTGACTAGAAATTACTATACTTTTACAAGGCAATTTTACATATGTTCTTAGCTTCGGGGATGTTGCCCCCGAAACCCCCCGCCAGGGGGGGGGCTCCATAAATTCGTAGCCGCCCCCCCCCCAGACCCCTCAGGCAGCGTTTAATTACTACAGGGGTCCGACGCTGTGATACAAAATAAACAAGATAATCAGGCTCCACACCCAACAATATCCCACTTGGAGACTGATTGTAGCAACTCCACCGCTGCTTCATTTGTTGGACAATGACTCCTCTTTGGACCTGGTTGTTTCTCATCTTCATCGTCATCCTTGAAGACCAATTTAAACTAATCATATTCTCAGTTTCTCCCTGGTTACAACTTTTGTTAGCATATCTGCAGGATTCTGGCTAGTGTGTACCTTTTCCAGCTTCAACTGTCCATCTTCCAATACTAACTGTATGAAATGGTACTTGATCTATATGTGTTTAGTCCTGAATGAAATGCTGAGTTCTTTGAAAGATGAATGGCACTTTGGCTATCACTGTATAACGTGCCCATATCATGCTTCTTACCTGATTCATCCATAAACCTTTGTAACCAAATCATTTCCTTACTAGCCTCTGTAGCAGCAATATACTCTGCTTCTGTTGTTGAAAGTGCAACAACACTCTGGATTTTTGAAACCCAACTGACAGTTGTTCCATCTACAGTAAATACATATCTTGTAGTGCTTCTCCTGTTATCTCTGTCACCTGCCATATCTGCATCAACATATCCCTCTAGAGAAATGTTTGAACCACCAAAGCATAACGTTTGATTTGTGGTACCTCTCAAATATCTGAGAATCCATTTCACTGCCATCCAATGTTCTTTTCCTGGATTGTTCATGTACCTACTTACAACTCCCACTGCATGTGCAATATCAGGCCTTGTGCAGACCATTGCATACATTAAGCTTCCAACTATTGATGCATATGGAACTTTAGACATATAATCCATTTCTTCTTGGGTCTTGGGGCACATCTCCTTACTAAGTTTGAAATGGCTAGAAAAAGGTATACTAACTGGTTTTTCATTCTGCATATTAAATATTTTCAACACCTTTTGTATGTACTCATTCTGAGACAGTGTTAATTTGCGATTTTTCCTGTCTCTAGTTATTCTAATACCAAGGATTTGTTTTGCAGCTCCCAAATCCTTCATTGCAAATGAATTTGCCAATTTTATTTTGAGCACATTTATTTCCTGCATGTTAGACCCTACAACAAGAATGTCATCTACATACAATAACAATATAATATAGTTGCCATTATTTTTCCTTTTCAGATAAACACAATGATCAGAGTGACATCTAGTATAACCTTGTTCAGACATGAACCTGTCAAATTTTAGATACCACTACCTTAGAGCCTGTTTTAAGCCATACAAGATCTTCTTTAACCTGCACACTAATTTTTATTTCCCTTTGACCTCATATCCTTCTAGTTGCTCCATATAGATCTCTTCCTCCAAATATCCATGGAGAAATGTTGTCTTTACATCTAACTGTTCAAGATGTAAATCTTCCGCTGCGACAAGACTTAAAATAGTTCTGATTGAAGTCATCTTAACAATAGGAGAAAATATTTCATCAAAATCAATACCTTTATTTTGTGCAAACCCCTTCACCACAAGTCTAGCTTTGTACCTCTGTTTTCCTCCATCTTCTTCCTTCAGCCTGTAAACCCATTTATTTTGCAATGTAGTTTTACCTGTAGGCAACCTGACTAAGTCCCAAGTCTAGTTATGCATTAAGGAGTCCATCTCTTCTTCCATGGCTAGCTCCCACTTCTTCCTGCTTTCAACCTACATTGCTTCTTCATAACATTCGGGTTCACCAGAATCAGTCAACAATAAATAATATAATGACGGAGAGTATTGTTCAGGGGGTCTACTTATCCTGGTAGATACTTTAACACCACTTTTAGGCGTTTGAGGTTCATGTTGTTGTTATGGTGGTTGTTGTTGTTGTGGCTGTTGATTATTATTATTTTCATGCACCTTACCTTTTCTGTGATCTCATCAAGAACTGTGTATTCTTTGTTTTCTTTTTCCTATTTATTTTCATGCAACTGATTCTTATACAATACCTTTTCATTGAATATTACATCTCTGCTCCTAATGATTTTGTGATTTTCATAATCATATAAGCGATAACCAAAATCATTAACACCATATGCAATAAAGGTACATTTCTTTGATTTTGCCTCAAGCTTGGTTCTATTTTCTTTATTAATATGGACAAATGCCTCACAACCAAAAGGCTTTAAAAAAGAGTAGTTTAAATTTTTACCTGTCCATGCTTCCTCTGGAATACCACCATCCAAGGAACTTGAAGGCCCTCTGTTTATTAGATAAATAGCAGTATCTACAGCATCTTCCCAAAATTGTAAAGGCAATCCTGCATGGAATCTCATGCACCTTGCACGTTCCATGATTGTTTTGTTCATCCTTTCTGACACACCATTTTCTTGTGGTGTTCTTGGAACTGTCTTCTCTCTACGAATTTCATGCTCTAAACAGTACCTATCAAACTCTTTGCTGCAATATTCACCTCCATTGTCTGATATGAGACACTTCAACTTCCTTCCTGTCTCAATCTCAACCAAAGCTTTCCATTTCTTGAAAGTATCAAATACATCAGATTTATTCTGAATAAAATAAATCCAAGCTTTTCTAGTTGCATCATCAATAAAAGTAACATAATAACGAGAGCCACCAGGAGATGATACCTGAGCAAGTCCCCATACATCTGTATGCACAAGCTCTAATTTTTCGCTCTTCTTTTCTTTCCCAACTCTGAGAAATCTGACTCTCTTCTGTTTTCCATAAATGAAATTCTCACAGAAATCCAAATCAACATTCTTCAAACCCGGCAACAAATTTCTTGAGTGAAGAATATTCATCCCCTTCTCACTCATGTGTCCGAGCCTATGATGCCATAATGCTGCATCTGCTTCTTTGGAAGTTAAAGCAATAAAAGAGTTAGAAATACCATTGCATAAATACAATGTACCATCCTTTTCGCCTTTTGCTATTACCAAGGCTTCTTTGGTGACCTTCCAAGTTTTATCCGTGAAAGTTGTCACACAATCTTCACCGCCTAACTGCCCTGTTGAAATCAGATTTTTCTTCAAATTTGGAACATGCCTTACCTCCTTTAGTAGCCATTAGTTTCCATTCTTTTTTTTTACAAGAACTTTACCCATTCCAACAATTTTACATGGTTTATTATCACCCAAACGAACTTGTCCAAAATCTCCTTGAACATAGTCATGAAAATATTTCTTATCAGGTGTGGCATGGAATGAAGCCCTTGAATCTACAACCCAAGAATCAGTAACATTTTCGAAAGAAAGAATCAAAGCATCTTGTAACACATCACTCCGTCACATTTGCTTCATGATTGCTTTCTTGTTGTAGTTCTCTTTTTCCTTCCGAGATCTACAGTTTCTCTGTGTGTCCTTTCTTTCCGCATTTCCGCACACTGACCCCGGGATCCGGACTGACCACTACTCTCATTATATCGCGATATCACGAGCTCTTTCCTTCCCATTCTTTCTTCCCCAGACCAGAATCTCTGTTACTACTGATGTCTCACACGAGCTTTTCCGTCGCATTTCGTTGCTAATGTTAATTTTACAACATCATCAAAATTTAAAACATTTATCCATAAAGAGCGTAGTTACTAGCCATTATAATTAAATCCTGATTCTACTCTTTTCTTCAGTTATATACTAAGAATAATGGAGCTTTAACTTCATCATCATGACTTATAGAACTTAATCGATTTACAATCGTATTAAAAAAATCATTTAAATGGTCTGCAACAGATCCACCTTCTGACATATTCATATTAAATAAACGTTTCATAAGAAATATCTTGTTTGAGGCCGAGGATTTTTCATATAGTTTCGCCAACGCATTAATAAAACCCTCTGTTGTTGTTTCCTTTGAAATATTGAAGGCTACCGACGCTGCAAGGCAAAACCGTACTGTTCCGAGTGCCTTTCTATCGAGAATCTCCCATTCTGCGTCTGTCATAACTGTCGGCTTCTTTGTTTTTCCGCTCAATGGTAGGTACAGATCTTTTTGATACAGATAGTCTTCCATCTGCATCTTCCACAGCGAGAAGTTTTGGCCATTAAATTTCTCGACCCTAAATTTACCATCTTCCGCAATTACTCCCACTCGAACCAGGAAACCCTTCTTTCCTGCGAGTTTATCAACCAAAAAGACCTTCAGCTTTGATACCAGTTGTTAGAAAATTAAATATTACAGAGCAATGAAACACATAAAATATGCAAAAAACACAAGCACAAAAAACACATAAAACCAGAGAGACACAGATATACGTGGTTCACCCAGTTTGGGCTATGTCCACCCCAAACAGCCAGTCCTTCCTTTCTATTACCCAGCAAAATGAATAGACACAACCTACAGCAGATCCGATGTAATATCATTTGTTCTCTCTCACAGTCTCCCTCTCTGTTTCTCACTCCGAGAATACACATACCATACACAGCCGCAATACAATATCCTCATAAAAGCGAGGGGTTGCCTTCTAGGGAAAAAAACCCTAAACTAAACATAACTTCTACCATTAGATCATCTACCTAATGAACGGCCCAAATTGACTAGAAATTAATATACTTTTACAAGGCAATTTTACATATGTTCTTAGCTTCGGGGGCGCTGCCCCCGAAACCCCTCGCCAAGGGGGGGCTCCATAAAGTCGCAGCCGCCCCCCCTGGACCCCTCAGGCAGAATTTAATTACGGGCGGCGTTGCCGCCCCCATTAAGGTAAAGGGGTCCGACGCTGTGATATAAAATAAACAAGATAATCGGGCTCCACACCCAACAATATGCAGGTATCCGAGCGTGAATACGAGCGAATTGTGACTTGCCAAGGCAGCAGTGAGAGGTCACCACTATCACAACAGCATTGGACCACAAGTAGGTCGAACTATCATGTCTTATTTCATTTTGTAGTTAGGAACCTACATTCTAGCATGTCTCCTTGTTTCTAGACCCACCCTAGGGCTAGAGGGATCGTCTCTGTCCACAGAGAGGATTTACCTGCATAACACTAACCCTAGGCGATGAAGCGCCAAAACTATGGGCCCCGTTTGGGTAAATTGGTACATCAACTTCCCAGGGATGTAACTTTGGCATACGATCTATGTTTGATGCGCAAAATACCTCGTTAGAAATATCTATCTGAGGAATACAACTTTTGAGTGAGCAACATCAATTAAATACCCATGTTTCTCTCGGTTTTCCCAAAAAACATCGTTTAGGGCCTCAAAACGGCTCCACAAGTTCAGGACCCAAAAAAACTGCTAAAAATTGTAAATGATGCTACAATCAAGGAAATCGAAAGACTAAAAGAAAAAATGGTGGGGGTCCAAGTGGAATAGGCGGGTGGCACCAATATCCACCTATATCATTCCTCCCCCCTTAGGAAGAAATGGTCCCCATTGTGTTGATTTCCTCCATCATATGAGGAAAATTCTGTTGAACTTGGTCCTTGTTGAGCCACTTGATTTGGTGAAGGAGTTGGCCTACTTTGATAACTCGATATAGGTGGATCTTTTTTTGTTGGGTTTTCTTGATCTGTGTATCCATGATCTGATCAGTGGTGGATTGTTCCATGCATTCTGGGTTTAAATTTTTTAATGTGAGTTATTATACCATGTTGGATGTGTCCAGTAGAGGTCGAAAGTAGGGTCGAAGGTGGTCCACATTGAACACTAGATGAAGACCAAGGAATGGTGTAATACTAATCTCATAGGTATTATCCCCTATAGCCTTCATGATGGTGTATGTCCCATATCAGAGCGGGTGAAGCTTGCGGTTGGGTCTAGCGAGGTTCTGCAAATGTAGCCACACTTTGTCGCCCACCTGGAAGTTGTGTGGCACCCGATGTTGATAATGTCGCTACTTGTACTTAGCATTGGCTCTGTCCAATATGTCATGAACCTGTTGGTGGATGTGCTAAATGCGCTCAATCAAGTTGTTCGCCTTGTCAGCTTCAGACTGGACACGATCCAAATCTGCCTAAGTGGCCACAAATGGCATGGCTACGTTAATAGGACATAGTGGCTAGAATCCCAAGCCCACCTGAAAGGGGCTCTGGATGGTTGACTTGTGGAGAGACCAGTTATAGATGTGTTGTAAATAGGGGAGGCTCTCATCCCATGTTCGTGGATGATTTTAGTTGTACATGCATGTGTACGATCATCCTGTTGATGGCCTCTGTTTGGCCATTAGTTTGGGGATGGAAAGTTATGGAGTTGGTGATCTTAGTGTCTAGCATAGACTATAGGCTAGAACAGAATGTAATGAGGAACCTACTGTCCTGATCTGAGATGATAGATTATGGGATCCCAAACTGTACCCACACTCATTCAAAGAAGAGTTTAGGAGTGGCTTATGTTGTGATATTCTTCTTGCAGGCCGTCATAATGGCCATCTTCAAGAATCTGTCTATGGTAAAAAAAACACAGTTGTTGCCATGCTTAGTAGAAGTAAGGACTGACATGTAATCCATGGATATGGATTCCCAAGGTCGACTAGGGGTATGTAGCGAAGCATAGAGTCCTTTCTTCTTGATGGTCGATTTGGCAATGGTACAGGAAGTGCAGGACCTAATGTACTTCCCGACATCCTGTCTAAGGTTCGGCGAATATAAATACTTCTGCAGTACTGCCACTGATTTCTCGACCCTGAAATTCCCAGCGACTTGACTATAGTGCACTTCCAAAATCATCTTGGCATGCTCGCTTGAAGAAACATAAAGGTTTCCTAGGTGACATAGTAGTGCATCCTGGAGGTGAAAATTTGAAACTTTCTTACCCTCCAAGTGTGTATTGTATGTGTGGCTGAATTCTAGATCGCTCTTGTAGGGAAGCCGCCAATCAGAAGTCTCATGCCCATAATATTTGAGCATGGTGGTTAGTGCCACAGTCGACGTTTGGTTGAGGAATTCTGCAACATTATTGGTGCTTCCCTTCTTGTACTTGACGTTCAAATGAAATTTTTGCAGATATGTGGACCACTTATGATGACAGTCATTCTGTAACTTCCCTTGTGTTTGTATGAATTGCAGGGGTTGGTGGTCTGTGTGGATGACTGTTTCCTTCCCCAAAATGTAATGCTTCCATTTTCAGTAAGCTTGCACAATGGAATACATCTCTTTGTCATAAGTGGGATACTTTTGGACTGTGTCTCATTGTGATATGCCACTGGATGCCCCTGTTGAGTAATAATTGCCCAAATAACATAGTCTAAGGCATCTGTCTTGATCTCAAATGGTTGTTGCAAGTCTGGTAATGTGAGGGGAAGAGTAGAGGCGATGTTTCAACTCTACGAACTCCTCTTGTTGATATTCGAACCAAAATAATTTTTCTTTCGCTCCTCCCTTGGTGACTTGGCTCAAGGGCCAAGTGATATGATAGAATCCTAACATGAACCTGTGGCAGAAATTTCCAAGACCCAGAAAGTTACGGAGCTATGTTAGAGTGGTTGGAGCTGGCTAATCACAAATGACTTGGATCTTGTCTGAATCCACATGCACCCCTCGCTCATCAATAATGTATCCCATATGCTGAACCTAGGTCATGCCAAAATTTCACTTCTCCAAATTGGCACACAACTTGTGTGGTCGTAGTGTTTGGAGGACATGTCGGATGTGGTGGAGGTGCTCTTCCCAAGTCTGGCTGAAGATCGAGATGTCATCCTAGTACACTACTACAAATCAGTTGGTGAATGGCTGCAATATCTCGCCCATAAGCCTCATGAAGGTTGCGGGAGCATTCGTCAACCTGAAAGGCATGACCAGGCATTCAAAAAGGCCCTCCCTAGCTTTGAAGGCAATCTTCCATACATCGGAGGGTTTGATTGGTACCTGGTGATACCCAGACTTCAAGTCGATCTTGCTGAAATATTTCACCCCCTTGATTTGGTCCAGAAGGTCATCAATTTGTGGGGTCAGGTACCTATTCCAAACAATGATCTTGTTCAGTGCCCAATAGTCAATACATATTCTCCAAGTGCCATCCTTCTTCTGCACCAACACGATCGGGATCTCGCTGGGCGATGAACTTGGTTGGATGTGACTTTTATGCAATAGGTCCTAAATCTGCCTCTTGATTTCGTCATTCTCCATAACAGAGCGCTGATAGATTGTTCCATTGGGCAGCGGCGCACCTGGGCTCAGATCAATGGTGTGCTTGACTTGATAGTGCAGTGGCACCCCTGCAGGTGAGGTGAAGGTGTACCCGTACTCCTCCACGAACTTGTCCATCTGTTGTTATCGTGTGGAGGAGCTTTTTCTGTAGGTCATGGCCATATTCTTATTCTTTCCCTAAGGGCAGATTATCAGGGAAACAAATTTCCCAGTTTTGGAAATCAGCTTACTGCATTGTTTTGCAGTAACCAAAGAGATGGCAGCAGGTGGTGCTACCTCTGGTATCCTGTACAACTAATTTCTTAAAGTAATAATAACAGCACGATTTCAAGACTCATACACAACATGTCACTTCCATAAGTATGGTTGGCCTAATAATACATTAAAATCATCAAGAGGAGCAATGTCACATAATACCTCATTCATGAAGGGCTTAATGTTGTAAGGAAGGTGGAAACTTTGGATGACGTGGAGATCTCGTCCTTGGTGAAGCCACCCAATGGTTTATAGCTATGGGTGAGATGTGGTTGGCAAGCCCAACAACTTCACGACTTCTGCTGAAATGAGGTTCTTTTGGCTCATTTTGTCGACAATGAACTACAGTGGGGAACCCACATCTAATAATGGAAGAGGCGCTCCCCCTCCTCTGGATCTTTGTGGTGGCAACAGTGGCGGTGGGCTCTGCATTGATAATATACTTCCCTTTATCATTCCCCTTTTCAGGTTCTGATTCAGATTCGGAGCATGTATCTGATTCAGAAGCCTTCTTCTCGGCCACCAGTGACTTCTTGGCCCGACACTCACTTGTGTTGTGAGTGGAGCTCTTATGGAAATCACACCACTTTCTCGTGTCCTTCTTTGGCTTTGAGTCTGCATGAAATGTGGCCGCATGAGTTGTCTTCAAGAATTCCTACAGTGTCTGCAAGAAATGCGGCCGCACGAGTTGACTTCGGGAATTTCGAGAACATCTACAAGATTCCTGTAGCGTCTGCAGGAAATGCGGCCGCAAGAGTTGTCTTCAATAATTTCAGGGCTATTTCGGATCAAAGAAAATCTGCATAGGATTCTTAAATCATTTTTCATGATAATTTCAATAAGGAAATAGCTAGTTAAGGAATACTTAATATTAAATGTAAAAATGATACTTTTTATTTAAATTTGCATACCTCAAGCCTATAGTACCCCTTTTGGCCAAAACCTAGCTGATATAACCGAAATAAGCATTTTAGTGGTTAAGGAAAGGTAAAAGTGGAAGAGATTAGGTCTAGGAAAGGTGTCAATATTAGGCAGAAGTGGGACTCAACATCTCCCCCGCACCTGTTATCTTGCATGTCCCTTACGCAAGCAAAAAAAATGTCACACCCTGCAAAACAGGAAATTAGTCTTTGCCCTGGGCTGCAACTACTGCAGCCAAATGATCCATCTAGGCTCTACTGGACTCTACTTGAACCTGGCCCCTATAAATCTATTTTTTCTTCTTTATATGGTCAATATGAGCCTACTTCTTTTCATAATTCGGGCCGCCTTCTAATGCCATTCCTCATGCTTTTTCTGCATACGAAGGTTGTTCTCTTTCAGAGCTTCGTTCTCCTTTGTCAAGGCTCGTTCTGAAACGTGAGCTCAGTGATAATCTCCTCTAACTAGAGACTGCTTCTTCTGGGGGGTTACTTCCCCCTCATGATGTCCTTGGGAAGATTGAGGCACACTAAGGTCCTCCTGTTCTAATGTTGTTTCATTCCCGCTTTCCTTCCACGGGGTATCTTGGAAGGACATTGTTTCTTCATCAATGAATGTAGTTGTCTCCACCTTCTCCTTCCCTTTAGGCGAGCCATGGAGTTTTCCTTTCTTTTTATCAACTTTCTTGGGTATTACTCGCCCCTTTCTTTGTGTCCTTTATAGCCATATTGGTTCCTTGTGAGTCTTTTAGAGGGGTTAGAAGTGCCATTTAACTTGGGATTTTTACATGTAGTCTCCCCGGTCACCACCACTTCTTCATCTTCTTCATTCTCCTTTGTCCTTGGTCCATGATTCCATGGATTTTTCCTTGGCTTTTCTGTTGGCTCTTCTTCCTGGGGCTCTGAAGGATCAGAGTTTTCATCCTCCACGAAATGATTCTCGACCAGAAAATCCTCCCACATATTTTTCTTCTTCTGCAGAACCTCCATTAAGATTATCTTTACAAGCCCATGGTGATATAGGTTTTTATCCAAGTGGGCTGCCCTTTCCTTAGTGGTCGTAGACATTTTCATTAGGGACTTCTTCAAATAATATGGCAAATTCAAAGGCTTGACTCGAAAATGTCCGAGAAGCTGAATGTGAAATAAAAATGCGAGCCCAAAGCCTTCACATGTTATATACTTCTGCAGGAAAAATAGCATGTGTCAATACTTACTTCTCAGAAATTCTTGATGTGAATTGAGCTCCTTGATCTGTAACAATTTCTCTTGGGACACCAAAACGAGTAAAAATATCCTCAAAAGGAAAATTAACTACAGATGCTTCAGAAGCAAAAAGTAATGGCTTGGCCTCTACCCATTTGGTAACATAATCAGTGCAAACTAATATATATTTCTTTTGTCTTGATGGAGGACTAATAGGTCCTACAAAATCTAAAGCCCATTTCTCAAAAGGTTCAATATGTACCTGAGGCTGCAATGGCATCTCACCCGAAGGAGAAGGTTTCCCTACCCTTTGGCAACTGTCACACCTTTTGACATACTCTTTAGCATCTTTAAAAAGGGATGGCCAATAATATCCTAAATGAAGGATCTTATAAGCTATTCTTTTATCAGCAAAGTGTCCACCACAAGGTTCATCATGACATGCCTTGAGGATCTCAGGCATCTCATCTTCTCGAACACATCTCCTAATGATAAAATCTGGACCTGTTTTGTATAACTCATTAGCAACCCATGAATATTTTGCACTGTCATAAATGATCTTTCTTTTGTCTCTTGTATTCATTATTGAAGGAAATTTCCCTGAAACTAAATAATTAGCAATGTCAGCAAACCAAGGAGTTTGAGTAGAAATTGCAAAAAGATATTCATCAAGGAATTGATCTTCAACTGGAGTATTGTCTTTAATGTTTTGGAGTCTAGATAGGAAATCAGCTACTGTATTTTGTTTCCCAGGCCTATCTAGAATGGTAATGTTGAATTCCTGTAAAAGAAATAACCATCTTATGACTCTGCCATTAGTAATTGATTTGTTCATTAGATATTTAATTGCAGAGTGATCTATGTAAACAAAAGTTTCATAGCATGTTATATAGTGTCTGAATTTATTTATGGCATGAACAAAAGCTAAGAACTCTTTTTCAGTTACAGTATAATTTAACTCTGAAGGAGTCAAATTTTTACTTGTATAGTAGATGGCATAAGGAATCAGGTCTTTTTGTCCCAATACAACTCCTAAAGTTGTGTCTGAGGCATCTGTTGAAATATGAAAAGGTAATTTCTAGTTAGGTCCCCTTAAAATAGGTGCTTCAGAGATTTTTTTTTCAGGGTTTCAAAAGCTAACTGGCAATCAGGATTCCATTTGAATTCACAGTCCTTGGTAAGTAATTTGAAAAGTGGAGATGCTATCTTGGTGAAGTTTTCTATAAACCTTCGATAATATCCTGTAAATCCTAGAAAACTCCTAACATCTTTTTGACAACTTGGAATACATAAGTTAGAGATGACTTCAACTTTTGACTCATCAACTCTAATCCCATCCCCTGAAATGTGATGCCCCAAAACAATTCCTTCAGTAAACATCATAAAACACTTCTCATGACTTAGTGAAAGATTTGCTTCTTTACATCTCTTTAAAAAAAATTCCAAGTTTGCTAAGGCTTCTTCAAATGTGTTTCCATAGACTGTGAAATCATCCATATATACCTCTACACAATCATGTATTAGATCTGAAAATATTCCTAGTACTGCCCTTTGAAATGTTGCAGGTGCATTGCATAGTCCAAATGGCAATACTCGGTAAGCATAGGTACCCTAAGGACAGGTAAATGTGGTTTTGTCTTGATCTTCAAGTGCTACTTGAATTTGATTATAACCACTAAACCCATCTAAAAATGAGAAGTACTTTTTGCCAGCTAATGTATCTAACACCTGATCTATGAAAGGTAGGGGAAAATGATCTTTAAGAGTAGCTTTGTTTAATTCTCGGTAGTCAATACATAGCCTCCATTTACCATTTTTCTTTGGCACAATTACCAAAGGAGAAACCCACTGACTATCTGAAATGGGATAGATAAAGTTGACATTTAACAATTTCTGCAATTCTTCTTTAACAATCTCCCTAAGATTTGGATTCATCCATCTCTGAGGTTGTCTGATTGGTTTACAATTTTCCTCTATGTAAATGTGATGAGTGCAAGTCTTAGGGCTTATCTCTTTCATATCAGTGTACTCCCATGCATATGCAGAAGAATGTCTCTGTAATATCTTGACTAGCTTTTCTTGTTGAGATTTCTCTAGGTTCTTGTTTATGTTTAAAGTTTTACCTGGAAATATCTCAATTGTAGAGCTACCAAATTTATCCATGGAATAAAGAGACATCTGTCTTGATGATAAAAACTCAATGTTGGATTCTTCTTGAAATTTTTCATGTTTGTATTCCGAAGAGGATTCAAAATTTTCTAAGGTATTCAGAATCTGGCTATCTTCACTAATTTCTGAAATTGTGAAGAGAGGTTGTAAGTCTTCTTCATCCTCAATCCATTGAGTATCATCTAATTCTGTAGTTTTTTTTTTCTGGAGGATACAAGGTAAATTTCTTGGTTGAACTACCATTAGAGATGTACATATCACCGGATCTACAACTAATGAAAGCATCAACTGTAGCTAACCAAGGTCTTCCTAATATAATAGGATGTCCTCCTAGATTATTCTTAGAAGTTAGGATCATAAAATCCATAGGATACTCCCAAGAATCTAGGGACATTGGAATGTCTTCTATTACCCCATCAGGTTTGATCATAGATCTGTCTGCTAATTGTAATATTGTGGGTGTAAAAAGAAGATTAGGAAGTTTCAGTTTATCCATGGTTTGTCTACTCATGATATTGATTGCTGCTCCTAAATCAATAAGTGTGTTTTGGATCTCAGTTCCATTGATGTGTATCTTAACAACTGGATTTCCTGGGTCTAGATACTTTGAAATGGCAATCTTACCCATCATGATGTCTGCTATTTTTCCTGCCAGTTGAATTTTCTTTGTCTCTTTGATTCTTTTTCCTGTTTTTTTCATGCTCAACTCCTTTGTTGTTTTTGCTAGAATTGGAATTTCCTTGATAGCTTGTAATAATGGGATCTTAATACAAACATTTCTTAGCTCATCTAGGAAATCATAATTAGGCACCATAATTTGTTTTTCTACACCGCTATCAATTTGTAATCTTTCTGGAAAGGGAGGTGTAGAGGTAGATGTTGATGGCTGCTCTAATATAGGATTTGAAATTATTGGTTCTTTTTGTTTTGATTTTTCAATGTTTGGGTCTTGGAAAGGTGTGTTCTCTTCAAGACTTTTATTCATCAGTAGAGAATCTTCCTCAGAGTTTTTTTGCTCTTGTATGATTACAGAAGGTTTCTTCTTTTCAAGTATTCTTCCAGACCTAAGTTGAACATCATTAAGGTATAAAGGAGTAATCAAATAGGTTGGAAACTGTTGGCCTTCTATCATGTATGTGTTCTGAGGATTTTTATTGTTGGGGTTTGGTATGGTTTGGGTAGGTAACTGATTTGTTTTCTGAGGAAATGGTAATGGAAGTGGTTGATTTTGATGTTGTGGATTTTGAGGATTTTGTTGAAAATTCTGTTGAGGAGGGAAATGTGGATATGGTGGATATTGATAGTACTGAGAGTATCTTCCATAGGGATTTTATGCTCCTTGTGCCCAAGTTTGAGATTGATTTTGAAATTGGGGCCAAGGTTGCTGCCAAGAATTCCAATTTGGTGGGGGTTGATTATACAGCTGATCATGGAATCCTTGTGTTTGAGGTCCTTGCCAAGGCCTTCTAGAGACAAAATTGAGAGATTCTGTGGAATTTGTAGGGGTTTCTTCTTGAAAGACAGCTTTAAGACCAGGAAGTGAAGGAAAACTCTTGGTCTCATGTTTTTCTGAACAAATTACACAGGTCTCTACTACTTTTGCATCCAAAGGGCACTCTCTCAAGGCATGCTTCTTTCTACATTTGGGACAAAATATTGCTAAGGCATCAAATTCGGCTTTTTGCTTGTTTTGTAACTTAAGGGTGTCTATTTGTTCACTAAGATGCCTTAAAATGTCAGATTTGAATTCATCAAGCATATGTCCTATTTCTTCCCTACTTACTGTCCCAGAAGCAGACTTACTTGCCCTTGCAAGAGCAGGGTCTCTTAGTCCTTTTACAGTTTTAGATTTCCCTCTTGAAAGGTTGATACATAATTCAGCTATTTCAGGTAATGTGAGCTGAGATATATCCCCTTTTCCCATCATGTTAAGGATATCTAACCATTCATCCTTAATTGTCTTCAACAAGAGAGCTTTCAAAGTATCTTGGTCTAAGTTTTCCATTTTTTCCCTCTTGATGTTATAGTTAAACCTCTCCAACAAATCTTCCAGATTTTCATCCTCTTTTTGTAACATTTTAAACACTTACTCCTTATGGTTGATTGGCATACAGTAATCCAAATACCTCTCTATAAATGCATGTTTCATGTCTTCCCATGTCTTAATAGAACTGTTGATCAAACTCATAAACCATTTTAATGCTGCTCCTTTCAATGTTGAAGGGAATAGTTTAAGTTTTTTGGCATCTTGTAAGTAATCATAGGTTCTACATAGGACTTCAAAGTCAAATAGGAAGGTTTCAGGATCTTCACTTTTGAGTCCATAAAAGTTTGGAAGGACAGAGGGTGAAATGTTTTTCATAGTTGCATTGGTTTCTTCATCTACTATAGGAAACCCAAAATAGCTTCCCATTTCCCTTCTACCTCTTCCTCTGCCTCCTTCTTCACCTCTACCTCCTTCTCCTCTACCTCTACCCCCTCCAAATAGTGTATGTTCTCCATTAAAGACTCCTCCTCCTCCTTCTTCTGCCATGGTTGATTCTCCTGTGGAAGTGGAAAAGTTTAGGTCTCTAGTAGGGGTCCTTGAATCTTCTTCTAAGACAAGTTCAATGGATGAAGTGGAAGGTCTTTCCGATGGAATGTCTGATCTGAAGTCCTCTGGAATTATATGATCATTGGAGTATGGGATGTGGGTTTTAGTTGGAGGTGTGTTGCCTCTTGGTCTTGGTGGAACAAGTGGTGTTCTAGGAATCAAGCTTCTGCTTCTTATGAATCTACCCCTTGAGTCTCTTTCTCTATGCATATCATTGTTTTTGGGAGGTAAGAAACAAGGCTACCTAGTTACACTTCCCCGGCAACGGCGCCAAAATGTCTAGTCAACTCAGTGTTTCTAAATTGATGTCATAAATTGTCAACCAGGGCTAGTAAACTGTTGAAGTGAAGTGCACTATATGTGCCTAGGTATTTGCTTCCTACTTCGTTGTGTTTAGTGTTTTTCTAGTTTTTTTGGTTTTGTGTTTTTATGCTAAGAGGAAAAGAACTAATTTGTTGGCAAAGAGAAGCTATTGGTCACACTAAAACAGAGCAAAATCTATTCTAAACTATGTATGGCACCTAAGAACAGAAAATGATAATTCGCAGATTGCAAAACTTGACAAGAAAAAATAACTCATAACATGAACTCAGTCAAATTCATTTCATTAGAGGTATGTTGGAACAACTTGAGAAAAGGATAAGTTTAATGCAATGAGGTTCTTCTAAGTAAACAACAACTTACAATATCACAGAGAAAATCTCATCCATGGTTAGAAATTTGTTGGAACACATTTGGAAAATATTATCTGCAACATAGTAAGGAAACCTACTCTAAATTAACTTATGACACTAAAATTAATCCATTCTGCAACTCAAAATGTCACTGTTAAGCCTCATTCAAGGGTTAGAAATCTTTTGGAATAGTTTTGGAAAAAGGCAGTTTGTAAAATTCTGAGAAATTTCAGAACAGTCAAGACTTCAAAATGACATTACCAATTCTTGTTCCTATGACAATGATGTATTAGCAGAGATTAAGAACAAGAGCAGTTTGTAAATAATGAAGGCCTTTAAGTCTAATTTAATAGAACTAGAATACAACTAGCTAATAAAACTTAAAATACATTAAACAGAACCGAACTAATATGCAATTAACCTCCGAAATACTACAGCTGAACTAAAATGCAATTAATCTCTGAAATACTACAGCTCTATCTCATTCAGTGTTAGTGATATTTTGGAACAATTCATAAGAACAAGACTGGCTGTACCATTCGAGGTAAGTGAGCATAAAACATAAAGTTCAGAAAACTGCCTAAATTAGGAATGAAACAGAGCTAAAGTTACTTATCTAAACAATATGCACAGAGCCTCTCGGGCAGTAGGGGCCCTCTACCACCAGATTAGCACATGAATCTCCTCAAGATTGCTTCAGATCATGTATTAAAGTTGTTCTTCTTTCATTAAAGGAAAACACTTCAAAAACGGAGTATTACGGTCTTGGACAACTTAACAATAAAACATCAACTAACTAACTGTCTCTCGATTTCCCAAGTTATTCTTATAAGAGAAATACATAACTGCCCTAGAGAATAAATAGGGATAAGTGTCTTTTTCAATTAAAATCAAATTAGAACTCTTGTGGAGGCCTCGTACTTTGCTGAAGACATCTGTAGAGTCCTTGTCCTGGTAGGAATCTACTTCTTAGTTTTGGTTTCCTCCACGTGCATAACCACTTGTAGATTTTTGCTCAGACTATGTAGAGGGCAAGGAATGATGTAGGTGAGTTCTGGAATTCAACCATATGCATTTTTCCTTTAAGTGACACCTGTAACCTGTGTGAACATGAAGATAGCTGCAGAATAGGCGATTAGCTACGGAATGGCTGCATTCTGTAGCTAATTCTAGTCAAATATTACTACAACAACAAAACCATGAAAGTATAGCAAGTCAGTCATTGTATGCATTCTTAAGGTGACTTTAATCAATCCTATTGATCTTTTAAGCCTATAACTGATAAAGGACAAAGGAAATGAAGTGAAATTTGGTGAAATAAAAGGACATCTTTGGGGCTCAACACAAACCAAAATATACTTCTTACCTTTGGACATAGGATTGATGGGACCTACAAAATCAAGAGCCCACCTCTCGAAGGGTTCTTTAAGAACCTGTGGCTGCAAAGGGATCTTGTCTGATTGTACAGGCCGCCCCATTCTCTGGTAGCTTTTACACTTCTAAACATACTCCTTTTCATCTTTAAAAATACTTGGCAGTAGTAACCTAAGTGGAGGATGTTATAGGATGTTCACTTGTGTGCAAAGTGTCCTCCACAAGGTTCATCATGACAGGATCTCAAGATGTCATAGATATCATCCTCCCTGACACACCTGCGAATAATCAAATCAGGTCCGATGAAAAAGAGATCTCCCCTAATCCAAGGGTGATCAACACTTTTCCTAATAATCCTCTTTTTTCTTATTAGATGAAAATTAGGGTGGAAAATTTCCTATAGCAAGGTAGTTGTTCGTATCTGCAAACCAAGGTGTTTTGACAAAAATAGAAAGCAAATTTTCATCGGGAAAGATATCATTAATAGGAACATCCTCACCTGCATGGTTGAGCCTAGATAAGAAATCAGCTACCTGATTTTCTTTTCCTGGTCTGTCCAATATTGTGATGTCAAATTCCTGCAGCAACAAAAGCCACCTAGTGATCCTGCCTTTAGTGACTGGTTTATTCATGAGATATCGAATGGAATAATGATCAGTGTGTAAAAAAAAATCATAACCTGTAATGTAGTTCCTAAACTTGTTAATAGCATAAATTACAGCAAGGAATTCTTTTTCATTTACCATGTAATTCAGTTCTGCAATAGTTAAATTTTTACTAACAAAATAAATAGCATGGGTTACCGAATCCTCCTTCTGAATCAATACTGCTCCTATGGTTGAATCAGAGGCATCAGTGGAAATGTGAAAGGGTAATTTCCAATATAGGCCTCTTAAGACAGGTGCTGAAGAAATATTTTCCTTGAGTATATCAAATGCAGCTTGACACTCATCATTCCAATGAAATTCAGATTCCTTAGTGTAGGTTTTAACCCTAAATATAAATTATCTACACACGAATCTTATAACAGAAAATAGCTAAACATAGATATTTTCCCCTGGATCCCAAATCAGGATGACTAGCTTGATATTTCATTATATTCCTTTTAGTGTTACAACACATATATATGCATGTCGAAGCATACATAAACCCTAATCCATTAACCCTGGATTAGATCATAACCGTAGTTCCCTTGACCGGATCTACAAAATACTAGGGGCCAAAAACCATCATACCCCAAAACCATGTGCAAAACCATGCTTAAAACCATGGGCGTGGACCGCCCACCATAAATTAAGGACCAAAAATTTTCGTCGAGGCGCTGCCTCGGACCCCGACAGGGGGGGAAATCGCCCCCCCTCTTACCCCCACACGTGTGATTAGTCGTGGAAATAATATAACACATACCCAACATTCTCCCACTTGTTGTTTTCTTTCTACAAGGGGCCACAGGAGAGCTTATTCATTGGCCCAATTGTTCAACACCCATTGTTTCTCTACACCAAGAGAACTTCTGAGTGCTCACAGACTTCGTCAATGCATCTGCAACATTCTTCAAAGTGTCCACCTTTACCAGCAACACCCTTTTAGCCTCAACCATATCTCTAACAAAGTGATATTGAACATCAATTTGCTTTGTCTTTGAATGATAAGCAGGGTTCTTAGCCAAGAAAATTGCACTTTGGCATCACAGTCTATCCTTATAGCTTGTTGTACCAACCCCATACTTGAACACAATCTCTGCAACAAAACTGCCTCCTTGCTTGCATGAGTGGTTGCCATGTATTCTACCTCTGCAGTTGAAAGAGCAACTACAGACTGTCTTTTACTCATCCAATTGACTGAGCCTCCAAATAGGCTAAACACATACCCACTTGTACATCTTCTTTAGTCCAGATCTCCAGCCCAGTCTACATCAACAAAACCACGAATGTCCAACATTATTTCCAATCCTGGTCTTCCCTGGTAGCACAAGCCATAATCACTAGTGCCACATAAATATCTGAAAACCCGCTTCACTGTTGTCCAATGCTCCTTCCCTGGGTTTGACATAAACCTGCTCAAAACTCCCACTGCATGTGTAATGTCTGATCTAGTATAGACCATTGCAAACATCAGGCTACCCACTGCACTTGCATATGGAACACGGACATATCCTCCTCTTCTTCTTGTGTCTTGGGACACTGTTCAGCAGACAGCTTTACACCTATAGGAATAGGAACATTCACCGGTTTACTATCCTGCATATTGAACCTCTACAATATAGTCTCGACATACTTCCTCTGGTTTAACCAGAGCTTCCTCTTTTCCTGATCTCTCTTAATTTCCATGCCCAAAATATAGTTTGCAGCACCAAGATCTTTCATGTCGAATTTGGAGAACATTTGGGTCTTCAAATCTTGGATAATTTCTTTGTCATTTCCGATCAACAACATATCATCCACATACAAGACCAAATAAATAACACGGTCACCAATTAATTTAAAATAAACACAATGATCCTCTTTGCTTTTGGTGAAGCCAAGTCCCCGTATATAGGTATAAAATTTCTGATACCACATCCTTGGTGACTGTTTTAACCCATACAGAGACTTCTTCAGCCTGCATACCAGTTCTTTCTTACCCTTCACCATAAAGCCTTCAGGTTGCTTCATGTAGATCTCCTCTTCTAGATCCCCGTGAAGAAAATTTCTCTTCACATCCATCTGTTCTGTCTCAAAATCAAATGCAGTAGCAACAGATAAAAGTAATCTAATAGAAGTAACTTTCGCGATAGGAGAAAAAATATCATCAAAATCAATTCCCGACACCTGGGAATAACCTTTTGCTACCAATCGAGCTTTTTATTTCTCCACCTTGCCTTCTACATTCATCTTCTTCTTAAACACCTCATCTGTTCTCACGGCTTTCCTTCAAACACAACCCTACCCGCATCACATGTTTCATCTCAGGTAAGGATGATGATACATCAACTATACCCTCTCCTTTCGCTCTTTCTATCCTCTAAATCTACTACCTCCTCAGCTCTAGGATCACTACCGCTATAGTTAAGAAAAACTCGAATGTGCGTATGGACTATACCTTTGGTTGCCTTCTTTCCCCGAACTGATCTTCATCAGTCGTATTTGTGGCTCTTTCATCTTTGAATCTTCTTCGTTGTAGAGTCTGATTCATCCTCCTTTAGCTCAACTGCATCTTCTCGTGTTCTTGAAATGAATGAACAAGACTTTGTTGTTAACAACTGATTTACTTTCAAAATTGATACATCTCCGTTGTACATAACCTTCCTTGTTTCTGGGTTCCAAAGCTTGTAACCCTTTAAACCATCCTTATACCCAATAAAGATGCACCTTTCAGATTTATTATCCAACTTGGTCCTTTTCTCCTTTGGAACATGTATATATGCATCACATCCAAATACCCTTAGATGTGAAAGAGAGGGTTTCTTACCAGACCATACCTCATGTGGAGTATTATCCTCCAACACTGATGAAGGTGCTCTCATAATCACAGCATGCCCCCCCCCCATCCGGCCGCCGTAATCCTTTTGTCCCCAACTCAGCACTACTTTTCGGAGCATATGCTTTTGCCTTTTCCATCGTTGTTCTATCCATTCACTTCTGCAACTCCATTTACCGAGGTGTGTATAGAGTAGTTTTCGTCGTGCTATACCACACTTCCATAATCCTTCAACCTTCTAACTCCCCACCATTATCTACCTCTCGCTGTTCTTATTTTCCTTTGTCCGGTTTTCCACTCGTAGCCTTAAATTTTAACTGCCAAAGTTTTTGCGATTTCTTCAAGAAATATATCCATGTATTCCTTGAGAAGTCATCTATGAATGAAACATGCACATGTATCTTTCCCACCGATGGAACCGATACTGTGTCCAGTATTCACTCACCGTGGGCATTGCTCCCACATCTTGTTCGACTCTCTTAGCACTGCATGAAACCACCCGATTCTGCTTCCCATATACACAATGTTCACAGAAATCGAAATCCAGAGAGAAATTAGACAAACCTTCTACCATACCATTTCTATGCAGTATCTGAAGGCCTTTCTCTCCAATATGTCCAAGCCTTTGATGCCATAGCATGGTATTTTCTCCAGAGATAGCTAGGATTTCCGCTCCACTTTTAGGAACCACAGAACTGTTACATCCATCAATAACAATGCTACCTTGTAGCTTGTACAGAGTTCCAGTCCGAACTCCCAGCATTAATACCAGTGCTCCCCGAACCATCTTGCAGGCATCTTTCTCGAACACTGTTTTTACACCTGCATCATCCAACTTGCTTATATAAATCATATTTCCAGCCAATGTAGGAATATGCAAAACATCAAGAAGTGTTCTAATCCTTCCACCTTGCAGCTTCACCTTCACCTTTCCACGTCCGACGATTCTGGCCTTCCTATCATCCCCTAGGAAGACATCACCGCCATCATATTTCTCATACTCGTAGAACCACTCCCGATGGGGAGTGAAGTGAAAGGATGCACCTGAGTCAATCAAACATGACTCATGATCTACATGTGTATTTGAAGAAGAAGCCAAATACACATCCCCACCTACATCTGAGGTGGTTTTTGCCTCTGCAGAAGGAGCATCATCAGATCCCTTTCCTTTCTCAGGAGCTTTAGGTCTACACTCCCTTTTGTAGTGCCCTTCCTTTCCGCATTTCCAGCATACCTTTACAAAATTTCCAGGAGATTTAGATCTCCCTCTAGATTTGGATCTCCCACTCGAAACCTTATTCTTGTTTCTGTTTTGGGACCTTCCTCGTACAGATAAGGCATCTCCATTTTGGCCCTCCATATTTCTCCGTCTCATTTCCTCCAACAACAAAGCTGAGACAATGTCATCAAAATTCAAGGTAGTTGTATTGCTACCTATTGCAATAACCAGAATATCCCACAAGTCTGGTAGAGAACATAACAAACTGATGCACTTATCTTCATCTGAGATTTTAATATCAATAGATGACAGCTAACTTACCATAGTATTTAAGGCATTCAGATGATCTGTCACCGAGTCTCCATCCTTCATCCTCAGGTTATACAGTTGTTTCTGCAGGAACAAATTATTCACCAGAGACTTAGATTGGTACAAAGTCCCAAGTTTTTCCCACAAATTATTCGCCGTAGCTTCCCCAGATACATTCAACAACACTGAATCTGAGACACACAACCGTATTGTGCTCTTAGCCTTCTGATCCAGTTTCTTCCAGTCTTCATCTGACATTATCGTTGGTTTAGTACCTAGATCTACCGTGATCCACTTATCTTTATCCACCAGCAGATCCTCCATCTTGAGCTTCCACAACTCAAAACTCTGACCATTAAATTTCTCTATCTCAATCTTCCCGCCGCTCGCCATCTTCTTTCACCGCAAGAATCGATCTCGCAGATCTCCCACTAAACAGGGTCTACCTCAGGCCCGAGCAAAAAAAAAAACCCTCAGTAGCAAAGGCGTCCCCTTGAAGCCGAAACAACTCTGATACCAAATGTAGGTTTTAACCCTGAACAGAAATTATCTACACATGAATCTTATAATAGAAAATAAACAATAACGAGAGCATAAAACTTAAAACAGATAAACACAGATATTTTCCCCTGGATCCCAAATCAGGATGACCAGCTTGATATTTCATTATATTCCTTTTAATCTTACAACACATATATATACATGCCGAAGCATACATAAACCCTAATCCATTAACCCTGGATTAGATCATAACCGTAGTTCCCTTGACTAGATCTACAAAATACCAAGGGCCGAAAACCATCATACCCCAAAACCATGTGCAAAACCATTAACAAAAACATGGGCGCAGACCGCCACCGGAAATTAAGGACCAAAAATTTTACTGCTGCCCCGAACCCCGCCAGGGGGGGCTACCTCCCCCCCTGTGACCCCCCCGCGCGTGATTAGTCATGGAATGAATATAACACTTAGTCAATAATTTGAACAATGGACAGACTACCTTTGTAAAATTTTCAACAAACCTTCTGTAGTAGCCTGTATGTCCAAGAAAACTTTGAACTCCCTTCTGACTGGTTGGTGGGGGAAGCTTTACAACAACTTCAATATTTGTTGGATCAACTTTAATTCCTGCAGCAGAAACACAATGACCCAAAACAATACCTTCAGTCATAATCATAAAACATTTCTCAGTACTTAATGAAAGATTAGTTTCTCTACACCTCTACAAATAATTTTCAATATTATGTAAAGCCTCTTCAAAAGTATCACACATTACTATAAAATCATCCATATAAACTTCCACACAATCATGCAAAAGGTCAGAGAAAATACCAAGGATCGTCCGCACGAATGTGGCTGGTGTGTTTCATAGTCCAAATGGTAATACCTTATATGCATAGGTACCCCAGGGACATGTGAATGTTGTCTTCTCCTATTCCTCTGGAGCTATCCTAATTTGATTATATCCGTTGAACCCATCTAGGAAGGAAAAATACTTTTTCCCTATTAAAGTTTCCAGCACTTAGTTTATAAAAGGCAAAGGGAAATGGTCTTTTCATGTAGCTTGTTTAGTTCCCTGTAATCTACACACACTCGCCATTTACCATTATTTTTTGGGACAATAACCAGTGGAGATACCCACTGTCTATCTGAAATAGGGTAGATGAACCTTACATTTAACAATTTCTGAAATTCATCTTTTACAATTTCCCTTAAGGCAGGGTTCATCCTTCTTTGTGGTTGTCTCACGGGCCTAGAATTTTGTTCTATATAAATATGATGAATGCATGTATCTGGGTGAATTCCCCTCATGTCTATATATTCCCATGCAAATGTATCCAAAAAAAAATTACAATGTTTGAATTAATTGTTTTTCTTGTTCAGGAGTTAAGGCAAAATTAATGTTTAAATATTTTCCAGGAAAAAATTCAGCTACCTTACTTCCCCATTCAGTCATGGAATATGCAGGGAATGCAGATAAGAGGGATGAATGTATTTCAACTATTGTACTATTCTCATAAAAATCTTTTAGATTAGTAATGATATCTAAATTATGACTATGCTTCCCTTCTAAATGCTGTGGAAAATCAAGATTAGAAATACAACAATTTATCAAATTTTCTTCTGAATTTTCCTTAAGAAACATGGCTTGAGAAATTGTTAAAACTGGCTGGGTAAATTCAGAATCATGCTCCTCTTCTTCAACCCAACATTTATTTTCTAATCTCAAGAGGGGTTTAGCAGGGGGATACAAATTAATGTGTTTTGTTTCAGCTCCATGAGTGATGGTCATGTTTCCAGACCTACACCCTATGTAGGCATATGTCGTGGCTAACCACGGCCTCCCCAAGATCAAAGGATGCCCTCCCAAGTTGGTTTTAGGCTGAAGAACATAAAATTCTGCAGGATACTCCCAAGAATATAATGATATGACAATGTTTTTTAATACCCCCCCTCACTTTATCTTAGACCTATCTGCTAATTATAACATGGTAGGAGTAGGTAATAAGTCAAAGGATCCTATATGAGATAAAGTATCCATCTTAATTACATTAATCGCTACACCTAAATGAATTAAAGTGTTCTTTATGTGATACCAATTGATAAATGTGGTGACCATGGGGATTCTAGGGCCTGCATATTTTTCAGTAACAAATCCGGTGAACATTAAACTTCCAATATTTCCACCTACTTGAATTGTGGAGGGTTCTCTCTTTTGTCTTCCTAGTATCTTGCTACATAGCTCCCTCCTGTTTTGGCATAAATCCAGATATCCTTAATTGCTTGAAGTAACGGGACCTTAATGCACACATTTCTCAGTTCAAACACAAGATCAAACTCGGGTTGTTTTAATCTCATTTCCAACCTCTCCAGAAAAGGAGGTTGAACCATATGGGATGAGGAAGGTTCTTGCGGCCTTAAAGTAGGTTGTTCTACTGGTTTAGGTGTAGTTTCAACTTCAGGAATTTCCAGAGTATCTTCCTCTACAAACTCTTCAATTCTTTTGGGTTGAGTCACCACTTTTCCTAATCTAAGTTTAATTTCCTACAGCGACACAGGAAATTCCTGTAACACAAGAACAGAAACTTCCTGCAGTGACACAGAAAATCCCTGTAACACAAGAAAAAAAATTTCCTACAGCAGCTCTAGTGTAATACAGTAGGTAGGAAAAGTGGGATAAGTGACTGATCCAATATTGTGAGTAGATTGGATGGTTTTATTGTTGTGGTTAGACATTGGTTGAGCATGGAGTTGTGTGGGACGAGGTTGATTTGGTGGGGTGGGCAACTGAAGTTGTTTTTGTCGTTGTATCATTTGTTGCAGTATGGGCTATGGAGGATAAAAGTTTTGAGCTGGAAAATTCTGAGCAGCAAGGTGAGAAGAGTTACCCTACCACGGTTCTTGAGGAGGCCAAGGCTGCCAGGGCATTAGAACATTCCACATCTGATTTTGAGCATAAGGAAATTGAAAATATTATTGTCACATACTTGTAGGACATTGCTGACATGGTCTTTGAGGTGGAATTGCATATAGTGCATTGACACCTCCCTGATCTGCTATATATGATGCTTTAATTTCACAAAGAGAAGGACATTGATTAGTGGAATGCTCAGCTTCATAAATTCGGCATACCTCTATGATGTCAGTAGGGCATTCCCTTAGAGCATGTTTTTTCCTGCATTTGGAGCAGAACACAGCCATGGCTTTGTGCAATTCCTCATCATTCTTCTTAGCCTACAAAACATCCAATTCTAAAGATAAAGTGATAATAATATTAGTTTTAAAATTTTCAAATAAATAACCCATTTCAGCTCTGGTTACTCCAGTTTCGGCAATGGATTTGACACTCCTGGAAGAAGTGTCTCTTGGCCCACCTCCAAACTTGGAATTTCCTCTTGAATATCTCCTACACAACTCACACACATCATCATAGCTCAACTTTGATATTTCACCTGCTCCCATTAAGTTTAAAATCTCTAGAAATTTCGGTCTGATTGTGTAATATTCCTTTTTAGGAATTTTAGCAATATCTCCAATGAGGACGCTGTATAAGGAAACCAGTGCAAAAATAATGTAGTCTAGGGCTTGTATACTCTAAAATATGCTATATGTAGCTTAAATATAGAATGGCATCAGAAAAAAATAACTTTAGCTACATTAAACAAATCTCCCCAACTCAACTATGCTGGAAAGCATCACAACCCCCAATACATCATAAAACAGAAATGTTGGAGTTAGCAACAGCGTTATTTTTATTATGAAAACTACAGCAAGGAATGGAATAACATATATCTGGATCTTTCATTCATTATATAACCAGAAATGAGAGGATTGACCTCTTTTACAAACACATCAGGACTCCCTGGTAAGGGTTTCCGGCAAAATAGCAACACAAGATACAACACTGCAGAAAATAACGTTGTACCCAGCAACTCTGTATTGAGAAATATCTGATATGATCTAAAAGGGACACACAATACAAGAATTGGCCCAAGGCCTTCCTCAATAGATCTCCAGGAGTGGAAGTCACCTCCTCCTCTTCTGAAATAGGCACAAATGGATAGATACCACCCCAGCTACTGCAGCTACTGCAGAAATAACGCATTCACTGGAAGTGACTACGCTGTCAAGGTTAGAGGATGGCTCTCCTCAAGATATATGATGAGAATTGAACTCAAGACCTCCTCCTTAGCTCCCCTAATCAGCTATATCAATTATGAAGATAGAATTCCCGCATGAGAACTCTTTCACTAAACAGTGCTGCAACTCCGGCTAAACAGCTGAAGCTTGCAATCAATCATAAGAATGAAACAAGAAGTATGAATGAATGAATCCTTTGTTGCTATCCCTTCCTTTTTATCCTAGGTGAGCTTCTCCATCTCGGGCCCCACTCATTGGTGATGTAGCTTCCTTGAGTAGTTTCCTCCTTCAAAATTTCACTTCCCTAGTAGCTTTCCCTCCCTTGTGACAGCGTTGTTGACTTGGTCAACTATAGCTAGCTCCTTGCTTTTGCTCCTCTTCACACTAAAGAGGCTTTATTTTATCCTCCTACCTCAATCCCTTTTCACATTGGGATAGATTTTATTTTGTTTCCTACTTCTTATTCCAAAAATGGAGCAATTATAATGTTCCAAGTATAAGTGGCTAATTGGGAACATTACAGTCCTCCCCACTCAAAAGTTGCTTGCCCATAAGCAATAGTAAAGAAGGATGTTGCAAGATCTTCTCTCCCTCCCAAGTGGCATCCTCATCTGGTAGATTCCTCCATCGAATCAGATATCCTTGATGACTCTGTTTCTCAACTGCCTATGTCTAAGATTGCTTCTGGCTGCAAGATCAAATGGCCCTCATCATCAATAGGAGGAAGTTCCATGTTGGCAACTACATTCCTCCCAATGGCCTTTTTAAGGCAAGAGACATGGAAGATATTATGCCAGCTCATATGCTACCTTACCGATACATCTGTTCACCTTGTATGGCCCATAGAAACGTGGTTTGAGCTTTTCAACTCCCTTCACCTTGAGTGTGGACTTTTCGTAAAGCTGGAGGCATAGGTAGACAAGATCTCCCACCTCAAACTGTCTCTCTATCCAACCACGGTTTGCATACATCTTCTGCTGGTTCTGAGCAGTAGCAATGTTATATTTGTGTGCCCTGAGTATGTCATGGTTCTCTTGAATCCAATCCCTTGCCCTTGGAGCTTTACTTGCCCCAAACATAACATCAGCAAATGAAAGTGCCTCATACCCATATAAGGCTCGAAATGGAGTCATGCCAATAGAGATATGGTGAGTAGTGTTGTAACAATACTCCCCCAAGTGGAGCCAACGTAACCAAGCTTTCTGCTGCCCTGCCACATAGTTCCTCAAGTAGCCTTCTAGCCACTTGTTCACTATCTCAGTTTGCCCATGATTTTGGGGGTGGCAGCTGGTACTTGGAGTCAAACAGTCCCCACTAATCAGAAAAGCTCCTGCCAAAAGCCACCCATGAAGCGGCTGTCTCGATCACTCACTATGGTCTTAGAGAGACCATGGAGTCTAAATACATCTCTGAAGAAGAGCTCAGCTACCTGTGAAGCAGTATAATGTGCAGAAATGGCAAAGAAATGAGAGTACTTTGTTAGTCTATCAACAAAAACAAAGATACAGTCCTTACCCTGCATTGTCAGTAAGCCAGTGATGAAATCCATAGAGATACTTTCCCACTTCCCATCTGGAATAGGTAGTGGCTGCAACAACCCAGCGGGGTAAGTGTGTTCTCCCTTATTCTGCTGGCAAGTGGTGCATTCCCTGACATGCCAGAGCACATCCTCCTTGAGACCCTTCCATGAGAATCTCTCTCTGATAGATCTGTAATTATTTGTGAAACCTTGATGTCTGGCAAGTGGTGAATCATGTGAGGCCAATAAGATCTTCTCCTTGAGCTTAGAATTCTTAGCCAAGTAGTTCCAAACCTTGTAATAGATAACCTCATCCATTACTCTAAATCTCCCATCCGATACCACCCCATCAAGTATCTCACATGCAAAGTCATCTTTAGAGTACTCAACTAAGAGTTAAGCCTTCCAATCTGCGTCCATGCCCTCAAGGACAGTGTTGTAAGCCTCCTGGAAAGTGCATAAGCTACTATATTTCTCTTCCTCTTGACATATTCTATGTCAAAGTCATAAGCTTGGATTTTTCTCTCCCACTTCTGTTGTCTCTCCTGAAGTTTCCTCTGTTCAAGGAAGAATCTAAGATTGTTGTGATCAATCTTCACCTTGAACTTATTTCCCACCAAGTACTGCAGGAATTTGGCTAATGCATGCATGATAGCCAACATTTCTTTATCATAGATGGGGTATAACCTCTCATGAGGGAGAAAATTCCTGCTCTCAAAGGTTATAGGATGCCCTCCTTGCATCAAGACTGCCCCAATACCTTCACCTGATGCATCACATTCTAGCACAAAAGGTTGAGAAAAGTTAGGCAATACCAAAACAGGACAACTACTCATTACCTATTTGAGCTTATCAAAAGCTCTCTGCATTGTAGTTGTCCAATGGAAAGCTCCCTTCTTTTTCAAGTCTGTGAGTGGTGCTGCTAATTGTGAAAATCCTTTCACAAACTTCCGGTAATAAGTGCATATGCCCACAAACCCTCTGAGTTCTGTAACATTCCTAGGTTCAGGCCAATATCTGATAGCTTGAATCTTCTCCTCATGTACCCTCATTCCATCCACTCCTATGATATGCCCCAAATACAACATATCTGTGAGGCCAAATTCACATTTGTGGAGCTTGGCATAGAATTGCTGCTCCTTGAGGATATGTAAGACTGTCTCAATATGTTGCAAGTGCTCCTCCCAAGCGCGGTTGTATATCAGAATATCATCAAAGAAGACCAATACAAAATTTCTCAAATGACCCCGAAAGATGTGGTTCATGCAGGATTGGAAAGTTGTTGGAGCATTATTCAATCCAAAGGGCATTACCAAAAACTCAAAATGTCCATAGTGACACTTGAACGCTGTCTTGGGGATATCTTGCTCCCTCACCTTGATTTGATGGTACAGGACCACAAATCAATCTTGGAGAAGTATTTCGATCCCCTTAACTCATTCATGAGTTCATCGATCCTAGGTATAGGGTACCTGTTCTTTGTATTTTTCTTGTTCAAGGCCCTATAATCAATGCACATCCTCAATGTGCCATCTTTCTTCTTCACCAAAACCACCGAGGAAGCAAAAGGACTAGTACTAGTCCAGATGTGCCCTAATGCTAGCAGCTCTTGGATAGCCCTTTCAATCTCATCCCTATAAGCCTTGGGATGCCTACAAGGAGTGGTGATCACTGCTTGGACCCCTTGTTCCAACTCAATGGTGTGTTCAAACCCTCGGTCAGGAGGTCTCCCTAGTGGGATATCCTCAAATACTGTAGAATACCAGTCCAAAAGTGATTGAACATATGGATGCACCTATGATTCCTTTCCCTTCACCTCGGATATATGCAGCTCTACTACCCATGCAACATCTCCTCCACGTAGATTTGCCTCCATCCTATGTGTTGAAACAACCTGAGGGGGATATGTGTTCATACCCTTGATCTTTTGTTGTTGGCCATCCTCCCCTCCAGTCCATTCCATCTCCAAGGTTCTCTAGTTAGTGGTAACTCTCCCAAGAGTGACTAACCACTGGACTCCCAATATGACATTGGTGTCTGGAATATCTACCACAAAGAAGTGGTCTGTCAATGTATAGGTACCCATAGTAATGGTCAGCGTTGTAACATACTTGGCACATTGCAGAGTCATGGCTCCTGGGACTAAAACTGAAAATCCCTCAAACTCCTCCATGGGAATTCCTCTCTTTTGTACCAACTATGCATCAATAAAATTATAAGTGGCTCCACTATCTATCAATACAAAAACTCTTTTCCCCATGATGGTGCCTCTCACCCTCAAGGTTAGATACTTTGGGACTCCTCTTAACGTTGCAACAGCTCCTCCTCTTGGAGCAAAGTTTTCTATGGGTTGTACAGCGTTGGAATCCTTCTTGGAGAAGTTCTTGATGTGATGTGTTCCCCCTGTAACACATTTCCCCTCCAAATCCTCTCAGGGATTGTCTCCCTTGGCCTTGAGTGAGTCTTCTACTACAAAAAGGTTCTTGCCCTAGGCAAGATGTGTTGTAGATCTCTAGCTTTTTCCACAACTTCAAGGAGTGTGGTTGGTTTGGTAGAATTGACCAACCCTTGTAATGGTTCAGCCATCCCATTCAAAAACATGTATACCTTCCTGCTCATAGTGAGGTTGGATACCATCACTGAAAGCTGCAGATAATCAGCAATGTAATCCTCAAGATCTCCCTCCTGCTTGAGCTTGGTTATCTTGGCAAAGTGGGCTTCCGGATCCCTTGGATCAAACCTCTCCACTAGATTCTTGGTGAAAGCTGAGTATGAAGTGATGTGATGATGTCCAAGTGTGGTCAGTCCATGAAACCACCAATCTTGAGCTTCCCCTTCTAGGTGCAACACAGCTATCTTGATAGCTTTTATCTCAAAAACCTTGTTGAGCTGGAATTATGTGTCTAGCTTCTCTACCCATGATTTTCCTGTGCACTTAGGTGTCCCATAAAATGTGGTAAATAATAACCCTACCATACTGCGTTGTAGGTTTGATCCCTGCATCAATTTATCCTCCTTTTGATGAGGATCATTCCTCCTTCCATCCTTGATCCGGCAAAACTCTTGAAAGCTCAAGTGCTCCTTGAACCTTTGAGACTGGAGTTCATATTCTTCAAAGTATTCCTATAGAGAATCCTCCTTATCTACTTCAGTTAAAAATTAAGGCATGGTGGAGCGTTGTGATGCAGTTAAATGTCCATGCCATTTGCAATGCTGGTGCTTGCCTTATGGAAAAACCCTAAAGAGTCCTCTTCATACCTCATCTCCCTGAGGTCCCTTGAAATGTTCTTCAGGGTTCGAAGTACAAGCCTTGAGATGTCTTCCTTCTCCATTCTAAATATAAATCTCCCCCCACAATCTGAGCCAAGAGCAGAGCTTCGATACCACTGTAATATTCCTTTTCAGGAATTTCAGCAATATCTCCAATGAGGACGTTATATAAGGAAACCAGAGAAAAAATAACGCAGTAAAGGGCTTGGATCCTCTAAAATATGCTATATTTAGCTTAAATATAGAATGGCATCAGAAACAAATAACTTTAGCTACATTAAACAGATCTCCCCAACTAAATTATGCTGGAAAGCATCACAACCCCCAATACATCATAAAACAGAAATGTCGGAGGCAGCAACAGTGTTCTTTTTATTATGAAAAATATAGAAAGGAATGTAATAACATATATCTAGAGTTTTTCATTCATTATATAATCATAAATGAGAGGATTGACCTCTTTTACAAACACATCAGGACTCCCAGGCAAGGGTTTCCAGCAAAATAGCAACACAAGATACAACACTACAGAAAATAATGTTGTACCCAGCAACTCTGTATTAAGAAATATCTGATATGCTTTGAAAGGGACACATAATACAATAATTGGCCCAAGGCCTTCCTCAATATATCTCCAAGAGGGGAAGTCACCTCCTCCTCTTCTGAAATAGGCACAAATGGATAGGTACCACCCCAGCTACTGCGGAAATAACGCATTCACTGGAAGTGACTGCGCTGTCAAGGTCAGAGTATGGCTCCCCTCAAGATAGATGATGATAATTGAACTCAAGACCTCCTCCTTAGCTCCCCCAATCATCTATATCAATGATGAAGATAGAATTCCCGCATGAGAACTCTTGCACTAAACAGTGCTGCAACTCCGGCTAAATAGCTGAAGATTGCAATCAGTCATAAGACTGAAACAAGAAGTATGAATGAATGAATCCTTTGCTTCTATCCCTTCCTTTTTATCCTAGGTGAGCTTCTCCATCCCGGGCCCCACGCATTGGTGATGTAGCTTCCTTGAGAATTTTCCTCCTTCAAAACTGTGCTGCCCTAGTAGCTTTCCCTCCCTTTTGACAGCATTTTTAACTTGGTAAACTATAGCTAGCTCCTTGCTTTTGCTCCTCTTCACACTAAAGAGGCTTTATTTTATCCTCATACCTAAATCCCTTTTCACATTGGGATAGATTTTATTGTGTTTCGTACTTCTTATTCCAAAAATGGAGCAATTATAATGTTCCAAGTAGCAGTCGCTAATTGGGAACATTACATATTTCCCTAATTAAAATTGTCCTTTTGGTTTATTTTATTAGAGGATTCATCTTGGATCTCTATATATTATATTGAAATATTTCCACCAAGTCCTTCAGACTCTCCCCTTCCTTTTGTTTCATGCCAAAAATCTCTTCTCTGAGGTCTTTATACTTACAATAATCTTGGTATTTCTTCAGGAATACCTTCTTCATTTCATCCCAATTTGAAATGGTGTTTGGACCCAAACCCATAAACCACCTGAGAGTTGCATCCTTCAGTGTAGCAGGAAAAAATTTCAGCTTTTGAGCATTAGAAGAATATTCATACCTCCTACATAACACATCGAACTCAAATAAGAAGGCATCGAGATCTTCACTAGAGGCAACACAACAATTAGGCAAGGCTGAGGGAGGAATGTTATTCATCTGATTAGCTCCACCAGTCTCCCTGATAAGGAATTCTAAGGTAACCATATCCTCTTCTTTCTCAAAGTAGATCCCATCTGTGTTACTAGTACCCTCTTCGTGAGCCATACCTGACCAAGAGAGAGCAGGAGCTCTGTAAAATATAGATTCCTCAGAATCAATGGTTTGGAATTCGAGTTCTTGAATAGGATTAATGAAGAACTCCTCTTCAGGCTGACCACTGAGCAACGATGTTGACTTCCTTAGGAGGGGAGGTTCTAAATGGGCAGCAACAGAGGATTTCCCAAGAGAATATTATGTTGTAGAAGTATTGACTTGTTTGGAATCAACAACCAACTCTCTTCAGGACTACAGACCTCCTGTTCAGACTCTCCTTATTTTGTTGCCTTGTTTCTTGCAGACCTCCTTGTTCTGGCCAGTGTATTAGTAAATGAAGTGGTGCTCACACCACCACAAAAAATAATTGAAAATATTAGACCCTATTCATATATTATACAAACAAATTCAAAAATTCTACTTACCACACAAGCAGGACATGGCTTTGGCGAAATTCTGATATCTGCAAGTGCGTAGGCCTTACCCCACGTTTTACCACTTTAAGTATCATCCCTTAGCACCTCCCCAGCAATGGCGCCAAAATTTTGAGTCAAATTATAGGCTTATAATTTGTCAATCATAAATTTTCAACCCGGGGTAGGTAGGCTTATGAGATGTTGTGCAAAATATATGCAGGCTTAATACTTCAAGTGTTTACTAATCAAGCCAGTCAATCACTCATCGAACTAATGCCTCTTTTCTGAATCTACATTTTGCAGCAAAGGCTATGGAGTGGATCTGAACATCCCTCTACAGCCCTTAGTCATGCTGATGTGATCAGAAAATATAGGAGATCAAACTTACAGCAAGAAAGAAATCAAATTGATAATACAAATCAAACTTGATCAAATGAAATCCACACATTTAACATACAAAAAAGAAAACATAATCACTTAATCAATTGATAATCGATGTTGAAAACTTTAGAAAGAGTTCATTAGCTGAAAGAAATAATTATTACTACATAACATAAATTAAAATACACACACACAAACCTAAGGGAGTTGTGAATGAAGGGGGCCCTCCCTCACTCACAACCCCTGCAAGATTAAAGAGGCTTTCTCAGTAGAGTATACAGAGCATGAAATATTGTATTAATATGGAAATATTACAGTCAAAAACAATCTAATATATTCTATCATAAAACACAGTCAAATTTATACAACTTCGAAAGCCCATATTTGGCTCGAATGAGGAAAATGCTAATCTGAGCTAGGATCTATCAATACAGGTACAATATCATCAAAATTAGCTAAGTTGGGTCTAATACATGACTGAAAGCATGGATTAGACCATTTTCGTTACAAGGTTGAAGTTTCTCCTCATGCGACCAACAAGAAGAGGTCTGCGAATCTGGGTATTTTTTAAGGCGGATTTGGCACGACCAATAGGACAGCGTCCATGTACGACGAATTCCCCACAAAACACATGTTCTCATTTGATTTGGTAGCGAGTGGAACATATCTAACCGCTAATTCTATTGCAGGAAATTGGAGCAGCTGTAGGATATCCACTACAGGATTCCTGGAGCATCTGCAAGAAACGCGGCTGCACTAAATTTCTTGAGATATTTCGGGGTTGTTTCAGATCAAAGAAAATCTACATAGGATTCTTAGATCAGTTTTCACGATAATTTCAATAAGGAAACAACTAATTAAGGAATACTTAAAATTAAAGGTAAAAATGATACTTTTATGTTAATTTTCATCACTCAAGCCTATAGTACCCCTTTTGGCCAAAACCTAGTTGATATAACTGAAATAAGCATATTAGTGGTTAAGGAGAGTTCAAAATAGGAGAAATAAGGTCTAGGAAAGGTGTCAAAATTAGGAAAAACTGGGACTCAACAAGCACCAAATGTTTCTCTGAATCTTTGATACCCAATTTTTTACACAGGGTATGGAACAGATTCGTCAGCTCATGCACATCTTGATCCCTTTGTTGTCGCAACGTCGTCCATTGTATGTACTTGTCCTCATAGCTCCCCATGGGATAATATTGTTCCTTGATGGAATCTCGAAAATAATTCCAAGTGGGTACGGCCAAAAATAGAGAGGGTTCCCTCCTGTCCTTTTAATCATAGTAGGTTTCCCACTATTCCTTGACATGGGAGGCGGCTTTGAGGAGTGCAAACGTAATCGTTTCCCGGCTAGAAAAGTCATGAACCAAGAAATACCCTTCTAATAGATTCAACCATCTATCTATGACATCTGCTTCTATTTGGCCCTCAAATATGGGAATGTCAAAGTTTACTTGTACCTTAAAAGGAGTTGTGCCTCCAGAGTGGCTGCTAGATGAAGATGCGTCGTTGGTGGGAAGTTATTGAAGAATCTGGGCCAAATTATCAATCATCGTGTTCCTTTGCTTCTCAAGGTCCTCCTTGAGCAATATTATGATAGGATCTCCTTCTCCCTCGCCCTTCTTTTCATTCACCATGGGCAGTCATCGGAGTTTGCGAGGTTGATCTTGCAAAGGTTCAACCAGATCGAGCCCTAACTCCTTATACCTCCACCTCGTTGGGGACGTGCAAAGAAGGATCGACAAAGAGAGGACCGCTCTGATACCACTGATCTGGATTTATACAGGAATGCAATAAAATACATAAATACACATAAACGCAAATATGCAACGAAAATAAGACTTCATTTCATTAATATCACATAACTGAAATATGCTTACAGACATAATGGAAATAAACTAGCTAGGTCGTTGGTAGCTTATCTCTGAGAAGAGATGTGATGACTATAGTCCTATGAAATATGTTATAATGAGGCTCAAAGGCCTATTTATTATTCAGAAATAATGGAAAACCCTAAAATCCAAAAACCTAACCCTAGGAGATGAAGCGCAAAAATAATGGGCCCCATTTGGGTAAATTAGTACATCAACTTCACAGGGACATAACTTTGGCATAAGATATTTTTTTTACGTGCAAAATATCTCGTTAGAAAGATCTATCCGAGTACTAAAAATTTTGAGTGAGCAACATTGGTCAAAGGTCCTTGTTGCTCCTGGTTTTCCCAAAAAAAAATGTCGCTTAGGGCCTCAAAATGGCTCTAGAAGTTCAGGACGAAAAAAATGCTAAAAATAGTAAACGGTGCTACAATTAAGGAAACCGAAAAACTGAAAGAAACAATGGTGGGGGTCCAAGTGGAATAGGCGAGTGGCCACCAATATCCACCTGGATCAATTTATTTGGAAATATCCAAAAGGTGACATGTAGGGATGTTGAGTAATCCTTTGTTAAAAAATTACATTGAAGAAAAAGGAAATGATGCCATATAGGTGGTTAACAATGACTAATTTTAGGAAATTAGAAAATCTATTTTTTTGTGAGGGGTTGGATTTCTAGAATTATATAATTTACATATAGATTAGACCTCCATGGGCTTTTTTATGGATGGGGAAATAAAATTATATAGAAATACTATTGAAATTTTAGTAAATCATAGTGAAGTTTGAGTTGCTATGTTAGTTAGCTCTAGAAGGTAGTTGAGTAATTCAAAACTAAACTCCCTTGACAAAGGATGAAAAGTACAGTAGGTTAGAAAAATCGTCTACTAAAACATATTCTATTGTTGATTTTATTCTAGTTCTTTTTTGATCTCGCATAACTTAGTGTTCTTAAGGGGAAAATGTTTTCCCTGAGGGTGATCGGCCAACCCATCAAGTCGGCACCACAAGAGGCACTTGAAACCCACCAAAAGACTACATAAAGGATTTTGAAGAATGTAACTATTGCCAGTCTTCATAATTTCATTTGAGTCATAAGAAAGACTACATCTTGTGCGCTTACATCTTGTGTTATTGTCTTTGTGATCTTCATGTCGGAATTTATTTGATGAAAGGAACACTAACATAATCAAAATATAATTTCACAAGTAAATGTCAAGATAATAGAAATCAATTTAAAGAATCTAACTCACATAATTCCCTAGTTTTCTCAACATGGTATCATAGGTAGGGCTTTCAACATAGGGAAGAGGGCAGAAATAAGATCGTTTTGGCATCATTTCATCCCAAGGAAATGGACTACTCTAAACTGTATTTGTGAGGCTAAAGGCTCAAATATTCTAGGCACATACATTAGCACAAATAGCAGAGATATTTTATTTTCTAGAGGACTGAATTTGGTAACCTAGGGTAGAACAAAAAAGGTCCTAGTCTAATCTCCATTAGAAGAATTTGAATAGGTGGAAAAGTAGCTCTCTCTAGACCAAAATTATTGGGCTATAGATCAAGGTTTTGAGCACACTTGACATGCTCTGAAATCACTCTGAAATATATTAGTTATGTGTTGTTTCATAAATTCAAGTTATGTGTTGTTTTAAGAGGAATGAAACCCATTATGTGTGTTGGTCCTTAAGAGATAATCCCTTGGCTGTGAAAGGAATCAATGCTTAAGACATTTTTAGAAATATATGTCACAAAATTAATTATATCAGGTGGTCTTTGTTCTATCCATTTAGAAATTAATTCCTTAAAACCCTCAATAATCTGATATAATGAAAGATTCTATAATGCCATTAACTGTTGATATCAGATGGAAAAGAAGAACTATAGAAAAAACTTAAAATGATATGTTGTAACACAAAATCTATCATCATAAATCTGAGAAGGAATTTAAGTAGAAAGAGTAGTTGGAGTGAAGGAGCGCATATTAAGGTTATTTAACTCTTAATCATAGATGCAATTAAGAGACCGGCAGCTACTTTACTTCACTTCATTCAAAGAAGAAGGACACAAAATGATACAGGAAAAACAAATCACCATCAACAATTGCAAGAAACATGATGTTTCTTCATTAATTTCTCATAAAAGTAAGTACAAAATTGTAGTCTTCTAGAGGTCCAAAACTCAGAACCCTCCTCATTCTTACTATCTTACTTAAATACATACAAAAGCATTTTGTAACTACTAGAACTTCTTGAAACTACTCAAACTACCTAAACTGTCTAAAATACTTATTACATTGCACTTCAGGACATCATTACAGCCTCGATCTTTTAACAAATAAAGATAAATAAAACTTGGAATATCAATCTATTTTTTGAATCTGATTTGTTGCTGATGTGTTTCCCTGAGGTGTTGATTTAACTCCCTGAGGTGTTGATGTAACAACCTGAGGTGCTCATGTAACTCCCTGAGGTGCTGAGATGCTGATGTGTCACCTGGTGAATCATTCATCCATGCCCTACATTTTTTCAAGATTTCAATGTCGTTCTTAGGAGAATTGACCAACTTGTGATACTCTTTTGTGAAAGCAGTGATCCTGGTAAAAGTGGGCCTTTCCATAAACAAGGTCTTAATCATCCATAATAATTGAAAATGTCTATGCAAGAAATTGACAATTGTGGATCCTTTTAAGACTGCAGTTTTTTCATGAGTATTATCAATCTTTCTTTTTGCTCCCACTAATAAAGTCTCATATAAATTCCAAGATATAAAATTGCCTTGCAGATCCTAGCACGATGGCAACCCAGCTCTGGTCCTTTTGTCAAACATGGTGTTGAATTTATCCACAACCTGTTTGATCTTTGTCAATTTTTTCTCTACTGATTTCCTGCAAGCATTCTTCACAATAAACTTATTGATTTCTAAAACACATAATGTTCTATCTTTTATTTCATGCTCCTCTAGCTCTTGATCTATCTTGGATTAAACAAATTCAATAAACCTTTTTTCCCATAGAGCTCTGTTAAGTAGCTTCTGCTTATCAACATAGATGAGCTCCTGTAAATCTCTAATTATGTTTTTTCCTCTGACACTATAATGAGTGATTCCAAAATTGTTTTCATTTCTTTAATAATTTCATTCCACACAATATCCTTTGCTTGAATTAAAGACATGTTTCCCTTTACTTTTTCTTTAAGACTCTTGATTTCTTCATAAGTTTTCTGGCAATCAGATTTATATTTATTAACTTATCCATCTTTGGCATGTATTATTTTCATTGACGTATCAAGATCACTCTAATTTTTCTTGAGATCAACCTCTGCCATCTTCATTTATGTGCTCAATTGGGACAATCTAGCTGTTGGATCATCATCTCCAGATGACAATACTATGGTGCAAGTATGTGATTCAATCTGACCCTGCAGATTAACCATTGTCTCCTTTAATCTATAAATTTCCTCATCTTTCTGCACAGCTGCTGTAAAATATTTTCCTTCTCATTTTCTACCTCTGCCACCTCTACTGCCATTGGATGCTCTCCAGTATGTAGCTTTAGCTTTTTCTTCAACACTTTAATTTCTGATTCCGCACTTTGTAATAATTTTTGCACAGCTGGTCTATCATTGGGATCCACTCCAACTTTTACAATTATTTTCTTCAATTCTTCATTTTGAGTTGAAAGAGCCCTGGAATTATCCTTCTCTAACTTTAGCTACTTGATTACTTTTCCCAACATATTCTCAGCCTTATAAGAAGTTGCACTGGTTTTTGTTAAGTCATTAATAATCAATTGACCCGTTTGCATGCGTAAGTTAACTTTATCAAGGGATATTTTTAGTATCAACAGTTAGATTTACAATTTTAAAACTGCTAGATGACCCTATTTTCATTTTAGATAGGTGAGAGAAAGCAATTTTCAACTGATCACTTTATAAGTCCATAGCAGTCAAAATTTTGGTTTGATCAAGAGTAATCTGATAGTCATCTTGAACCTCCCTACTAGCTCTGTTCTTTTGGTTCTTTTCTGCAATTTGGACAAATAACTACTTGATCAAAGGTACCTGGTCATGAAAAGCTTCATGTCTTGATGGTGAAGCTCGTGCATTCTGAGTATCACCTAATTGAATGAAGAAACCAGGTTGTGTGTTTAGTATATCTTCAGTTAACTTAGCTCTTTTCTTGGCTCTTTGTTCTTCATCCTTAGAATCAACAGCCTTTTCTTTACTTATTTTACTTACACTTTCATAGATGATTGGAGTTTGAAGGCTAGTAATACTAGAGCCTGCAAAACCTTTGTAAGCTAGCTTCTCAATTTCAGGCTTACTGTCATGAACAAAAGCAGAATAACCATTTTCAACTCTCCTGTTAGAAATCACCTTGTGTGGATCATAATCCCATTTCTCACCTAATAAAAAATACATGCTTTCTAACATCTGGTATGTCTCATTCGTTTCTTGCCTCATATTTACTATGAATGGTCCACCAACAGTCATAGGCAACTTAAATATACGGCCTTTCTTCATTGGGACAAAATTTATCTGATCTACATTCAAGCTTTGTCTAATAAAATCTAAGGCAAACATTCTCATGGGGAGAAAGATAGGTAATCTATAAGGCTCAATCCAACTCCATACAACCTAATTTCTGAATAATCATCATACACAAAATAATCTCGAAATTTTCAATTAACACTAAGTTGAAGAAACTCGTGGGGCCTTCGGCAGAAAACATGAAGGAGTAATTCCATTCAAAATATTATAGGAAATTGGCATGAAATAAGCAGCAAATCAAACAACCCTCCATCATTAGGTTCACTTCTTATTACATCTATCCAAAACACCATTGATTGCCTTTTCTTATTTGAATCAACAATATTCAACCCAAAATGTATAAATTCTTCTATATTTTGATATAAGAATAAATAAGTAATCAGCGAGGGAAACCTAAAAGACCTAGTGAGGGACAGGCTCATAAGCTGAGCATTAATTTTCTCTTGCCAATAGGAAGGAATGTCTAACACCACATTGGGCTTCATTATTAAAGCAAATAACCCAAGCATCGACCTATCAATTTGAGCTGCATCCTCCTTCCCAAGTATTTTTGACAAAAATTGCAGTACGAGCTTAGCCTCTGCATCAAAAATATCCAAGGGAAACTCTTTATCATCTGGCGAGAAACTTCCTGCTTCCGGCTTTAGAAAGAATACCACCTATGTAAAATCTTCCCCTGCAAGACTGTCATATAGTGCCACAAATGATTCTTTAGTAAAATTGACATAAAACTCTGACTCGGGATAATAGAGGGCTTGATGGATTAACAAAGATGTGACTTGAAGAACACTTTCTCCCAAATTATTCATTGCAAATCACTTGCTAGGGTACAATGTGGATACTAGCCAATGTATGAATTCTGGAAAAAGGTGGGTTTTTGGGACACATGCAGACATAACACCAGACTTGACCATGGCTGAGTAGACAAGAGAATTCTGGTCATTAAGTAAGACTTGTTGATAAAAAGGTAGGTGCTCAATTGTGCACAGGGTATCCTTGACGTCTTGTTCGGTATCCATAAGCGGGATGTGGTTGGAAGAGACAAAGAGGGACGAATGTTTAGCCATGGATTTACTCAGGGCGGCTATTGTACAAACATGGAGGTGAGGAATTAAATGACTCAAACGACTCTTGGACAATTGGGACTGAAAACCAACAAGTGAAAAAGTGGAACTTTATCACATTTTATAGATGGCGCGGGATTTTGGAAATGAATGTGAATTAAATGCATAACTTGATAGATAACGAACATATGACGTGACATATGAACTGGATCACTTGCTGGTGACGTTAATTTCCTACGTCATAGGTTGTCTACGTCACTGCGGGAGCACTCTGGAGTATGGCAGACTCATCGGAGGTCTGCCCCCGCAATGATCGTGAACCGTCGATCGTGGTCAATGAGCTCTTGACAGGGTCAATTGTGTAGGCACCCTCAGTGCTATACTTCGGGTTGTTTGTGCCCACGGGTTTCCGCCGATCCAAATCAACAACATCTCTTTTAAATCCAACTCGGTGAATTACAAGGAGGTTAACCCAATGGTCGAACCCACTTCACATTTCCGTACAATATGTCAATCAACCAACATATGAAATAAAAATTATTTTTCGGCATATATAAAGTTTACATTTTTCCATTTTCTAATATATATGATTTTTTTGTGTTTTGAAAAATATTTCGAAAGTAAATGCAAATGAGCCACAACATTGTGCATAAAAAAAACTTAAGGTCGAGAGTTATAATTTGATCTATCACTCTCCTTCATGTCATCATCTTGGAGCAAGTATTTCCCTGATATTATAGTATAATTTGGTGGTAAAGACCCTTTTTTCTAGGCATATATATACACAGTACTATTTTGAAGACTATAAGAAGTGAGATCAGTCACCATAAGACCACCTTCTAAGCATAAGTGTATTAAAAGGGTTCAATCATAGGAACTGAGATTTCCCACATTATTTTTTAGCATAAATATTATCGAGAGCGAAGGCTCATTAGGCCTATCATCCAGCTACAGTCACCTTAGAAGATATAATTTGTAGTATAAGTTTTGTGCAGAGTTGCAATGTCGATATTGGTATATATGCATACACATCTCAAGCCTATACAAGTCTGTGAGCTAAGCAAAGCTACAAGTGTCTCTCTTGAAGATCTCTACAAATATTTTTTTATGAAAGAAATTGATATGTTAAGACATGTACACCACGTAACAAACAGGAAGGATGTCTACAGTTACAATTCTTCGCATGACATTAATAAAAGTCATTATACCCCTTGAAGACAGTTTTTTTGATCATGACATGTAGGAGCAGGCCTAACATCAGTCTCCATGATCATAAAAGAAAAAGATACAGTCTCTAAGAAGGAACTATCTCCTTTTTTTGGTGATGGGAGACTTTAAGTTCTGTAGCAGTAAATATTTGCTAACAAAGAATACCTCTTACAATCATTTTCATATTTTCCAATTCTAATCAGTAATGAATAAGACAAGTGTATTTATATAAATAAGCAGAAATCACCATGGAACAAATAATTAGAAGGATGAAATTTTACAAGAAAGAAGTGTAGATCATGAAAAATTTATGAGGAATTCTCTCTAGCATCCTTGGCACCAAGACCTCATATATCTCAGGTAAGTATTGCCTTTATCTTTTATGTTTTGGTTATCTAACAACTTGTCTTCATTTTGCAAAGGGAAACAAGCTCAATGAAACAAAAAAAGGAAAAGGTATATTTATAAGATATGTATGATCAAGATTTTAATCATCATAGGATTTAGTAAATTTAATATTGGTAGTTGTTATCCAATAGTGTAAAACCCTAGGTAACTCATGAAGAACCCTAGTCATAGAGTTTGTAAAAGATATTTCGATTTCCAAAGTTTGTAATTGGAAACTGTAATTGCCTAGGAAACCCTAGATTGACTTCACAGTTTTTGGTATCATATAGTTTGATTTTTGGTACTTATCATAAAGTATTGCATGTATAAATTGTGATTCATGAGAGAGGGCACTCCAAGGAAAAACCCTCAAAGGTTTGTAAAAGGAGCAACTCTAGGTATGTCTATTTGCAAAAACTTATTTATTAAAATTATGTTAAAATTTGACTTGTATTACTAACTATTTAATGTTTAGGATTTTGAACTGTAAAATATTCTTGTTAGGAAGATCAATCACTAGATTGAACCTACCTCAATCATATCTCTTGTCATTTGTTCTTTTTTGTGGAAACCCTAAATTTTTAGGGTTTACTATAAAACTCTAACTTGTTGATGCTTAGAATATATTTTCAATAATATTGAAAACCCTATGCTACTTAGGTTTTATAAGTCTAAAAAAATTTAGGTTTTGTGTTAATACTTTGCTAAAACCCTAATATTTTACGGCTGTCATAAAACCCACAACCTTTATGGTTTGGTGAATTATTGAATGTTAAGGTTTAATGTTTAGATCCATGCAGAAGATTAGTATGAATGAAACCATAAATGTAAACTTGCTATTTCTAGGGTTTGTAATAAAACCTAGTAAAGTTTGTCATGAAATTCTAAAAATCATATTGTTGAAACCCTATATGTACAATATTTGATTTTGTGGGTGTTGAGTCTAGTTTCTAGGACTTAAAGAATTTTTTTCTCTATTAATTTTTTAATACCTAAGATTTGTCTTTCGAATCTATGGATTATGTAAAAAAAACTAACAGAAGATCTTGAGTATGATATCAAACATTATTCAAGTTTAAGCTATGAAATTTTGACTACTTATGATTGATACTCTCCTCATGTTAATATGGTAACCCTGTGTTGATCTCATACTCCTGTATATTTGTATTTGGTTTCTATATTTGCATGTACAAAATATTCAAAATGTTGAATATGTTCACCTATCTTGAAAATGACTTAATTATGAGCATAATGAAAAGAACAACCTGATAAATTATATTACTAAGTTAATAGGGAGCTTGGATACCCTTCATGAGTTCATAAGATGTTGATAGTAAATTTGAAGAAGATTTGAATGTTTCTTTTTAAATGAAATAAGATGTATGAGCAGCACTAGGATAATTGAAGACCCCTAAGGTTTGTATTAACGTATATATGTATTGAAATGTTATTGATAATTGGGGTTGTTTTTCTGCAGGATATCTCCATGATAAAATATGAATTTTCGAAAGCATGCTCGACTAATGGACATATATCTATTTTATAGGGGGATATGTAATAATTTGGGGATGAGTGCCTTATGCTTGGGAGGACATTTGGTCAGCCCATTTGTTGATGTCTAGATCCCGAAGTAGGTGAGGTGGAATTGGTCATAGAGCTCTGACCTTGAATACACACCTAGATCCCTGGGTTGGTGTAACAATGGAATCCTTATGGTACCTATAATGGTTGAATCTTGGAACGCACCTTAGCTCCACCAGGTTAGATACGTTGTTCAAGTATCATATTCTAAAGCATTGTGGCCTTGTATGACTCTTTATCATTGTATATCATTTCATTTTTAGTTCATCCTTTTACCTATATGTAAAAAATATTAATACCTCCCTAGTTAAGAGGAAGTGTTGAAGAATGTAACTAGTGTCGTTCTTCATAATTGTATTTGAGTCATAAGAAAGAAAAGATAAATATTTGTATTGACTTATTAAAGCATGGGTTTTATGTTTGGGTTAATCGTCAATATGTCAAGCCTCCATTCTAGACTTCTAAGATTTTTTTTGAGTCAAAGTCAAAGTCATTTTTGTAAGATACCCTTCTTGGGCTCCTTAAGGTCAACAAAGAAAAAAAAAATTGTGTCTAAATGTCTCCTCCACCAAATTAGTTCCTTATCACAAAAGGATTACCATTCATCCTTCAAAGTTTGCCTCCAAACAGAAGATAATCAAGTTGGCCTTCATTACAAGCCTACAATTCAAATTCAAGTCAAATTGTTCATGTTGGCTGCCTTCATTACAAGCCTACAATTCAAATTCAAGTCAAATTTTTCATGTTGGCTCAAATGCACAATGACCAATAAGTATAAATAGCCTATTATTTCACCATTTGAAGGAGAGAAATGAAGCATTCTTTCAAGAAGTAAAATAAATTATTACAGGACCGAGAAATGGAGAAGTCGAGAATCTTAAAATACTATTATAGAGAGGAAGTCGAAAATGTGAATTACAAAAACAATTACAAAGAGGTGGAAGCTCCCTGCTGTAGAGATGATTATAGAAATGGTTGAAACTATTGCAGAAGGAAGGCCAGGATTTATGAAGCAATAAAGCCGGTATTTTTCAATTAGGAGAGTCGAGACTATTGATGAGCTGCATCATTAGACATATTTGAAGGGGTAAATGGTCACCTTATTGCCTTCTTAGATATAGTTTTCTTGCATTTTTATTATTATTTGGTTTTATGATGCTAGTATAGGTGGTCATTAAGGCTAGCATACTCTGAGTGCCTAACAAGAGGTTGAGTGCAGAAAATCATGAATTATTAAGCATTTTTTTAAGGATTTTATCATAAATACTTGGAGGAGACAGCAAGGAGAAGCTATAGGAGGATTTTCCACCCTCCTTAACTCTCAAAGGCAGCCAAAAGATCCCAAAGATTCTCTCTAGTAATTTGAATTCCAAAGGCAACCAAAGGATCCCAAAGATTCTCTCCAGTAATTTGAATTCCAAAGTCAGCCAAAGGATCCCAAATATTTTCTCCAGCAATTCAAATTCCAGAGGCATCCAAGCAACTCAATCTTTGTTTACTTGGAGTCAAGTGGACTCAATCACTACTTTATAGGGAGTTGTTGGTAGCTTCCATGTAGAATAAGTAGAGTATAGATAGAGCTAGGAATGGGTTGATTCTAGTTGGAACTTTGTTGCAAGCTATTGAGCTTTTTATTATTTTACGCAGTGATCAAACTTTCAGAAATGTATGAGGTTATTCTTTTATGAAATGAGCAGACTGATTTCATTTTACTAATTTAAGTTTTAGAGAGCTAGGCTCGTGGGTTAGGGCCCAATCCATGTTCCTCAGCCTCTTTGTTGTATTCATTCTCTGCTTTCTGTCATTCCATTAGCTCCGCTTCTGATAATTTTTCTTATGTTTCAAGTCATTGTTTAGTTTTGCTTTCAGTGTGCTCTTGTAGGTTTCATTTGCTTGCGAGTAATAGAATAGAGAGAAAAACCAAAAATTTGTGGATCAAGACCCCCTTCTTATCTCTCTCAATAGAGCTTGAGGAGGGCGAACCTTCCCACAGATCCCAAAAACTTTTTTTTTTTCATTTTTTCTGAGATTAGAAGTAGAGTTGCATTACCATTTTCCAGTCTTCCTTTGCACGGTATTTTCACGCATTTGTTTGTTTTTTGTGCATAGATCGGCAGAGTTGTTTGTAGGAATTATTGTTAAAACCCCAGAGCAGCTCCATGGCGCCTTCACTGCTTCATTTTCCATCTCTGTCTTCACGGCCTGAACATTCTTTTTACTCCTCCATTTCCCTCCTTTTCCTCTTATTTGAAAATGTTGCACCCACCTTTTATCCCTCAAAACACTTAAAATATCCATCCCGCCTTATTCCTTTGTTCTTATTGGTCACGGTTGCCCTACCCTTTTAACACAAAACACTGGAAAACCATTGAAATTCGATCTCCGCCTTGCCTCCTCGAAATTCCCTCTATCGCATTTCACACTTTGCATCATTTTCCATTTTTCTTTAAGACTTACCGCTCCTTTTCGCTGATTGTGATAACTTCGCTGCAACGCACATCGCACTTCACATCGTTTTCCCTTTTTCTTTAAGACTTACCGCTCCTTTTCGTTGATTGTGATAACTCTGTCGCATCGCGCATCGCACTTCGCAAAGTTTTCCTTTTTCTTTTAAGACTTACCGCTCCCAACACCGATTGCAATACTGTCATCGCACTCCGCCACCGGTCCCACCGCCACGTCACCCATCGCACTTTGCAAAATTTTCCTGAACATCACTTTCTCTATCCCTCCAACTTTGCATTATTGTGATTGCGATATCACATTTCGCACTTCGCAGTTTTATCCCCATTGCAAATCGCAGTTTTTATTTGGTTCCTTTAACACTTACTGCTCCCGGCGCCGATTGTGATATTCTTCATACTCTATCGTCGATCCCACCACCACGTCGCCCGACGCATTTTACACTTCGCAACTTTTCCTAGACAACACTTCTGCTAACCCTCAAACTTTGTGATATTGCGAACTGCAATATCACATTTCGCACTTCGCAACTTTTGCCACATCGCAAATCGCAATTTTTACCCCGTCGCACTTCGCAATTTTTACCTCGTCGCTCTTCGCATTTCGCATCTGGCTCCCCTCCCTAACAACACTTCTGTTATCCCTCTAACTTTGCTATATTTCGATTGCGATATCGTATATCGCACTTCTGTCCTCCATCACAACTCCGTTATCGCACTTTTAAAACTATTCATCTCCAAAGCATCTTTTGCGCCATAATAAAGCTTTCATAAGGTTTAAACCCGCTCTTTCCACTTCTAAGCCTAGTTTCATGTGTTTATCCCTCCATTGGCACCTTCAACCCTTTCTTCTCCAAGTTGAAAATCAACACTTTTTCAATTAGAATTAATTCATGGATAGCTTAGCTGCATGGATAAAAGCATGATATATAGAGAATAAGATAAGTAGGGTGTGTTTAGCCGATTGGCCAAGTTAAGTATGGTTTAAATTAGTTTCCTTTCTGCAATTTAAATTAGTTTCTTTTCTGCCATTTCTTTTCAACAATTTAATTAGTTTCCTTTTTTCATTTCTTTCCAACAATTTACTTTCCAGTTCTTATCGTAGTTTAAGAAAAATCACCCTTTCATAAAGCAGAAGAGGATGCCATGAGAAAAATGCATCTGCTATGTATATAGCACTGTCACCTCCAATTTTGTACGAACCCCGAGTTGATAAAGTAAAGTAGGGCAACCCCTGGGAGTTGCAGCACTCTTGGTGCAATACCAGGGCTCACCACTTTTTGGCACCGTTGTCGGGGAGGTGTCTAGTAGATGTTTTGATTTTGTTTCAACATTATTTTATGCTTTCTTTTCTTTTCATGTAATTTCAGAGATATTAAAAAAAAATACAAAAATATATGATTTTCATGCCTCGTAGGAGTAGGAATACTCAAAGACAAATCTTACCTAAAACCCCCACATCACCTCCTAGCCACCCTTCACTCTTCTTCAGTGGCAGTGAGATTGAACCCCCTATAGGAGAGCCTTCTGAATATTTTGAGGATCCTATTAGGGAATAAGAAAAATACCTTGTTTCAACTGAGGGACTTGCTTCACCTATCTTAACCATGGCTAGGATCCAGAGAGCCTTTCCCATAAGAGAGGTAGATGGGGAAACTAAGATGAAAAACATTAGCCCCTCATCTCTTCCACACTTACATGGACTTACCTCTGAGGACCCTGACACATTCATGTTCGAATTTGATGTTGTTGGTAGGACTTATGACTACACCTCTGATGATCAGAAGTTGAATCTATTCCCATCCACCCTTAAGGATGCAGCCTTGCGCTAGTTCATGGGTCTGCCTAGGGATAGCATCGCTACCTGGGCACAGATGGAAGAGACCTTCAACAAAAAATACAAGGACTACTGTAGGTCCAAGGAAACTAAGGATGAAATATTTAGGATGACTCTGGGACCTGATGAATCCCTAAAGGACTATGAAGAGAGGTTTCAATTAGATTACAAGAGAGCCAACTGTACTCTTGATCCTGCATCACTTAAACTTGTACTTCTTCGAAGAATAAGTGAAGAGATGATAGAAATCTTGAATATGATATCAGAAGGAGATATCTACCAACTGTCATATGAAACAATCAAAAATTTCTTCCAGAACCATTCTAGGGCATTTAGGAAGAAGGGATGAGCTGGCCAAAACACATCCAATACCCCTTCCTCTTCCACCTTCATAAAACATGAGATTGGAAACATGCTATAGGACTTCAAGAGTAACATGTTGCACACATTTACTTTGAAAATGGACACAATGCAGGTCAAAAGGAAGCAAGAGGAAGCAGAGAGAGCCCTGGCCATATCTTGTCCTAGATGTACCAGGAAGCACCCAAGAAATGAATGTCCTTTGAATTTCATAGAGGTTTGCTTCGTCTGTGAGGAGAATAATGCCACAGAAAAGTATCCCTCCTTACTTGGACTTTAGGTTGTATATCAAGGTGGGAAAGCAATGCCAGAGAAACTCTGTTTCATCAACCAGAGAAGGCCTCAAGGCCCTCAGCCATATCAACAAGGTATGCAAGGTGCACCTTACTCTTACTATCACAAAAATCAAAGTGCACCCATGCAACCTTGATACACCCCCACTCCTCCATATCGGTCTACACCTCCTACTTGGCCTTACAACCCTTCATATCATCCTCAGCCAGTAAACCAACCATTTCAGCAGTATGGTCCACAACAACCTCAGTGGAACAATCCATCCCAAGGGTGGAGGCCTCAACAAAATCAACCACCTACACAAATTCCTCCACCCCAACCTCAACCTCAACTTAATCATGCTGCTCCACCTAGGCTACCAATACCTGCACAAACCAATCTGAACTCGAATAATGGACAAGCACAACAGGCTCCTAGTGTAGAAACATCCTATCCAGCTTATGTTGTGGAGATATAGAAGGTTAATCTCAGGTCGGGAAGAGTAATCCCAAACAACCATCCTCTATCTCCACCTGTAGAGGTTAAGGAGGAAAAGGAATAAGGTAACACTCAGATCCAAAAACCTCCTTTTCCTGAGTCCTTGATCCACCCTATTCAACACATCCCAGAGGAGACTGAACTCCTAGGAGGATTGGAAAATTTGTGTGTAAAGATACCACTTCTCCAAGCCATTAAGGATGTCCCTATCTACAATAGACTCATCAAAGAAAAGTGCTTCAATAAACCTGGGAGAAGGAAGAGAGATACCCCCACCATCAATGTGGTAGGACAACTGTCTGACCGAATGTTGGTGAAGGTGATATTTCCAAAGTACATGGACCCTGGTAGTCCAGTTTTTGATGTGCATATAGATAGTGTCATAGTCCCCAACACTCTAATTGATATAGGGGCTTCCATCAATATCATGACCAACGAAACTATGTTGAAACTTAACCTCCAAGGGACTTTGAGGAAAACCACAACAGTTCTGCAACTTACATATTGATCCACAGTAACTCCAGAAGGAATTGTTGAGGATGTTATGGTTACCATTGACTCTTGGGAGTATCCTACAGATTTCTTGGTCCTGCAGCCAAAAACCAAGTTTAATGGTTACCCCCTCATCTTAGGGAGACCTTGGTTAGCCACTGCAAATTCTTGCATTAGTTTTCGGTCCGAAAACATGACTATCAAAAATGGGCCTGTGTCTAAACAACTAGTGTTATATCCTCCAGCCCAGCCTTCCATTGATCATGATCTCCCTATATGGTTGGAGGATGAAGAAGATGAGTTATATAAAACTGGTCCTATGTGTACCATAGATGTTATTCTTAGAGGGGGGCAGCTTGATGAAGATGAATTCATCGACCATGACATTCAAAACCAGTCCTCCACTAACATTCCTCTCGAAACCTTAGTCAAGGAGTCTAAAAGCCAACCTTGGATGGAAGTGAAATCAGTTGAGTCAACCTTTGGATCCACCAAGGCTATTCAATTTGGCCCATCCAGATCTCTTAAAATCAACCAAAACCTCTCGAATGAAGAAGAGAATCATCTATACCATCTTTTGAAAGAGAATCTAGATGCATTTGCTTGGGATTACAAGGACATGAAAGGGGTGCACCATTTAATGTGAAAACATCATATTTACATCAAAGAAGGATGCAAACCTATAAGACAACCCCAAAGGAGGATGAACCTGGCTCTGAAGGACACAGTCAAAGAAGAGCTGCATAAACTATTGGATGTGGGGTTCATATATCCTATATCCGACAGTGAGTGGGTATCTCCTCTTATCCTAGTCCCAAAGAAGAATGGGAAGTGGAGAATTTGTGTTGACTATCAAGAACTTAACAAAGCAAACAAGAAATACCATTTTCCTTTGCCCTTTATAGACCAAGTCCTGGATGGTCTTGCGAGGAAGAAGTTATTTTCTTTCTTAGATGGGTTCAGTGGGTACAATCATATTCAAATCAGCCCTAAAGAATAGGATATGACTACTTTCACCTACCCTTGGGGTACCTTTTCTTATAGACTCCTACCATTTGCGTTGTGCAATGCCCCAGCTACCTTCCAAAGAGATGTCCTTAGCATATTTTCTAAGTTAGGCCATGACTCTGTCGAAATCTACATGGATGATTTCACACCATATGGGGATGACTTATAGGAAGCTCTCTCCAATTTGGGTAAATTGTTAAGAAGGTGCATTGAGATGCATCTCTCCTTGAGCCCAGAAAAGTGTGAATTCCTGAAGAAAGCAGGGGTTGTATTAGGACACTCCATATCCCAAGTAGGAATATAGGTAGACCCGAACAAAATCATTATCATCAAAATGGTGCCTACTCCTCAAAAGCAGAAAGATGTTAGGAGTTTCTTAGGCTTAGTTGGTTACTATAGAAAGTTCATCAAAGATTTCAGCAAGATGGCTTTGCCATTATTTGGGTTATTGGCCAAGCATTTTGAGTTTATTTGGTTCGGTCCTTGTCAAGAGGATTTCAACCTCATTAAGGGAAAGTTGAATACTGCCCCCATCCTCTGAGGCCAAATTGTACTTTTCCTTTCCAAATCCACACCGATGCATCTGACAAAGTTGTAGGGGCAGCATTAGGACAATTATAAGACAAAATCCCTTATGCCATTTATTTCATCAACAATAACTTGTCCAAGGCCGAACTAAATTATACTATTACTAAGAAGGAGATGTTAGCCATTGTCCATGCTTTGAACAAATTTAGGAATTATGTAACTGGATATCAGACCTTTGCTCACACTGACCATGCAGCCATCAAGTACTTAATGAAAAAACCGGATGTTAATGCTAGGATAATTAGATGGTTGTTACTTTTGCAACAATTTGATTTAACTATTGTTGATAAACCTGGAAAGGAGAATGTTGTTGCAGATTTTTTGTCCAGGTTAGCTCTCCCTGCAAGTGAATAAGGAATGGTGGATGACCAGCTGCCAGATGAACATCTCTTTGTTATATCATCACTCTCACCATGGTTTTCTAATATAGCCAACTACTTGGTTGCTGGAAGACTCCCTCCTAATCTTTCATTCTGGGAGAGGAGCAGAATCATCAGAAAAAAATGCCCCTTTCACATAGATTGGCGGAAACCTTTACAAGCTAGGCCCTGATCAAATCCTAAGGATATGTGTGAGGGAGGAAGAATTTTTCTTATATCCTCTCTGAATTTCATGACAGTCGATGTTAAGGCCACTTTTCTCCAAAGAGAACTGCTTATAAAGCTTTGCAAGCAGGATACTATTGGCCTACCCTTCACCAAGATTCCAGAAGATACACCAGCAGGTGTGACTAGTGCCAAAGGATGGGGAAACCCATGCAAAGGGATGAGATTCCTTTGCACCCTCAGGTGGCCCTTGAGCCATTTGACAAGTGGGGCATGGACTTTGTTGGACCTATCGATCCACCATCCAGACAAAATAAGTATATCATAGTCTGCACTGGTTACCTGACAAAGTGGGTTGAAACAAGAGCAGTGAAGGTAGAAACCAAGGAGAAAGTAGCAGAATTTCTAAGGGAGAATGTGTTTTACAAGTTTGGGTACCCTAGAGGAATAGTCACTAATCAGGGACCACAATTCACCTCTCACCTCATTGAGAATATTTTGAGGAAGCATAAGATTAAGTATAGAACTTCTACTACATATCACCCTCAGGCGAAGGGCTAAGTAGAAGTAACTAACAGAGCTTTAGGGAGCATCCTCACCAAGGTTGTGAGAAGCAGTAGAAAAGATTGGGCAAACAGATTAGTACAAGCTACTTGGGCCTACAACACTACTTGGAAGACAACAACAGGATTCACTCCTTATGAACTAGTCTATGATAATAAGGCTCTACTTTCAGTTGAGTTTGAATTCAATACTTTAATAAAGGCAACTGAATTAAATATAGATCTATCAAACACCCAAAAAGAGAGGTTGTTGCAACTAAATGGATTAGATGAGTTCATAATGTAAACACTTCTTCACACAAAGGTAGTTCAACTGCAAAGGAAGGTATGGCATGACAAGAACATCAAAGAAAAGACCTTCCAAGAAGGAGATTGGATGATGTTGTATGATTCAAGGTTTAAATATTTCAAATGCAATATGATGACAAGATGGTTGGGACCTTACATAGTGGAAAAATGTTTTGATAATGGTGCAGTTCAAATCAGAACCATAGATGAGGAAGGAATCCCCTTGCTTGTCAATGGTCACAGACTTAAAATTACAAGAAGCCTTTGTCGAGGGCAGAGTTCATAAACTCAATAATAAAAGAGGTGTATGTGATGGGAAACTCCATAGTTTCCCACACCTCCCAAAAAAAAACAAGCAAACAAAAAACAAAAAAAACAAACAAACAAAACAAAACAAAAAAATATACATCTGCATCTCTTTGTTTTCTGTGTTTGTTGTTCTACAGGTTATTAATGGTTTCTGGAAACCCAGGGAAACATTCATCTTCTTTTCCCTTCTCCTATTTTACCATCCATCCCATCATTCACCCTATTCATTTCCATAACTCCTTCCATCACCTCCATACACCATATTCCTCCATTATTGAACACAATGTAGCAAAAGAGAGCAAACCACAAACTGCTACAAACATCATGAATTTCCTTCAAAAACAAAGTTGTTCATGGACTGCAAAGAAAAACAAGAAGGAAAGCTGCATAACATACTCCAAGAGAGCGAGAATGCCACCCATGGAATCTTGAGCACCCCACACAACATCTACGATGGAAAGAAACAACAATAAAACACTAATATCTCACTCAGGAAGTTTCTCATTCAGCAAGCTTCTCACTCAGAGAACAGGGATATAGTGAAGAAAACAGCATCTAAAAAGCTTGTCTCCAAATTCCAGCTCCTGCAAATGCCTTGACAACAACAGGTAAACTCAGGTATAGCTTCTCACCCCTCGCTATGCATCCATAATAGCCAGAAATAATTAAATTTGCAGACTTAGTGTTTAAGGGCCAGAAAGGTGGCGAGCTAGCTTGGCCACTGTCATGAAGTATGTGTAGTAAGAACTGCAAATCCACGCCATCTGGGCATGCAAAAGGAAAAATTGATCAAGTGGAGTAGAGGAGAACGAGGGGAGGAGACACGCAGTATCGGCCAGTTAACAAGAAGAGGGTCCAACTGTCTACAACATGAACTAGAGCTAAGTCGAGTTACATAAGCGCTCTGAAATTAGTTGCGCAATCTAATAAAAAAAGAGATCTCGTCTCATCCAAACTAGTGAATTGAGAATTTTTGAGGGGAGGGGACCGAAGGGATCCCGCAGCATAGCAATACCGAGAGTGGGCTACGTATTTGAATAGCATGCAGCAGTAGCAGAAGAACAACATCACCAGTAGTCAAATCAGCTTCCGAAGTATATTGCATATCAGACACAGTAGCGAGGGACCAAGGGAAGCTTTTCTCATAGCCTTAGAGAAGAAAGAGAAGAAGGAGAAGAAGAGCCAGAAGAAGAACCAGAAGAGGAACAAGAGGAAGAAATGGAAATAGAGACAGAAGTCATAGAGGTAGCAGAAAGTGAGTAAGAAACGGACTCATAGAACAGTACCACATCCCCTCAAGACAAAGAGGTAGTTTCCACCTTAGCTCCTATGAGCACAAAGAGAAAAAGGTAGACCCCTATGTATTTCAGAGTTGACAAGAGTTAGAGGATAAGTCAGAGAGAGCCAGAAACTCCTCCCATGAGCCTGAGTATCATTGAAGAATCACTAAGGGAGGAGGAAAGAATTGAAGAAACAGTTCTGAAGGAGCAGCTGCAAAAGGCACAGGCAGAGAATGTAGCACTAAAGGAGATATTGCAGCAAAAAGGGCTGCAAGTAGCCACTGTGGTAGACTTATGCATAGAAGCCCTTTAGCACAGATTCCTTTTTGACTCATATGTTGTGTACCTCAAGGAGCAATGGCTCCTATTTCAAATCAAAACTCTAGCCTCCCATGGATCCCTACCTTTCCAATATTGTAGGCAATTCATGGATTTTTACAAAAAATCTAACATGGATGATCAGGCAAAAATAGTAGAGTTTTATGTGCATAACCTTGTGCTGAAAAATCTGGATACTTGGGACCCCAATTTCACAATGGGGGATATGCAGCTAATGGCTCTAGCATCTTGAATGATGAAATAGGACACTAGATCAAAAGAGATATGGAGGGTCATGAGAAGAATAAATAGATAACCCTTACATATAAGGCCAGAATTTTTCAGCCCAAGAGGAGTCATCCTTAACCGTCGAGAGATTGAAAGAGACCCTACACTAGTTGAAAGCTACCTTCCGACTCAAACACAGGTAATAGGCCACTTTGATGATGTTTCTAGGCAGATAGAAGATGAGTGCATTATGGCCAGCCAGAGGAGATGGAACAACCTCCCTCATAGCCTCAAGGACAGGGAGTACCATACTCCAAAAATATTGAGGGATGCATTGGAAAGGGCACCATTATACAAGAGGGCCATGCAGGCCAAAAATATCCAATGGTTTTCACTAAAGTTCAGCCCACCTTTGTTGCTGGTGCTGAATGATGAAAAGGAAACATATGCACAAGATAGAGAATGGGAGAATGCAGAAAAGAATAATGGTTTTTACCCCCTTAGGGAAACTCCCACACTTCTTCCTTAGGAAATCGGGGGGGTTTTCAAAGCCTTGAAGGAAATCCAGGAGGGGGATTAGTTGCTCAGAGGATGAGCAACCATTCAGTAGGGGGGTGATGATGAGCTCCATCATTAGACATATTTGGAGGGGTTAATGGTCACCTTTTTTCCTTCTTAGATCTCTTTTTCTTGTATTTTTATTATTATTTGGTTTTATGATGCTAGTATAAGTGGTGATTAAGGCTAACATACTTTGAGTGCCTAACAAGAGGTTGAGTGCAGAAAATCATGAATTATTAAGCATTTTTTTAAGGATTTTATCATAAAGAATTGGAGGAGACAGCAAGGAGAAGTTATAGGAGGATTGTCCAACCTCCTTAACTCTCAAAGGTAGCCAAAGGATCCCAAATATTCTCTCTAGCAATTCGAATTCCAAAGGCAGCCAAAGGATCCCAAAGATTCTCTCCTGCAATTCGAATTCCAAAGGCAGCCAAAGGATCCAAGAGATTTTCTCTAGCAATTCGAATTCCAGAGGCAGCCAAGCAACTCAATCTTTGTTTACTTGGAGTCAAGTGGACTCAATCACTACTTTCTAGGGAGTTTTTGGTAGTTTCCCTATAGAATAAATAGAGTAGAGATAGATCTAGGAAGGGGTTGGTTCTAGTCGGAACTTTGTTGCAAGCTATTGAGATTTTTATTATTTTACTCAGTGATCAAACTTTCAGAAATGTATGAGTTTATTCCTTTATGAAATGAACAGACTGATTTCATTTTACTTATTTAAGTTTCATATAGCTATGCTTGTGGGTTAGGGCCCAATCCATGTGCCTCAGCTTCTCTGTTGTATTCATTCTCTGCTTTTTGTCATTTCATTAGCTCCGCTTCTGATAATTTCGCTTATGTTTCAAGTTTTTGTTTAGTTTTTCTTCGAGTGCACTGCTGTAGTTTTCATTTTCTTGTGAGTAATAGCATAGAGAGAAAAAACAAAAAACTTTGGATCAATACCCCCTTCTCATCTCTGTCAATAGAGCTCGAGGAGGGCGAACCTTCCCACAGACCCAAAAATTGATTTATGTTCACTGTTTCTAAGATTAGAAGTATAGTTGCATTACCATTTTCCAGTCTTCCTTTGCATGGTATTTTTGCACATTTTTTTGTTTTTCATGCATAGATCAGCATATTTGTTTGTAGGAATTATTGCTAAAACCCATAGCAGCTCCATGGCGCCTTCACTGCTTCATTTCCATCTTTGTCTTCACGGACTGAACACTGTTTTTACGCCTCCATTTCCCTCCTTTTCCTCTTATTTTCAAATTATGTACCTGTTATTGCCTAAATCTACCTTAGGCTGAAGGAAGGCAGAGTCTAGGGTAACATCAAACAACGCTCAGTCTAGTAGCTAGCCCTACCAAATCAGGAGAGGGCTCTCTCCGGGTCAATCTCAGCAAAAATAATCAATAGGGCTTGAGATGACTTAAAATAAAGGCTGATTTTAGGCTAGGTATACATATAAAATAGTTTGATTTGATTTTGGGGGGTTTTGTTGGAATCAAAGGGAAAGGCAGTTTTGGGTCCGGGGATGAGGCCTAGTTTTTGCAGAGTTCTGAATGGGGCAAGGAAGGAAATTGTTTTGATGCTTTGGATTGAATGAATGGATAGTTCAGACCGGTGAGGAGCTGAAGAGGGCAAGAGGCTTTCCAGAATCCTCTTCAAACCGATGAAAACATGGAAAATTAAACAAAATTGAAGGCAAAGCAAAGCAATCTAATGAATTCCACCTTTATCACTCATTTGTTTAATTCAAGAAGAAAGGAGAAGGGAAATGATGCACATAAACATAAATGAACTTACAATCACATAGAGAAACACACCATCAAAACATAGAGCCACATGGATCCCAACGAGTGCTGCAAACCCTGGTCTATTCCTTTGCCAAAATTGCAAAAGATGAAATGTACAATGAAGTGCCAAGCAATCCCAAGTGTCCAACCCTGAAAATGACTGATGAATTACATGATATAGACAATCCTAACTCATCCCCATGCCTCTAGGGGTCGATCTCACCATTCTAGGAGCTGTTTCAACCATATCTAAACTAAGAACTGGAAAATAGGCAATGAAACAACTTGCCTCTATATGATAGGAAACATATTCATTCACTTACATTTCACTTTTTGGTGAATGAATCTACTAAGATGAGTAAAAATGTGCCAAAATTACATCATATTCATGAAATTACATCAAGTTACATCAAGAGTTACATGAAAAAGTCAAACTAGCCAAAACTAGGTGAAAAATTGAACTGCTGAGTGAAAAATAGGCCAAATTTCCCAATGCGTCGCGCCTGAAATCTCTATGCATGGCACAACTTTTAGGCTGATTTTGAGGGCCTTCCCGAAGTCCAAATTGAGCGCAGGATAGCTTGTTGGAAATCCTTGCCTGTCTACTTTCCAAATCAAGTGGAATTTCTAGATTTGGTTGCCATTTGCCCCTCCAAAAATCAAATCTCCCAACACTGCTTCCTGTGTGTCCAAAAAGTGGCAAAAGGTCATTTTAAGGGTGTTTTTTACCCTTTAGGCAACCCAAAACTTGTCAAAATCCTTAGATAATGGGTAGGCATGCATAAATTTTGATGAAAAATCCAGAAATGCAAATTTTTCCTCCAAAAGAGCTGCCAATTATAAGCGCGCGCCAAGTGGCGCTACGCGTGGGGCAGGAAAATCTGTGTTTAGGCCAAAAAATTCAAAATTGACAAAAAGTTTCCCAATTTTCCTGAAATTTGGGCTGAAGGTCCACCATCAAGCACTATGCTGGGCCAAAGAAGCTTCGGCCAAAATTTGGAGTCTATCATGCCTTTTGCGACGCTTTAGCGCCCTCCTTAGCCTTGCCTTCAGGATTTTGATCCTCGCTTTGCAAACATGATTTCGCGCCCAATAATGGTTTTTCATGTGCCTGAGCATGTTCTTTTCCCTATTTTCCTTCTCCAATAGCTTCTCAAGATGAATATTGACCCTCTCAAGCCAATTCTCTCTATCAGCCTCAATCTCCCGCTCAATGGGTGTCATCTCGGTTTGGCCTCTTTGGGCAACTTGCCGGTTCTCACAGATGTTTTGCAACTCCATGATTGTTTGCTGATATTCCAGATGTTTTTTTCGCTGCTCCAAGTATTTTATAATCCATTGGGCTCTCTGCAACTTGACGGTCAAAGTATCTATCTCCGCCTTCTGCTCCTGAATGGTCTCTCTCAACTTTGAGCTTGGAGAGCTCAAAACCTCATCAATAAGTATGAAATCAATATCCTAGCCTCCTGAAGGGCCCTCATCCTACATAGGCCTCTTACCTCTGTCCTGTACATGTACCTGTTCTGCTGATGATGGCAACGAGACCCCTTCCACCCCAGGTGGAGATAGTACTCGCCGAGCTGCTGCAAATAATACTCTGGTGCCTCTCTGATAAGTAATAAACACTGGCACACTGATAGGGTCTGTCTCGTGACCTTCAGGCTGATGTGAAGGTTCACCTGCATCATGGACAACCTCCAGAGGAACCTGAGGGGCTGTGAAGAAGTCAAGGGAAATGAAATCCTCCCATGAAATATCCTACAATCCAAGCTGATGTACAACCACAATCTTGATGAGTGCATAGTGATAAATATTGTTGTACTGCTGCTCGGGAGTTTTCTTCTGCACAAGAGTGGTCATTCTCTCGATATTCTGGCACATGAAATAAGGTATGTTCATCATCCTCACTCTTGTGAAATGTATCAATAACCTGATGTGGTAGGCATAGAGGCGTGAAAACCGGCCCTCACAACTAAAATATCTGATAATGAGTTTCATCAGAGGCGCATAGGATTCCTTTAGGAACCGGAATGGGAATACTCTGCTGAGTTGACTCACAAAGCTAGGCCTTATGTATGATTCATAATGCACTCTGTCCACCTGTTGTCTTTTGTTCCACTATTCACCCACATTCAGTATTCCGGTTGCTTGAGAGATGGTCTCCAGTGTCAAAGTGAAATTTACACCAGCAAGAGTTACCCGACCATCATGTAAATGCAATAAAAACAAACTAGCTAACTCCTGATGATGATGAATCCTAGCAATCATCTCACAATACTGATAGCATGAATGCTCTCGAAAACATGCCATGGCAAGTGGGCAAGCCTGCAATTGAGTCAATGAGGTGGGCTCTTCTCTTACATGTCTGCCACCTTTACGAGGCCTTCTCAGTGCATGTAGCTCAGTGGTAGAATCACTATCTCTGTCATATGATGTATCAGTGTTTGTCTCCATGATGTCCATGCAAGGTATATGTTGGCTTGTATGAGTTGAAAATGAGAATTCGGTGTTTTATTCCAATTGCCAAATATATGGTGGTAAGAGAGGGACTGTGGAGAAATAGGGCAGTAGGAACAATGGACCTCAATCAAGTGATAACTCAAGTATAGGGACAATGGACAGCCACTTGACTGTTTGGGAAAACTTGGGTTTTGGGACTTTTTATAAGTGAGATGGGAATGGGAGAGTGATTGGAAATGAAATGATTCAGGGATAGGGAAATGGGGCTTAGGAATGAGTGACCTTTAGAGATGTAGGGAGATGGGAAATGGATTGTAATGATAATGTAACAGTGATGGGAGGAATAACAAGAGGGGAATGAAGTATTTGGCACCAAAATCAATTTTAGAACTCCAATTTCAAAACCTTAAGGAGGCACTTCTAGGGTTTGGCTTTTGTGTATTCAAATTCTCAAAACCAATCACATAACCAACAGCAAGCACGAGTTATGGGCCATGAAAGATCGCATGAACTTACTTGGAGTGAAGGAGACCGATTCAATTTGGATTTTTGTGAAGCAATGACAAAATTTTGGCTATCTGTCATGTGCGCCGCGACAGCGGCCCAGTGCGTCGCGACCGTTGTATGCGCCGCGTCAGTTCAAAAATGCACAGTGGTGAGCAGCCCTATGCACCGCGACCACCGCCCAATGCGCCGCGACAGTAAACTTCACCCACAGTCCGCCCTTCAAACACTGTTTCGCCCTCCATGATTTGTCTTAGCTCAATGATGTCTCTTGGTATGCAAATGGATTGTTGAATATGAAAATATCTTATATATATCAAAGAATTTGATTTTTCATTTGGAAAACCCACTTTCTAATGTTGCAGACTTTGGCACTTTTTAAATAAACTTTGTTTCGTTTCCTTTGTGCTTTTGATTTTTGAGCTGAATGATGAACTTCTTGTCTGTCTTTGCAGGGATAGTTGGCATGGGATTTTGGCAAAGGTGACCAGGGCTGCACATGGAGTACTTTACAACTAAAAAACTTTGAAAATTACATTGCATTTATTACCAAAGATGAAATAGACGATTTTTCTTCAAAACGGAGTTTTGAATAAAAATCATTATCAAGCATTATGATGATGAAAATTTTTGCACTGATACCTTATTTCGAACCTCCTCATATGTCTGCTAACCATTATTAGGCATTTTGAGACCAGATTGATCAAACCCTAGACCTAATGAGACTAAAAACCCTAAAATTACTCTTTGCCAACTAGGAGACCAAAAATGACTGTAAATGATTTTGATGAACAGACATGGACCAGCAGGTACATGACATGAGGGATATGAGTGACAAGACCCTTCTGTCAGATGATCCATGCTCCTAATGGAATTCAGTTGACTGAACTGAGTGAGACACCTAAAATGAAATGCAACAAGAGAAATTTGATCTCTGACGGAGGGATGAAGATACTGACTCTAACAGCACCCACCTTTTATCCCTCAAAACACTTAAAATATCCAACCCACCTTATTCCTTTGTTCTTGTTGGTCAGGGTTGCCCTACCCTTTTTAACGCAAAACGCTGGAAAACAATTGAAATTCGATCTTCGCCTTTCCTCCTCGAAATTCCCGCTATTGCATTTCACACTTCGCATCGTTTTCCCTTTTTATTTAATACTTACCGCTCATTTTCACGGATTGTGATAACTTCGTTTCATCGCACATTGCACTACGCATCTTTTTCCCTTTTTCTTTAAGACTTACCGCTCCTTTTCACCAATTGTGATAACTCTGTCGCATCGCACTTCGCATCGTTTTCCTTTTTATTTTAAGACTTACCTCTCCCAACGCCGATTGTGATACTATCATTGCACTCCACCGTCGGTCCCACCTCCACGTCATCCATCACACTTAGCAAACTTTTCTTGAACAACACTTCTACTATCACTCCAACTTTGCGATATTGCGATTGTGACATCACATTTCGCACTTCGCAGTTTTTATCCCCATCGCAAATCACAAATTGTATTTTATATTTGGTTCCTTTAACACTTACCACTCCCAATGTCGATTGCGATATTCTTCGTACTCTGCTGCCAGTCCCACCACCACGTCGCCCAGCGCATTTCGCACTTCGCAACTTTTCATGGACAACACTTTCGCTACCCATCAAACTTTGAGATATTGCGAACTACAATATCGCATTTCGCACTTCGCAACTTTTTCCACATCGCAAATCACAAATCGTAGTTTTTACCCTGTCACACTTCGCAATTTTTACCTCATCGCATTTCGCACCTGGCTCTCGCTCCCGAACAGCACTTCCGCTATCCCTCTAACTTTTCGATATTGCGATTGAGATATCGTATATCTCACTTCTGTCCTCCATTGCAACTCCGCCATCACACTTTTCAAATTATTCCGTTCCAAAGAATATTTTGCGCCATAATAAATATTTCATAAGGTTTAAACCCTTTCTTTCCACTTCTAAGCCTGGTTTCAGGTGTTTATCCCTCCATTAGAACCTTCAACCCTTTCTTCTCCAAGCTGCAAATTAACACTTTTTCAATTAGAATTAAGTCATGGATAGCTTATCTGCATGGATAAAAGGAAGGTAGATAGAGCATAAGATAAGTAGGGTGTGTTTAGGCGATTGGACAAGTTAAGTATGGTTCAAATTAGTTTCCTTTCTACAATTTAAATTAGTTTACTTTCCGCCATTTCTTTTCAGCAATTTAATTTAGTTTCCTTCTGTCATTTCCTTCCAGCAATTTACTTTCCAGTTCTTATCATATTTGAAGAAATAGCACCCTTTCATAAGGAAATAGAGGATTACGTGAGAAAAATGCATCTGTTGTTTATATTGCACTGTCACCTCCAAGTTTGTAAGAACCCCGGGTTGATAAAGTAAAGTAGGACAGCCCCTGGGAGTTGCAGCACTCTTGGTGCAATACCAGGGCTCACCAACTATTGCAGAAGGAGGGTCAAAATTTTGAAGTTGAAACAAAAGGAACCAAGAACCATGATTGCAGAGACAATTGCAGGAGGAACTAATATGGTGGTTGGAGTAAGTCTATTTCTTTATTCAAAGGGTCGAGTGTGTCTCAACCTGATTTAATCTACTAGAGAAAGTGTCGATTGGGTTTTCCCCTTCATAGGGGCTTTCCCTACCTGTGCGCCTACACCTTGTGTTCTTGTCTTTGCAATATTCATGTTGGAATTTATTTAATGAAAGGAAAACTAACATAATCATCATATAATTTCAAAATTAAATGTCAAGATAAGATAATCAAATTGAAGAATCTAACTCGCATAATTCCCTAGATTTCTAAACGAAGGAGAGGTATTAGACCTCATTTTAGTCACATAATTAATTCGTTCTATTCAAGAAGTTTGAGGAAAATTCATAGCGAGAAAGAGGTTAAGGATAGTGATGAAAGCAAGAAGGTTTATTTGTTTTCCTTGTGCATCAATTCTTTGTTTGGCAAGCTTGCACGTATGGGAAGAAATCTATCTTTGTTTAAATTTTGAGCTAGAGAAGAGCAGCATATCGATTTATAGAGAGAAGTATTGTTGTTTGGGTGGCTGGCATGTCATTTGGTGAGTTCTCTTTATCAAAGGTGTTGGAAGTGTTCCTTGAATTTCGAAAATTTTTTGGTCTTTCCCCTGTGGAGGGGTGTTTCCCTGGCCTAGAACCTATTTATGGTGTTCTTGTTTGCATTGTGAACTTCTATATTGGCATTGTCTTGATGATGAACACAAAATAATGATGATGATGATGAACTAACATTATATCACAATAATTTTCAATATAATAAGAGAAAACATTATAAAATAAACCCTAATTCAGTTTGCCCTAGTTTTTCTCAGCATCTATGGCCTTGGAAGATTTTCAATGTAGAAACAAAAAATTGCTTGAAATCAAATGCAACGCAAAACTAAATCATGCACCTACTAGCCAAGCGCTTGGTGGGCTAAATTTGAGCAGTACTTCAAAGAGTTTTTTTCACGTATATGACTCCAACACTAGTTAATCATTCAAATCAAGATATGTGAATGAAAGTACTTGCAAAACAAGGGAAGGAAGAGAAGTTAGATGTGATAAATAATTAATAAAATAGAAGAAAAAGCATACCAGTGCCTTATTCTGAATTAATAGAGTAATTGTTTCTCCTATTGCCCTACATGAAAAATGACAGTTTATGGTATTTCACTCAAATACAAAGACAATTGTCAAAGAAAGACAAATAATACATGATTTTTTTTAATGGAAATTTTTCTTATTTCTTATAAAACTTTATGTAACTCCCACTCGGTCAAGACATACAACACAAATATCAAACAAATTTTGTTGTCTCACCTAAACCCTTACCATTTTGAGCTATTTGCTTCAGATAGTTGTTCCACTTCAACACATGAATTGAAACTAGTTGTCCTACATATATTCATGATACCATTGAGGCAAACTTAGATTAAATTTGACCAAATATTATTTTTATTATTGTTTTTGGTAAGTAAGATTGATTCTATTAAAAAGCATATAGTACAAAATAGAGTTACAATCAAGAGAAACTAGAAAGCGGGGAAGCCGAAAATGATAAACTATCAACGTCGGTCACGAGAAGCACACAAGAGAGAAACATAGAGGACAAGGAAGAGAAACATGAGAAATATAAGAGACAAATACAAGAATTTACCCAGAATGAGATAAATTATCTATACGACCTTTCTTTCCTTTCTTTTTTATAACTTTAACCCAATTGTCATGGTGCGGGCAGGCTAAAACCACTCGAAGACTGTTTTTGACTAAAGTTAGAGTCTCCTTATCCGAGTCGGAGGAGGACTCATGTGCTCGCTTCTGAGAACTCGAAGAAACATTGGGCCCCCAGGATCTTTCGAGGGCTTATCCTTCTCCTATTTCACTACATCCACATCTGCTTCAATCTCATCCTCATCCGAACTGAAGGAATCAATGTCATCCATGGGAGGCGGACCATAGGGTTTCCAACTTTTAGAGTTGGATTTGTGATTTCTTCTCTTCTTTTGGGTGAGGAACATAGTGCAGGAGTTCTAAATATGCCATCTTTTATGGTAGTGCCGACATCGGAAAGCAGTATTCTCATAGTCCAGGGACTGTGTCCAATGGAAATCACCAACCTTGAGATTGATTTGCTCGGGTATACCTTTACTTATGTCAATTTCGGCACAGATTCTACCATATGTGTAAATTCCCTTCTCCCCCCTAGAAGGATCCATTTCCAGAAAGCGACCCAGAGATTTTCCAATTCCTTGAAAGATCGAAAAGTGTCGTAAGTGAGCAGGTAAATTTGGAAGCTTGGCCCAAATAGGTAGCTTGGTAATGACTTTCGTAGAAGGGTCGAAGTCTGGGAACCAAGGGGTGAGAAATAACCCTACTTTTCCCCAAAACCATGGACCACCAGTTAAAGCTTTTTGATAATCTTCATTGAAAGCAAACACCACTATAAAGAAACCCTTCAAGCAACCAAAAAAAAAAAAAACTTATTGTTATTGGTCCATGTGGAGTGAATCCATTGGTAGAGATTTGCGGTGCGAGGCCATAATCCATTGAATCTGTAGATAATGACCAATTCTGCATAAACTTGACGTTGGTTTTCAAGTGCCGGGTGGGAAATTTCTACAGAGGGTACATCCTCCAATTTATCAACCAAAAAAGGCTTGGGAGCCTTAGAGGGTTGAGAATCTTTCTTGGGAGGTTGTGCATGGACGAAATCCTTGTAAGAGAAAGCATGAGCAGAATATGGCTGACCTACTGCCCCTCCTCGAAGACGAATGGTTAGAACCACAATAGCATATTTTTCAATATTATAAAATAGGAGCGGAAAAGAATCCTCTAGCTGTATACCTCCATAGAGAAATCATTGAAGGGTAGATGGAATCCCCAGTCTAATTTAAAGGGCATGCGAAAGGTTTTTCACCAAATCCAAAGAGAGAACCCATAGAAGCATGGTTTTCCCAAAGAGAAGAGTGATCTAAATCTGAAAAGAGGGGATTATAAGATCTGGGATGTTGGGGTCTCCACGTCTGGGCACCCACCGAGTTGTCCATCTCCCGTCATAGCCCTGCAAACGGGCTATAATAGGGAAGTGGGATTTTGTTTCATCAACTAATCCATAACCAGATATGGCTTGCCTGTCTGCACTGCAAACTGATCTGCAAGTAAAAAAATATCTAGAAGCAGATCCATGAAAGAGAATGACGGATCTTTCTTGACGCCAAGGTTGGCCCTGGAAATAGAAGGTTTCTCGACATGCTTAAAATCCTTCAAACGCTTGAGATTCTTCCAGGGTTTAACCCACACCTTGGTTTTCCATAGCTTAGGCTTGTCGTCGTCCTCAACCTTTATGGTCAGATGATACATAGTCTCCGCCACCACTTGCTTTTGTGTCACACCCACTTGTCGAGATGATATATCGCCATTCTACTGCTTGTTGTGCTCATCAATTGCAAAGCGCCCCAGACCGGGCGTCTCTATTGAGTTCTAAAAGTATTTCACATCACGCAATTCTTCAGGGGTTCCCATGGCCACCTCACATATCAGATGCACAGAGAATCGGAGGATGGACCCATGTGCAAGATAAAAACAAAAACTAAGTCTCCCTTCGATCCTCATTGTGTAGGGAAAGAAAAGCTTCATAAACGCACCAAGTCTTGTCTACCCAGTAGATCATGGGCAAAAAACTTGAGGCGACACTAAGTCGAAGCTCTCCAGAAATCCTAACCCTGTTGCATCGTGATGCCTCCATCGTTCCTCCAATATTTCTCCTCGACAAAATATTAAATTTAATTGCATGAATAAATAATAATTAAAAGGACTTGCATGCATGAATACCTAAACGAGCTCCTCTTGGTTTCAAGAATAAATTATTGGATAAGTTTAATATTAGAGAAAACCTCCCTTCACTCGACGAAGTCAACATTGAATTTTTTGTTGCTCTATTGGATTGGGGGTGTTTTTCTCCAAGATTAATGTTAGCATATAAAATTAACATTAACATTAAAATATAACATATAACATTATGTATAAGGGTGGAATGAGGCAATTATTCATTAACATATAACATTCATTCATTAATCATAGACACAAAATACTTCATCTCAAAAAAACATATGATCAAAAATATGTTTTTTATAATATGGTACGTGATGTTTCTAATGATATAACTATTACAATAATTTCTTTTAATTTTTCTTTATTTTAGAAAGGGAATTTCTGGTCTCATTCTACAAGCCCTCTTCTCCATGACATGACCTCAAACTTACTCAAAAAGTGCAAGAGATTAAGGACTCTGATCTTGACATACAGAAAGGCAATTTTATGATCTCAATAAATTCCAAGCAAACAAAGTAAGTGAAGGTATGAGGTAATTTTACAAGATCTAAAGTCTTCAAAAATCGTCTATCAAGCCTTCGTTCTGGACAAATTTTGAGTGATCACAGTCTCCAAATTGAAAGGCATGTTCATGAGTCTCTTTTGGAAGCCATAAAAGGTTTGTCATTGTCACCTTTTCAAAGGGGGCCAAAATCACTATTGAAAGAGGATACACCTTTTCATAAAAGAGATCCAAGATCGATGGTATTAATGACCTCGTTTTGAGCAATCCTTGTTGAAATAATTCCAAAAACCATAACCTACACATGTGCATCAAGAAATCGAAATTATGAGCATGTAAAGAGACATATAGCAATTATTCATTAACATATAACGATCATTCATTCATTCATTAATCATGCCTTTAAGGGTGTCATCATTTATTGATTTATTTGTACATTCACAATATTTTATCTAAATAAATTTTATCACAAAAAATATGTTTACATAATACGAAACAAAATCAGTCTAATTTTTTGCAACAAAGAAATCACAACATTTTATTAAGATAGTATAAAGTTACATGTGCACATGCCATGAGGCATTCAACCTCTCAGTCAAAAATGTGGAGTAAAAAAAAATGGGCTCTAAATATACAAGTGCAGCCATTTTTTATCACGTTTCTTTATCTTTTTTAATATTAAATTAGTGAGGATGTATTAATCTTGGCCCCAGTTGTTGTGGTCTCTAGTGTAATATGTCTTGTTGTTGACCTAGTCCTATGACTATGTTGTTGCAAGTGGGGCGAAGCATCAATTGCAATAATAAATAAATGTTAAATTCATATTTATAATTATTATTATTACAAATGTTTTATTAATAAAGAGAGTAGTAGAGTGTTCTTTACCTGCTTCAGTATTGTAAGGATGCAAAATACTTTCGGATGTGGCCATATGTTCCTCCTCTTCTCTGGCCACATCCTATACATGCTCTGGTGTAGAAACAAGAAAGGTTATAATTAATACACCATTTGCATTTAAATATTTTTAATTATATTCCATATTACAATTTTTTTATAACACATGAAATGCCTCTAGTACCGAGTTGAATATTAGTCTCAAGATCAGGCACTCCACTCTCAGTAGCCTCATCTGTTGTATCTACATTTCTTGCCTACTTTTTACAATCAATCACATTACTTTATGGCAAAAAATAATAACCAATAGATTGTACAAGTAATGTTTTATAAATTCTATTCATTGCTTTTATTTTCCTGACTGTTATATTGGTGGTGGAAGACTATGAAGTTGACAAGATTGTCCTTTATTTAACCATGGCTTGATAGTCGCACTTGAAAGCAAGCTTTAGGTCTTCCTCCATGGGACCCTCTTATAATTGTGACCCCTGCAATTTTTCATTAGAACATGATTTTTTCTTATTTTGTGATATTAAATTAAAACTGTTAAGAAATTATAATTTGGATACAAATTATTTTTTTATATAATTACAATTTATGTGGAAAGTTTCGAGTAACCACCCGAGCCAAGATGATGTTTCCCATGTTTGGTTATTCTAGCCTTTGTGGCTATGGAAGTATCTCGAAGCCTATATTTAAAACATTGAAGAAATTACTTAGATGTCGTAATGATGGTAAAGCATCATAATTACATTATTAAAATTTCCTCATACCATCCTAGTCTAGGTGGAGTCTTACTTGCTTTTCGAAGTGCCTTCTCGTAGGCATCTCCCACAAGCACTCTCCACTCCATCTCTGGAATCGATGGAGGGCGCTCATGCAACCTGGCCCATTCCAATTGAGACCTATATTGGTCTTGCAAATATTTTAAATGTAGGCATTCCTTTGATGCAACTCCATATTTGTGTAAGGTACCCTCACCGAATAGGCGAACCATCATGTTAATAAGTTCATGTTTTAACTTGGAACTTTGCGAATAGTTGGCACAAATATTTCCAAGGATATGTCATACAAATGCCTATAAAATACATCACTTCCTGGTCTTGCAAATATTTTAAAATGTAGGTATTACTTTGATGTAACTCCAGATTTGTTGAAGGTACCCTCACCGAATAGGCGAACCATCATGTTAATAAGTTCATCTTTTAACTTGGAACTTTGGGATTTCCAGTTTGTGTGAATAGTTGGCACAAATATTTCCAAGTTTATGTCATACAAATGCCTATAAAATACATCTTCTCCTACAAACTGATATTATCATTAGTTTAAAATAATCACATATTATACGTTAATTCCATATAGGTTGTACTTAATATTTAAAACACTTCTTAATTACCTGGAAGTTTCTCTATTTTCATGGGGACATTGTTGTCATCTACCAAAAAATTGATCAGTAGTGATCCCGTGCTAGTAACATAGGAAGATCCAAGAAAGCTCATTTCAAATTGTGCAATCGGATCATGCTTTTCATCCATAGCATTATGTGTAGATCCCAATGTATGTTGTTCAGGGGGTGCATATCTTGTTGTGGGTGGTTGAGCGATTGTAATAGTCTCAATGACCGGTGACTCACTCTCAGGTGGAGCATGGAGGCTGCTACCAACATCAAACCGACCCATATTCATACCATGAGGATCGTAATTTTCCAAAAACTCCTATAAAATAAAGAGTTTTTTATAAAGGATGAGATAACTAAATAATAAACAAATAAATGGGATAATTAAATGAGTTTCTCACCCCATACCAACAAAATTGTTGTAGAAAGGTTTTGATTTCACCTTTTATCTCATCTGTCTGAGGCTCAATCAGAACTAAAGAATTAAGTTTCTTTTTTGTTTTAATTTTAAGCTTATTTATTGCTTGGATTGGATTGACGGACATAAAAATTACATCATCGGTAACCTCTTCCTCGTGAGCATCTGTGGGCTGCTCTAAGGTTGGTTCCTTCCCCTTATCACCTCATTTATCAAATAAATGTAAATTTAAATTCATCCACAATTAATCATCATTATATTAATAAGAAAATCGTTATTGACATATGTCTAAATTTATATAGAAATTTCATGTTATATCATGGCCAATATAAAAGGTTCTAAATTTATAAAAAGTTCATCATCTTGGAAGAGGCATTATGAAAAGATCAATATATATTCCATATTGTATAGAAACAATACTTAAATGTACTCATATTATTGTACATTGAATTACTTAAATGTGCTCATATTATGTTGGTCCTATTTCCATTAAGAAGTCTTTGAAACCTATTAAGATATCATATTTTGTTTGCTCTAGAAATTCAAACAATGACTTTGATTATTCATTAAGATTTTTGTCAAATACATTGATCATTTCAATGATCTTTGTCATTTTCATTGGTGGCATAGGGAAATTGATTCTGCAATTAGATTTCTTTCACTTTTTACAACTTCTTGTATGGAAATGCTCATGCACTTTAGCAAGTTTTGAATCTAAATGGTTTGTGTTACATACTATGTATTTGTACAAAAAGTTTTGAATTTTTGAATTATTATCCCTTTATTTATTGGACCATATGTTTTTATCCATAACAAACCATGTTCATGTTCACTTCCCCTATTTTAAAATTCAGTTACAAAGTAGTAGCCTAATATTTTTTCCAAATAATGTGTGGTCATGACATATCAGTTGCTTTATGGCATTTATTTTGTGTCTATAATAACAGCTACATGTGTTAGATATTTTTTATGATGTAATCAATGTCACCATATTCCAATGTCTCAATATTATTTATCGTTTTTCTATTGTTAAACAGCTCAATCAATGTTCTCAGTAATCATTTTCACCGATGTTATGCACTTGTAAATGTGATGAAAAAAATTGGAGGGCATGGATACCAAATCCTTGTGAATATATATTTCTTAATTATTTGTAAGTAATCAGGAGAGGTGTCCATGTTCCTAAAATATATGTATACAATATCATATTTCAATATCTTTTCTAAATTTTCTTTGTACTTAATATATTTTTCCAATATTTCCCTTCCTCTTAGTTCTCCTTTTATTATTTGTATCCATGTGCAAGAAAGGAATTTTTAATTATTATTCGCATATTTTCAAAAGCAAATTTATTGTATGATATGAAAATCATTTCTCGCTTGCAACAATTCCCATTGTACAATTTTTTGGTTGTTGAATCTTTCTATATTGTCATTTTGTAAGCCTTGGTCAAAAACTCCTGTAAATAAAGTTAATAAAGGAAAAATAATAACCATGGTCATGGGACACTTATTCCAAGTTGAATGTTGGGAAAAACATCCTAGTGTGGGTGTTCATTTGGTTTATTATGGCTAAGGAAATTGGTAAGGCAATGGCAAAGGCTTTGGAAATGAAAAGTGGCATTAATTGGCATTTTATTTATGAAAATAATGGAAATTAGGAGAAAAGGAAGGTGAAAGGTCACAGGTTGCATGTGAGGAGGAAAATGAAGGAAACTCATGGAAAATTGAAGAAACTAGAGGCCTCGTTAATAAAAAGGCTTCTAAGGATCAGTTGGTACCTTTTGTTAGTTCAATATTCTCTCTCATAGCCTTGGACACACAGAGTTTTCTTGGAGCACTCTAGCATTGATCAAGGAAATAAAAGGAAGGACCAAGAAGACAAAGGGAAACAAATATCAAGCAAGGAAGAGCGGGATCAAATAGCTACAACAGGTTTACTTGTATTTATCCATTTACATGTGTGATTTCCTTGCTATATTTGGCATGCATGGTACATGCATGTGTCTATTTGGTTCTATTGTTGTCATTGGCATGGGATTTTCTAAGTGTGACAATGTTCTTCATCCTAGTATTTTGATTCTCAAATAGCCATGGTGTCATCGTTTCTCTTGTATTTGGTTAGTTTGGAATTTCGAATGGTTTCGAAACTGAATGATGTGGTCTCTAAAAGAAAGAACACATGGCCAAGAAATCCTTGAATCAGAGTGGGATTGCGGTAAAGTCGTATTTTGTGTTCCTAGGTAGGCCTAAGCATCCTCGACCCAATGAATAGAGGGTCAATATACGGTAAATACCAGAGGTTTGTGCCCTCTATCAGGCCTAGGAATCCTCTACCGGTGTATGGCAGGATATAAGGTAAATCCTGGAGGGTGGAGTCTTTATTAGGCCTAGGAATCCTTGACCGTTGAATGGGGGGATATATAGTAAAGCCTAGAGACTAGGAAGCAAGAAAATTTCTCACGGTGTAGGCGGAGAAATTCGATAGCATCCATGCTTGTTTAGGGCCTAGTGATCTGGTGGGGATTACGGTAAATTCTAAGGAAACCTCATTTGGTTTGGTTTTGAGTCCCATATTCATGATTGGAATATGGCACAAGGGTTATTGGCTAAAAGAAATATTTGTTTCAACCAATCTATGGTCGGGTGGTTCATGGAAGTCCCATACATGTTTGGCTTTTGCATTCATTGATAAGAGCTTCTTCTCCTTGGTATTTTATGTGTAAATGTACTAGTTTATATGTGGATTTTATGGATGTTATATCCTTGTTTTTTTTGTTGGTTACATGTTAGTTATGAGTATGTTTTATGACAGGCTTGATGTATGGTTCTCATCATATTTTGATTAAAAAATGAATATATGATGTATATATGTCCTGATAGATGATAATGGAGCTATTGTGATAAGGCAACAATAATCCTTTACAAATATAAAATAAGGATGAGACCCATATGCTCAAATCTGTATTTGTGACCTGTAGATTACATATTTGTGACATGTTTGAAAAAATTCTTGTCATGGCTAGTAGGGTTCAGATCAAGTATTTGTATCAAAGTTTGCATTAGTATCTTTGTTCCGATGTTATTTATCATTTCTAAATTTTTCATGAAGTTCTAGATAGTGGCCTAAGTCTTGGCCCTGAAAAAGTGGCACAAAATTTGGGATCATTGGGACGGAACTAGCTAGAAAATTCCACAGTAGTTGGTTGCCTTGTTGTGGGAGCGATTGGAAGGCCTCAGTTGCTTACAAAGCTTGTCATGGGAGCGACTAAGGGTCTAATTTAGACAAATGATGAGTTTTCTCAGGGGTTGACCACCTGGAAGAGTTGGTTGGCTCCTGAAGGTTATGTAATATGTGTGGAAGGTCAGATTGGTTGTGTTATGTGGGTTCCACTTACTTAAGGTGAACTAGGAGGTTGAATCACATCATAGTAGTCTCTCATCACATGTTTACCTCAGTGGACCGGTTAGCTTGGGTAAATTTGGGAGGAGGGTGTTACACTGGTATCAAATCATGGTTCACCCCTTGGACTAGATGGGCGATTTGTTGGTCATGCAAACATGTCGATTGCATATGTGTTTTGTATTCTTGTGGTCTATTTGCTTGTTTTGTATGCATGGTGATGGTCATGGCTGCAGTTTTGCTGCCATGTGGAATTTAATGGTGTTGATGATTTGATGTGTTATCATGAGTGTATGTCAATTATGCATTGGTTATGAATGTTAATTTTTGTATGTTTTTATGCATACGTTGACATGGTGATAATTGTCGTGCTTGATGTCATGATATGTGGTCGGTATGGTAATGCTTTGGTAGCTAGATAATGGTTGAAATGATGTTCATTATTGTTATGATTATGATTATACATGTATAGTGCTAATCTGGTTGATCTTGTAGATGAGATATCCTCCCCTAAACTATATTAAGGTATGTTGATTATGTTATGTTTTGGTTTAGATGACATAGTATACTAGTAGGAATAATATCAAAGATGACTATCAAGATGGTAGACTATTATTCATGAGATTCTCGCTATGAGTCAAATGAGTAGCATGGTGGTGGGAGTTCTTCTGACTTAACAGACACATTGAGAATCTTGAAGATAGGAATAGGGATTTTCAAAGAAGATAATGACATAGTCATGCAGGAACAAGAGAAACAAGCAGTTAATGCAGTAACCCTTTAGAGTTTGTCACAATTGCAAAGATAGGGACCGCTTCAAATCAGCCATGGACATGAGGACAAGACAAATGGGGAATAGGGCAATATATATCTTGGTGGGCACAGGTCGAATAGAGGTGACATGATCAGAGATGTCATGCCCTTGGATACTCTAGATAAGAGAGGTGATGGACACAGGCTTTACTCTAGTTTTGGTTTTAACAGACACTATGATCATCGTCGTTATCATCCTTATAGGAGGAGTGACAGGAGATATTTCCTATAAGAGCTCAAGAAATAAAATCCACCTAACTTTGATGGGGACTTGAATAAACCGGAATAGGTTGAGGCATGGTTACTTGGGCTGAAGAAATTCTTTGAGTTGCATGAGTACACATAGAACATGAAGGCCATTATAGTTATCTTCAACCTCAAATGGAAAGTAAACATCTAGCAGGAATATGTGAAGCGGGTTAGAGACATCATGACATAACACTTGAGTTGACATGAATTTAAGAGACTCTTCAGGAAGAAGCTTTGGAATACTTTAGAAATGAATGGCTAATTGAGGTACCTTTCTCAACAAGTAAAAGTAATATTGTCTTTGTGGTGGGGGGTGAAAATTTGTGAGAATTCCTAAAATGGAGTAACCTTAGTTGATACACATTGAAGAGTCATTATGCTTAGGAAAATGAGGAATTCAAATACAAGAGAGTGAGAGTATGCGCTAGATGAAGAAAATAAGAAAAGGATGCTCAAAAGACTGTAATAATACAAGACAACGATTAATATTCAAAAAGTTAGAAGGGATAAAAGCCAAAATAAAAGCATAGTGATACATGAAGTTGCAAACCATCATCAATCCTAATGAAAAAATCCTCAAGAGTGGAAAGTCATTGAAGTGATAAATCAGTTTGATGATTATATAGATGTCGCATGGGAAGAATCCTTGATGGTTCCTGAGTTGAATGAAGATATAAAGTTGGTAGAGGTAGGCATTGTCAACCTTTGATTGGTAGAGAATGTTGAAAGCATAGAGGTTGAGAGTTAGGACATATGATACATGATCATCCAAATCCTTATGTAACAAGTCATCTATGTTAAATAATTCCTTATGTTTAAGAATTATTTTGGGAACATTTACATGTTATTGACGATCTTCATAGTGGTATCAACTCGACAACCATGTAAATGTGAGAGATATGTTGTTCCTTGCAATACCCCAGAAAAAAGTGAAATTTCTTAAATATTAAAGGAGATAATAACATACTACTCCACATAAAAGATATTAGAACTGTACCCCTTATATGGTTTACTATTTGAGGAGGATACCTCAAATTTTTTCAAACATTACAAGGAAGTGATGCAACCACAAACACGACATTTTACATACTATAAAGATCAAAATTGTTAGATCGATGAAATAAACCTTTTAGTAAAATAAACCAAATTTGATCAATTAAACACTAATAGAACATTGACTATCCTATGACTAGCTCCACCTACTACAATATAGTAAAAAGGCCCCCCTCCTTAAACAAATGTTGCACCGTCATCTACCCCTCTACGAGGGTGATGAAGATACTAAAAATCATTGGTTCGTATGTGAGAAAAATTGGGTTGCGATGGATATACCACACAAAAATAAAAGCAAATTGCAAAGTGTGTTGGAGAATTAAAGAAAAGAATGTTAACATGATTTATAAATTTTAAGGAGAATTAAACAAAAACAGAAACAAAAATGGAGTTTTTTCAACCTTTTTTTTTCTTTTTTTCGAACAGATTCAGTTATATTGTATTCTCTGAAAAGGGTGAGGAGAAGAAATTCCTCATTACAAAATTTCCCCAATTTTGGTGCAGAGTGAAATCTGCTTAGGGATCATTACATTATATATGCTACTTGAGCTGTTATTTTTTTCCCTTCTCTTGGAGATATAAACTATTACATTTGTATTTTACTTCTTAACAAACTGGTCCAATAACAAAATACATTTAGCTTTCATTCTAAAACTAGATTTGGTGATGCATTTTTAAACAAAAAACATGGAGATTCAGAGGTTCTAAAGAGTCATTTATTCACAGTGTTTTCACTTCCTCTGTATCTACTGCCTTGGTTCTAAGAAGTGGAGCCTTTCTCTAATTTCTTGATGAGCGCTTCCTTTATGAATTTGAGAGATTCTTCCAAGTGGTTGCAACGATTTTTGAGTGACCTCATATCCTTGCTGCAAGTTTTCCATTGAGAGCAAATGTAAGCCATCTCTGTTTTTGTTCACTCCTTATCTTGTTGGATTTGGTTTCTTAAACTTTCGATCACAACTCGATGTGATTTGTAGAAAGCACATGGGTGTTGCCTATCTTCCAGGGGGTCCATTTCCTGAAGAGAATTGCGATCACTTGAGTTGATTTCCTTGTTGATTGTTGTTTCTATTGTTATGAAAGTTTCTTCCCGCTTTTCCGAATTCTCTAAAGAGGGATATCTGATTTTTTGTTGTTGCGTTTCTGCCTTAGTGGTGAAGAAAATCCATAGGAATGAAATTGGGAAAGAGCATATTAGAGAAGGCAGAAAGCAGTGGGGGGAGGGATTACGGGTGAGAAGGAAGGACTAAAATATGGGATGGGAGAGTGTAGTATGCAGGAGGGCGATGCAAGGATGCGTAGTTATCCAGCACTTTAGACAAAAAAGACAAGGGGCAATATGAAGGTAGAACGCAGCAATAGGAGAATTATGCATATGATGGTTCAAGAGCTTAACAAAGGCTGTGAAAGCCCAAACTAGACTGATATTTTTATAGCCTAACAGAGCTGAACCTATTTGCAGAGAAATCACTGGAAGCTACACGTTTTGGGAGAAGAGGGTACTGCACACAGAGATATGAAGAATCTTGCAGAGATCGTGTTTGATTTGCTTTTTGGAAATTTGCTTAATTAAAAGTTCGAATATGATCTTGAGAGATCTCTTGATGTTCTTGCCTATGATAAGATGGGTATACTTTGTCATCAGAGAGAATATAGAGGGATTCATGGGATGGGAATTTGGGATCTGTTGTCCCCAATATTGACTTGTCCTATTCTTCTATGGACTCCTTCATTTGCTAGTAAATCTTCTTGCTTGTTGTTCTTTCTCAGGATGTGGAAATAGTCAATCTTACCTATATTCTTTTCTAGATTTTGAGCTCTGTCTAGGATTTGATTAAGACCTACATTTTTAGGGAGATACTTGCTTACCATTGCATGGATTATGAGAGAGGAATCTTCAAAGACAATAACGTCATTTATTTGTTTTTCCCTTAGAATTTTGAGGCCTAATAATAATCCATAAGCCTCTACTTTATTTGTCATTTGACCCAACCCCCAATTGTAGGATATCTGAGTTTTATTGTCTTGAAGAATTATGAGTCCACCAGATCCTACCTTGCCTGGATTTTTCTTTGACACTCCATCAAAGAAGAAGCAGGCACTGTTGAGAGAGGGAACCCAATATTGAAACTTAGCTTCTGTCTTTCTGATTTTCCAATTTTGTTGCACCTTTATATTTTTTTGTTGGAGACCATGGTTGATCTTGTTGACAACGAAGCTGAACCAGCTTCTTTCATCCTCTTGAAGGTGTGCCATATTTATTCCTTGGAGCCCTTTAGCCGAGATAGATTCTACCATCATCCCCCATGACTTTGATGTTTTTGTATTTACTGTAGGAACTTTGTTTTTGAATATTTTCCAATTTCTGGCTAGCCATATTTTCCAGCAGAGGAAAGATGGGAGGTTGTTCCAGAATCGTTGCATTGTTGATTTATTTTTCAAAGAGTGAGGATAACTACTTTTCCATTTGTTGATAAACTAACTTATAGGCAGATTGAAGTTCATATTTACTTCAATGGGCGCCACCATCGCCTCCCAACAACTTCTTGAAAAGGAACATTCCAAGAAAAGATGTTGGATTGTTTCTTATGCCTTCTTGCAGAGGGGACATTGTGAAGGTCCACAAATTCCTCTCTTCTTTAGATTCTCTGTTGTTAATGATTTGTTGTGCAATAGAGTATATACATATAGAAACATATATATATATATATATATATATATATATATATATATTGGGGAGGGATTCAACCTTCCAAGCTAATCTCCAATATTTCCATTCATGTTGCCTTTGTTCCTCTTGAATTTTTTGATATCCAGTCCTTACTAAGTATTCTCCTCCCGTTGGTATCCATGAGTAGTGGTCATCTTTAGATTTTTTTTCTATCGGGGCTTCACCAACTAGGAGAGAATTCATAAGGTTCCATTGAGCTATAGGATTCTTAAGTAGATTGGGCTTGACCCATTGTTTCCATTCGCCATCCAACTCCCAATTGGAAATGTCTGCCAATTTTTGGTATCCTTCCCTTGTCATCCATCTTTTTTAATCTTTAATGTCTGGGTTACTGTCCATGGGAGGGTGTCCCATAATGTTGTCCTTCCATATATTTATTTGTTCCCCATTTCCTGGCCTCATCGAGATGTGGTCCTTGATTAGTTTGGTTGCTCCATAGATTGCTTTCCAAATCTAAGTGCGTGGTATGGTCGGAGGACTTTCTTCCAGAATTGAAGTTCTTGTTGCATTGAGGTTATTTTCCTTGAGTGCTGCCTTCCACCATAATTTTTCCCCTGTTATGAATCTCCATTCAATCTTGCTTCCCAAGGCCATGTTCATTATTCCTGGTAGTTTTATGGAGAGTCCTTCATTTTTGTATGGAGTTGTCATTGGTTTCCAATTTATTAGAATGAATTTTTTCTTTTCTCTTTTCCCACCTTGCCAAAGGAAGCTTCTTATTATTATTTCTATTTGTTAATACTTGCAGGAGCAGCAATAAGAGGAAATTGATATAATGGCAGAGCTGCCAAGATGGATTTGATGAGAATGATTCGCCCGGCTTGGTTTAGCCAAAGCATACCCCATGCTTGGATTTTCACTTTCATTTTCTCGACATATTTGCTCCAGATTTCAGTCTTCATATTTTTCTTCATTATGGGCAGCCCGAGATATTGGAAATGATCCCAATTATTTTGAAAGGGAATATTCATAATTTGGGAGATTCGTTGCATTTTTCTTATGGGAATGTTCCATCTATATATGCAGCTTTTTCCATTATTAACCATACCACCAGAGACATCCAAGAAATTATCAAGAATGATTTTGAATCTTCTAGCGACAATGCATGAGGTTCCACCCAGAAGGAGAGTGTCATCAGCAAATAGGGAGTGATTTATTAGTTTAGTTCCACTGCTGATGGAAAGGAGAATTAAGGTGGAGTTTCTTCTATTGTGCTCCAGTTTTCGACTTAGAGAGTCTGCCATGAGAATATAAAGAAAAGGGGACAATGGGCAGCCCTGTCTTAGTCCCCTTGAGCTTTGAAAAAAATTACAAGGTTTGCCATTTACAAGGGGGGGCTATCCAAGGGCCTGTTGTGCAGGCTTGAATTTTATCAACAAATTCATCAAAGAAACCAAATATTTTAAGGACAGTTGTAAGGAAAGAGAGGTTTACTCTATCAAAAGCGTTTTCCATATCCATTTTAAGGATGAACCCTTTTTCATTTGTAGTGAGGCTAGTGTGAAGTGCTTCTTACACAAGGATGATGTTGTCAATAATCTGCCCATTGGGGATAAAACCGCCTTGATTATCAGAGATAAGGGAAGGGAGAAGGGGTTTAATCCTTCCAGCAATGATTTTGGAAATGATCTTGTAAGAGGCATTAAAGAGAGAAATTGGCCGAAATTGATTAAGGGAAAAAGGGCGAGGGTCTTTAGGGATAAGAGCCAAAAAAGTGGAATTAGTGAATCCCCCAATTTTTCTTTTCCTAATAACATATCTTATCATTTTCAGCAGATATTTTTTGATGAGATGCTAGAAGATACGGTAAAAGGCTATCGGGAAACCATCTGGGCCCGTTGCCTAGTCCGGTTGCAAATCCCAAACAGCTACCTTGACTTTATCTTTTGTGACTTCTTTAGTGACGGAGTTGTTTGTTTCTGTTTCAATTACCCTTGGAATGTGCTTCAGGAATTCTTCTAGATTTGCTTGACTGTCCACTGCTAATAAGAGGGTTTTGAAGTGATTAAATGCCTCCTTTTTAATTTCTTCTTGCCCTTTTATGTCTTGTCCATCTTCTCCTATTATTTTTTCTATGTTGTTCTTTATCATCCTTGTTTTAGCTGAGTTATGGAAGAAGGAGGTGTTATTATCTCCAACTTGCATACAGGATTGTCTAGATTTCAGCCTCCAAGTTTCCTCTTCTTGCCTGTTGTTCTTGTAGATTTTCCACTATGCCTATTTTTCCTTTACTTGCTTCTCAATAGTATTGTCATTGCTTTCAAGGTCCTCTTGAATTTTTATTAATTCATTTTTTAGAATCTCTTTCTCTTTCTGTGGCTCCTTGTAGCTTTGTTTCCCATATGAAAGTTGGTGATCCACTAATGTTTTTCCTCCACACATTTTCTACCTCCTGTTTGGCTTCTTCATTGCTGCCCCATAGTTGATTATATCTAAAAGGTAGGGGGCCATAGTTTTTAGCCATTCCAAGGTCTATTAGAACCGGTTTATGATCTGAAGCTACTAAAGGAATGATTCTAGAGGATGCTCTACTATAGTTGGCCACCATTTTGTCTCTGATGAGGATCCGGTCCAATCTTTCTTTGATATTTTCCTTTCCTATTCTTCTGTTATCCCAAGTGTATTTACCATTTTTTGGGGGAATGTCAAGGAAATTACACTATTCCATTATTTCTTCTAAGGTTTCTCTATTTGGATCAAGCAAAAATCTACCTCCTCTTTTTTCTTTCGCTTTGAGGATGAGATTTAGATCTCAGTCCTACAATGAGGTTTTCTTCAAGATCCTCCATTATGCTATCTCTTAAAGTTTTCCAGCAAGTCTCTTTGTCCCTATAATGATTAGGAGAATATATGTTATAAATGCTGATTTTTTCCCCATTTTCTGCATTTTCCAATTTTGTGTTTATTCAGTGCTCTTTTTTTGTGAGATGGTGCATATGCCATTTCCTTTTTTCCATATAGTACATATTCCTCCTGATGCTCTATTAGCTGATATTGCTTGCCCTTCATAGATCCTTGATTTTGCTATTATGGTATCCACTTCTTGGCTATTGATTTTTGTCTCTTGGATTAAGAGGATGTCTGGTTTTTCAGTTTTGATGAGGTCTTTTACAAAATTAACTTTGGAGGGGTGACCCAACCCTCTACAATTCCAAGAAACAACTATCATTATTTACTATTGTTGGTGACTGAGGGACCCTTACCTTTTTGTGTCTGTTGTACTTTCTCCTTGTTCTTTGGTCCTTTTTCAAGGAAGCTTTCAAGACCCTGTTGCATTCCCAGATAAATATCTTTTACTATTGCCTTGTCACTAATTTCCTTGTTTGATTTCCTTCCAAATTTCTTCGTATTTTCAATGTTTTTAGGAGTTTCTTTGGTTTGATTCCGGGTGAGGACTTGATTCAAGATTTGGGGAAGAGGGTTGGGAGGAAGGAGAGGATCCACCTGCTGAAACAGAAGGCCTTGTGGGGGGGAAGAGCCAGGGGAACAAGGCGAGGTAGAGGTCAAGGGGATGGGGGATGGGGAGGAGGTGAAGATCGGGGGCTCGGATGGGATGAGGGATTTGGATAATATGTCGAAGGGATTAACCTCCAGGAAGGATTCGAGGAAAGAGGCGGAGGGTTGAGAGGAAGGGTTAATGGATGGGGAGGAGGGACCAGGCGGGGGAGGAGGTTGAGAGGCTGGATGAGTTTTTGAGGGCGTCTTTTTTTTTTACTTGTTCCCATTTCGGATCTGGGTTTTCTTCAGCAAATTTTTTCAGATTCTTCTCTCTTACTACATCTATTTTCAAAATGGTCGTATTCGTGACATACCTTGAATTTGAAGGGAATTTTCTCATAATCCAGCTGCTGTATTTGTGCCCATTTGTCGACCTTGAGCTTGACAGCTTCCGGGAGTCCCTTTCTTAGATCCACCTCGACACAGATCCTCGCACAGGCCTACATGTTGTCTTTGGGTTCACTCCTGTCTATATATTTTCCGACTGCATTTCCTATTGCGCGCACCGAGTCATCTCCCCAACAGTGTAGCGAGAGATGTGGTAATCTGACCCAGACTAGAACAACATTTGGGACGTCCAGTTCTGCATCAAAATCAGGACTCCAGCGATTTAGATATAGTCCTCTAGTGTCCATGAAGTAAGGTCCACTATGGAAAATGAGATCTTGATCGCTCTTGGATTCAAAGTGGAAGGTGTAGTAGCCCCTACCACATAAGCAAATGGAGATTTTTCCTTAGGGAAAATGAGCCCAGTTCCTTTCCACCCATTTCTACATAGTTTTGGGGGAAGGCCACAAGCCTGTAAATTGACCAACCAATCCTTTTTCAGCAAGTGATATCGCATCTTTCCTGGGAAAAGAAGGTGGCAGAGAGATCTCGGGTATGGAATCCAATTTTTTTACAAACTTGGTAATGGCCGGTCTTGTTCATTGAGGTCCCAATGATTTTATCAAAGACGCAAATGATGTTGTTGATTCATAGGCATCAGCGGTGGGGGATGGTGGCTCCAAGGAGGCCATGGGGGTGAAGGCCCTGCTCCAAGAACGTGAATGTCTACGGCAGCTGCTAGGTCATGCAGCACAGTAGTGCGATAGGTAAGTCCCACCTCCACTTAGTTAGTCCTAATTTTTTGAGTTTTTTCAACCTTTGTACTATGAAGTACATTATAATTCTGCAGTTGGTAAATAGTAATAAATAATTTCATCTCCTTGAAATTTATATATGTTATAATTTTTTCGTTTTATTGTCAAATTATTTTTGTGAGTCGTATTTTATTCTCAAAACCCGCAAATATCGTCAATGCATGCATCTACCATAACCATGTCAAATTTTAGTGCATACGAACACAAACTGAAAAAATTTCAATGTTGGTCGCATTCTCAAGTCATGGGCAGTCATGCATGTATGGACCGACATAAATTCTGTTGTTCGGGCACCCCTTTCCAAGTCGGGATGACCCACCAACTCATCGCATGGGCACCCTTATCGGGCGAGTGCCCTAGTACACCCAGCAGGTGATGTCCCCATGGGCACCAAGGCACCCCGCCTTCGTGCGGGTACACCCAAGGTGCGGGCGTTCGCCCTTGTGGGATATCAGTTCACTAGTAGTCATGGGTTGACATTTCCTCTTTTGTGTGGCCACCTCTTGTCAATTTGGGTTGACCCACCAACTTGTCACACAGGCGTGCGTAGCACGTGATGCCCCCATGGACACCCCACCTTCGTGCGAGCGTGCCTAGGGCGTTGGTGTTCGCCCTGATGTGCAATTAAGTGAACAAAAATTATTAACTCATCAATGACAACAAAATATTATCATTTTTTATTTCCATGTTTCATGATTAATAAATTATAAATCGACTTTTAACACCCAAACATTAATTTAGTTAATTTTCTAAGAATCATTATGAGACCCTCTTGTGGAAACTTTGTTCACAGGAAGTCATGGGCCAACATGACTTCTTTTGTGCGGGCACCCCTTTCCAAGTCAGTTCGACCCACCAACTCATCGTACGGGTGCCCTGGCATTCCTAGCACACAATGCCGCCATCACCGCCCGTGCACCCCGCCTTCGTGCAGACGCGCCCAAGGCACGGGAGTTCGCCCTGTTGTGCAAGTAACTGAACACAAATCATTAGCTCATCAATGATAAAAAAAAAATTGTCATTTTTTATTTCCACGTTTCATGATCAATCAATTATAAACCAATTTTTAACACCCAAACATTAATTTAGTCATTTTTTTTTTAATCATATTAGGAGACCCCCTTGTGGGAACTCAGTTTATGGGAACTATTCATGTGCTGAAATTACTTATTTTGTGTGGGTGCCCCTTTCCAAGTCAGTTCAACTAACCAAATCGTCGCACGGGCAACCTTGCCGAGCAGGCGCCCTAACTTATCTAGCACGCAACACCCCCATGGGCTCCCGAGCACCCCGCCTTTCTGCGGTGCTGTGGGAATTTTCCATGATATGAAAATATATATATATATATATATATCATTAGCTCATCAATCACAACAAAATATTATCATTTTTTATTTCCATGTTGCATGATCAATAAATTATAAACCAAAATTTAACACCCAAACATTAATTTAGTAAATCTTCTAAAAATCATTACGAGACCCCCTTGTGGGAAATTTGTTCATGGGAAGTCACATCAAGCGAATTTTGAGATACAAAATGAACCTCCTAAGGAAATTATAAAATAATAGTGGAAATAATAAAATAATATTTGATGACATCATCAAATTCGAGAGGGAAAAAAGAAAAAACTACTTTTTCAACTTATCTCCCAATTTTTTTACTCAAATTTCAAGTGGGAGCACTCGTTGGATGCAAAATTTAATTCCTCATCCAAGGAGTACCCATGTTTCATACTTCCGATGAACCATGCTACACGAAAAATGAGAAATACATGAAAAACGTGATTGCAATCACGTTTTCCATGTATTTCTCATTTTTCGTGTAGCACGGTCCATCGGAAGTATGAAACATGGGTACTCCTTGGATGAGAAATTTTATTTTTCATCCAGCGAGTGCTCCCACTTGAAATTTGAGTAAAAAAATTGGGAGATAAGTTGAAAATACGAGTTGAAAAAGTTGTTTTATTATTTTATTATTTTTAATATTTTTACCCTTTTACTTAAAAAATGGCGAATCATCCCCCATGGTTGACATCATCATCTTGAATCCTATTGGTTCTTATAAAGTTTATTTTTGTTGTACATTTTTCTTAGGAGGCCCATTTTAGACCTCAAAATTCCCCTAATGTGGGCCGACATTACTTCTTGTGTGCGAGCATCCCTTTCTAATTCGGGTCGACCCACCAACTCATTTCATGACCACCCTGACATACCTAGCATGCGATGCCCCCTGCATGGGCGCCTTCATGTTGGCGCACCCAAGGTGCAGGCATTCGCCCTTTTATGCAAATCAATGAACATAAATCATTAGCTAATCAATGCAGACAATAAAATATTATCATTTTTAATTTCCATGTTTCATGATAAATCAATTATAAATTGACTTTTAACACTAAAACATTAATTTAGTCAATTTTCTAAAAATATTTATGAGACCCCCCTTGTGGGAACATTTTTTCAAGAGATATCATGGGCCAAAATTAATTCTTTTGTGTGGGTGCCCCTTACCAAGTTGGGTCGACCCACCAACTCGTCACACTGGCGCTTCTACCGAGAGGGCTCCTTGGCATGCCCAGCACGCGACGCCCCCATAGGCACCCCTCCTTCATGCAGGCATTCTCCCTACTAGGAAAATCAGTGGACAAAAATCATTAGCTCATCAATGGTCACAACAAAATATTATCATTTGTTAGTACCATGTTACATAAACAATCAATTATAAACAGGGTTTCAACACCTAACATTAATTTGAGATTTGATGTTTCTGCGATTGTTAAATTGTTTAAGTTGGTTTCCGGATCCACTGCATTAATGTTGATTTGAATCGACATTTCGAACCTTCAACTAAGGTTCATCAGGATGAACCTCAGTTGAAGGTTCAAAACGTCGATTCAAATCAACATTGATGTGATGGATCTGGAAAACCAACTTAAACCTAACATTAATTTAGTTAATTTCCTAAAAATCATTATGAGACTCCCTTGTGGGAACTCAATTCATGGAATTTAATGGGAAAACATTACTTATTTTGTACGGGCGCCCCTTGTCAAGTCGGGTCGACCCACAAACTCGTCGCACGGGCAGCCCTGTCGGGCGTGCGCCCTAGCATGCCCAGCACACAACGCCCTGTTGTCCAGGTAAATCCCCTCTACGGATAGAGGTGATCCCTCTAGCCCTAGGGTGGGTCTAGCAACTACGGGAACATACTAACATCTACCTTCCTAGATTGTAAATGAAATTCAGAGCAAGGAAGATGACCTACCTTGTCCTGATGCTATGTTGTCGTCTTTCGTCGAAGCTTATTTATATGTTGCTCTTCTCAAGCTCTATGCACGCTGCTACCAACGTCTGATTACCTGTATAGACAGTCAAGATACCACGACAAGTGTAAAATCAAGACAAACATAAAACAATTACAACCTATCTAACTAATCAAGGAATGCTAGAAATTTCATTATAGGTGTAAACATGAGTGGAAGATAAACATCAGTTGCATTTTATTATGATAAAGACAAGGGGAGTTTACAACCAAGCCTTGATTTTGAGGCTCTCCTTCGGCATGTCTATATCCAAGCACGTTTGCAACACCCTCATACACAAAGGTCTAAGATCTCACTATGTTCCTAACACACAAAAACAATCACATTCTGCACTAATCTCCCGAAGCTATGATTGCTTCTCCTTTCTATCATCAATCACTAAGGCTTTAGAGTTGAAGGAGGTCTCCTTATATAACAATGGAGGAGGAGGTTATGGCCCCTTAAATGATGGGAAAAGAGCTTATCCTTTGGAGTAGTTCCTATTCCTTGGGAACAAGAATCCCAAAGGAAAATTCCTCGACCATATCCTCAAAACAAACTTCCAGCTCGCCGCCTCGCGAAGCTTCTAGACGCGGAAGCTTCCTTTCTATTAAAAAAACTTTCCAAAAGGGTATCGGCGTGGGTCCGACATTAAGACAGAGCGCCAATCGGCGCAAGTCTCAGTGCAAATCTCTGCTATCGGTGCGGGTCAGACACTAAGAGAAAGCACCGACCTTGAAAACCGGGGTTTTACAAGGATATTTCAGAAACGCTATAAAGGGAGATGATTTGACAGACAAAATGTGGTTCAGGGGTATGTATTCCATGCTTGGAAAGTACACAAGGGTCACTATATGGATCCTCGAGGATCAAGAAACGGGGAGTACAGTGACGGTGACAAATTGCTCTATAACAGATGCTCCCTACAGTATGAAGTCCGAACCTGACTAAGGGGTGAAATTATTTACAAGTACGTGCAAGGAACCATATGTTGTTGTTAGGAGACCTGAAATTCAAGCATATATACGTATACATAACTGAAACATATTATGAAAATAAATGAATCCATGGTATAGGCACAGTTATCTATCAAGAAGAGGATCATGTGAATGGATCCTCAGCATGGACGCAGCCATCCGAATGAAGGGATCATATGAAATAGATCCACAGTATGGGCCCAAAAATCTGTATAGAGAGGATCAAAATGAGAGAAACCATGGTATGGTCGTAGCCATCCATCCAAATAATCATGTATATAATCATGAATGACTCATCACTCCTCGCAACCTGGACTTTTGTGATCAAAGCCCAGGGTCTTGCACTCCAACACCATCCGATAAAAGTACAAATTCCAACATGTGAATATACATGTTGATGTCGAACATGCTATAAAATCACTTGATTACCGATCAATGATGTGAACCGTTAACAAGTTTGAGAGAAACCACCCATAATGTCAATGGCTCTCAAGGTACTACTAGTACAATCCACGAAATGTGAATAGTGAGCTGAAGTCGAACACTCGTGAAATCACCTGATCGAAAGCCAATGATGTGAACCTATCATCGAATGTGAAGAACTTTCCATTGAGGCATGCAAGCTCTAAAGTACCAGAAAGGAGTCTCTAGATCGACTTCCCAGATAATGAGCTGAAGTCGACAGGAAGCGATCCATCGAAGGAGGGTCATAATGAATCCCACATCATCGACATGAAACAGAGAAGGTAATATGAGTGTGAATCAAGACTGAAACAGAGGATTAGGGAATGTACAAACTACAGAAGGATTTTCTCTTGAACATATCGGCGACACGACTCCAGAATTCGACAATATTTGACCCAAATAGGATGAGAGGTCATGTTGACAAGATTTGTAATTGAATGAGAGGCAAATTCATTTCCCAAACCCATGGAGGCAAAGTGACAGAGTGAAGATATCCCAACCCAACACGAACTGCAGATAAGTGTCATGTTCAAGAGTGACATACTTCTGACACAACTGACAAATAACTTCCATTTTCCCCCACCATTTCTAGCAAGTACCTCTTTATTTTTACACATGCTTGAAGAGGATAGCATATGCTTGTCATATAAGTTTGTCCTTCGGACAAATCCATCCTAATACATTTTACGAGCCCTAGGAATGAGGAACTCGGTGACATCATGATGACGATTTCTAATGTCATCAGGATTTAACGAGTTTGACAAAGGAAGAACTCGGCATCTTTTCATGTTTAGAGAGTTTGAAAAGAAGCAGAAAAGAAAACTCTAGCAGTCCCTTTTCGTAGGTAGTCTCACAGATCCGAAAAGGTAGAAAATTGTGTTCGAGAGAACCTCTTAGTCGCGATAGGCTAAGGTATGCCTTTTTCGTAAATGATCTACCCCAGCCTGAAAAAGGGGCAAGCGTATACTGGGTAGATATCTTTTCATAGCCATTTAACGATTTCAAAACGACAAGATTCTTGGCAATCTTTTCAAATTTTAGGAGTCAAAAAAGAGTTGAAAGATTACTCCTCTTGGAGGAACGAGTGGTATTATGGGTAGCAATTGGTTCCGGTGATGGTGGAACTTCTCAGAACAAGTAAAGGTTAATAGGTTGGCTAAAAAGACCACTCATCGCAGTGATTCCTCAAGAATTGGTAAAACAACCAAGTGAGGGCATATGATCGGCCGAGCAGATGGTAACGATGGAATGAGGAAACCAAGGCTCATATAGAAAAATAGGCAGATAAAATGGAAATCACGAGAGGTAAAATGGGAATGGTTTCATTTTTACGCAATCTTGAAAACATGGGAAACTATGCTTGAAGTTGGTTTCATTTTTACACAAGATTGAAACAAAGATAAATTGTGCTTGAAAAATATTTGCATGCCCCCAGCATGGTGACTCAATTCGAGGTACATGCCCCCCAAGCTTCATTCCATTCGGCGGACTAGACAGGTGGATGGAGTGAATATTCAATTACGAGATCAAGAGAAAGTCTCGACTGGGATTCTACGAGATCGTATCAGAGACTCGGATTGAACAGGAACATGTTTCATTATTTTAACGAGGTATACACATTAAAATAACTATCCTCGTGAGATTAAAAAAAATTAACGAGGTTGACATAGAAGACAAACTATCCTCATGACATCTTGTTTCATTTTTTAAGGAGATTGACACAAGAAATTGAAATGTGCTCTGCCAATCTTGTTTCATTTTTAAGGAGCTTGACACAAGAAAATGAATGATGCTCCAATGAGCTTGTTTCATTTTTAAAGGAGCTTGACACAAGAAAATGAACTATGCTCCAATGATCTAATTCATTTTTTAACGAGGTTGACATAGAAGATGAACTATCCTCCAAATACAACTCATCATGTCGAATAAGAAGTCATGGCCTCCAAGAGGTCCTCATCGGATGGGAGAACAAAATCTCGGAAATCAGGACCCAATGCCCCTAGCACACGATGCACAACGGCACTATCACTGAATGCGGGCATGGACAGGTAGCCACATAATTAACCTGTGGTGGGGAAGATACAACCAGTGGATAAATATCTAGAAGAGACGACGGTGGACCAGATGTCGCATGAGGACCAAAGAATGAAAGTTAATCAATGGTCACGATCCGACCTTTGTGTGGAAAACAGATCACACGAAAGAGGGAAGAGACAAGTGTACCCATGGCATAAGCATAGTCGTGCCCCAAGAGTAAATTGAAATACAAGGGGCCTAGAACAACCATCATGTCTATATAGACGGTTTTCCCTCCCAAAGTAACACGCAAATTCGAAAGGATCCCTAACGATTGACTGGCTCTTCTGTTAAATGCCAACAGATTCTATGTAACAGGCACAAGTGGTGGAGAACCAAAAGCTTGCCAAGTAGTTGAAGACAGAACACTAACAGATGTGCCTTCATCTATAATTGTGCTAGGTATGACCACATCAAAGGTCTGTACCATGATCTCAAAAGGCACATAAGAAGGAAGGCGATATCCCGCAAATCAACTCTAATCGAAGGAAGCGACCAAACTAATTGGAGGGGGTACCATTGAACTAAGATGATCATCCCCTGGTGTTATCAAAGCAAGAGGAGTATCCTCCTGAACCACAGACATGGGATCAAGAAGAGCAAATTCTTGAGTCATAGGGACGGGAATATTTTTCTCCAAGTCTGAGGAATCTGAAGAAACAAGAAGAACGTGAGAGGGATGAGATCCACTCTTGACGGAAAAGACCTGATGAACCATGGGCGGGATCAGATCGACCGATTCCATGACCAATGGTTGGTCAAGAATGGATTCATGAATTTGAATTTCCGAGGTAATGGGATCAATTAAGGATGACCCTTGACCGATCGTCGAATCAACTATCGAAGGACTGAAGGAAAGCTTCTGGTAACCAGCCGGAAGGCAGGCTGCAGAAATAGTAAGGTTGTCCAATACTCTCATGGCTTCATCCATGTACAGACAAAGGTGAATGGGATGATGCCCTTCACACAACTTACAGGGATTAGTAACCTTACCTTGTTTCTTATGAGTCTTATCATTACTAGTTGAAGATGTGCCACCTACATGACTTCCAGAAGCCAAAGGCAACGACGGACGGCCGTCAGACCATGCTTTGAGTACCTTGGGAATACTAGGGCAGTCTCGAAGAAGGTGGTCACCTTTGCACAACATGCAAGGGGATTTGACTTTCCATGGAAGGTTGGATGGTTTATCAAGGGAAAGGTTTCTTAGGCGCAATAGCTGCAGCATTAGCCTCTCGCTTATCTGACTTCTTCTTATTTTTATTCTTCTTCTTCTTCTTAGCAACCTGGTTACTGGAATCCATACTTTGACCAGGCGAAGAAGGGGAGAGGTCCACCTTAGAATCAACATGATGTTGTTCAGGCGGAGGGGATGGTTGTACAGTGGGCAGAACACTCGAGATCACCGATGTCGAAAATAACCATACGGGCAAACCAACAGTTAACCCAGGAAGGGACAAAGTTGCCATATAAGGAGCACCAACATTCCCAAAAGAAGGAAAAGGACCAAGATTCCCTTCGAAGGGGATTCCTTGGTTGATAAACTCCGGAAACGTTGCCATTGGAAACAACCGTAAAAACAAAATGCTAAGGAAGCTAACTTTAACCAGGAATATTTCGTGGGCAGTTAATATTTTAAGACATTGAAAGAAAAATATGTTGTTTCATATTTTAAGAGTCAAGAAATAGGAAAAAGGTGACTATCACTTTCAGGTTGAAACGAGCGTGAAAGGACAAGAGCTCAATGATCTCTTCACTTTTTAAGGAGTCACGAAGAGATCGAAATGACTACTCGGGTAATTTAAGCAAGAGGGTGTACCAAGATTCCGTGAACTGCCATATACACCTTGGTGATCAAATGAAAGAGAAATTACCAAGGACTTGACGTATGTGCAGGTAGTCTCTCTGAATGCTATGTTTGGTGTATCACGGTTACACAGCGGCAGACTCGGCTTCCTACGGATAAAGGATTCGAACCTATAAGGGTCTCCCTTTATATACGCGATGGTACGAGGAGTACAAGTCCATGTTAGCATTGTCTATAGCCAGGTGGCAAACGACAGCTACTAGTTTTAACGACGCCGGAACACTTCACTAGCCTAGACCTCTAAAATATTTGCATTAAGTTTCAATGCTTCCTTAGGTTGATTGAATAAATTTTAAAGTTGATCTTGAATTATGTCTCAGTTTCAAGGGCCTATCGAATGTCATCTGACAATCTCCTATATGCAGCTATATGAGAAAATAAATCTTTAAATTTGATGAATGATATCTAGTTAAGGGAAGAGTCTCAGACAATGATGCATCAAACAGCAAACGAAAATTTTCCAAACTAGATTACTTTCACTATCCAAAAGTAATCTAAAACATTCAACGATGCGAATTATGCAACGTAATCTATGCAAAATCCTCTTTTTTGAAAACTATGCAATTGTAATCTATGCACAATTCTCTTTTTTTTTTTAAGAATAAGAATGCACTCAATGCATTTTTCGATGAAATTAGAATCTACTTAATGCATGTTTTTAATGAAAGAGAATGCACTCAATGCGATTTTTAGCTTTCAATCATTAAACAATGTAATCTAATTTCAATGATGGATCTCAAAAAAGACTTTTCAATGCAATGTAATATAATGCATTTTAACGAAAAGAAAACTATGAGATGAAAATTAAATGAACGTAAATTTCCTTAATGGAAGGATGAATGAAAAAGGGATGCAAACAAACACTAAGAATGCAATCGTTGTTTTAAACAGTTTGTAAGGAAATTCCTCAAAAGGCTACAAGACACATGAGTTCAAGCAAAAGAGGACTTCCAAAGTGTGGGCTCAAAACAAGGCATTCATTCCCTTTGACATCAAGCAATCATAGAAAGAAGACTTTTCAATTGAACAACGAGAAATGTAATCTATTCTCGCCAGTGAAAAAGTAAAGGGGAGAACGTGTAAATCATACAAAGAAAAATATCGAAAGGGCAAGACACACTGGTGAAGGACTGAAGGAAAAAAACCTTAATTTTTCACACACCCTGAAATTGGCACGAATTTTGTGGGTGAAACTAGCACCAACTGGCGCGACTTGTTAACTGACAACTAGCGCCAATAGAAAATTGGCACGAATTGCTAACTAACAACTAGCACCAATCAGCGCGACTGTCAAAAAAATAAAAGCACCAATGCCAGAAAAGGGAAAAAAAAAAAATATTCTCCCAACCAAGACCAGACTTACCACTTCAAGAAAAAACTAAAAGATCGTAATTGATGAAAACCATGGGAACAAATAGGGAAATTTTCATTTGACTAGATTCGTCGAATGATTAAGACCTCAAAGAGTGAAAAATTCAAAGGAAACTCCCCAAAGGAGTCGCCAATTTGTTGTCCAGGTAAATCCCCTCTGCGGATAGAGGTGATCCCTCTAGCCCTAGGGTGGGTCTAGCAACTATGGGAACATACTAACATCTCCCTTCCTAGATTGTAAATGAAATTCAGAGCAAGGAAGATGACCTACCTTGTCTTCATGTTATGTTGTCGTCTTTTGTCGAAGCTTATTGATTTGTCGCTCTTCTCAAGCTCGATGCACGCTGCTGCCAATGTCCGATTACCTGTACAGAAAGTTAAGATACCACGACAAGTGTAAAATTAAGACAAACATAAAACAATTACAACCTATCTAATTGATCAAGGAATGTTATAAAATCTCACTATAGGTGTAAACAAGAGTGGAAGATAAACATCAGTTGCATTTTATTATGATAAAGACAAGGGTAGTTTATAACCAAGCCTTGATGTTGAGGCTCTCCTTGGCAGGTCCGTATCCAAGCACGTTTGCAACACCCTCATACACAAAGGCCTAATATCTCACTATGTTCCTAACACACAAAAACAATCACACTTTGCACTATTCTTCTAAAGCTATGATTGCTTCTCCTTTCTATCATCACTCACTAAGGCTGTAGAGCTGAAGGAGGTCTCCTTGTATAACAATGGAGGAGGAGGTTATGGGCCATCAAATGATGGGAAAAGATCTTATCCTTTGGAGTAGTTCCTATTCCTTGGGAACAAGAAGCCCAAAGGGGAATTCCTCTACCATATCCTCAAAACAAACTTCCATCTCGCCACCTTGTGAAGCTTCTAGTCGCAGAAGCTTCCTTTCTACTAAAAAAACTTTCCAAAAGGGGATCAACGCAAGTCTCAGTGAAAATCTCTGCTAGCGGCACAGGTCAGACACTGAGAGAAAGCGCCAACCTTGAAAACTAGGTTTACAGGGATCTTTCAGAAAATTTGTAAAGGGAGATGATTTTGCAGACAAAATGTGGTTTAGGGGTATGTTTTCCATGCTTGGAAAGTACACAAGGGTCACTATATGGGTCCTCCAGGATCAAGGAACGGGGAGTACAAGGATGGTGACAAATTTCTCTGTAACATGCCCCCATGGGAGCGCAGAGGGCGCAGGGGTTCACCCTGTTGTGAAAATTAGTGAACATAAATCATTAGATCATTAATTACTACAAAAAGTTATAATTTTTTATTTCCATGTTGCATGATCAATCAATTATAAACCAACTTTTAACCCCCAAACATTAATTTAGTCAATTTTCTAAAAATAATTATGTGACCCCCCTGTGGGAACTCAACTAACGGGCAGTCATGGATCAATATTACTTCTTTTGTGTGGGTGTCTCCACCAGGCGAGCACCCTAGTGTGGGTGCAACTAGGGCGCAGGCATTCGCCCTGTTGTGCAAATAAATGAACACAAATCATTAGATATTCAATGACAACAGAATATTATCATTTTTTATTTCCATGTTGCACCATCAATCAATTATAAAACTACTTTTAACAAAGAAACTTTAATTTATTCAATTTTCTAAAAAACATTATGATACCCCCTTGTGGGAACCCTTTTCATGGGAAGTCATGGGCTGAAATTACTTATTTTTTGTGGGTGCCCCTTTCCAAGTTGGTTCGACCCACCAACTCATCGTACAGGCACCCTATAATTGCCAACAGGCGATGCCCCCATAGGCACACAGACGCCCCGCCTTCATTTGGGCGTGCCCAGGGTGCGGGCGTTCACCTTGTTGTATAAATCAATGAACGCAACTCATTAGCTCATCAATGATAACAACCAACTATTATCAGTTTTTAGTACCATGTTGCATAATCAATCAATTATAAACTGGCTTTCAACACCTAAACATTAATTTATTAAAATTTCTAAAAATAATTATGATACCCCCTTGTGGGAACTCAGTTCATGGGAATTCATGGGCTAGCATTACTTATTTTGTTCGGGCACCCCTTGCCAAGTCGTGTGGAACCACCAAATCATCTCACGGGTGCCCTAGCATGCCTAACATGCGATGCCCCTGTAGAAATTATACAATATGCATGTATATCTCTGATTCACCCGATCTAACAATGTGCTAAAGTTAAATACTCAATCGCTTCTACAAATATTTTGTGAAATTAAAAACACAATCGCTAATCACATGAACATGAAGAAAGATCAATCACACACAACATAGATAATTTCCCGGGGAAATATTACAGCTAAAAACCCCACTATCTTCTATTGTATATTATATCATGGATCATGAAACAATTACATACAAAACTCTTCTCACAAGATCCCTTAGTACATCAACTAATTGTATCACACTATCATACAAAAATTTGCAAATCCCTTAGCTAATTTGTTGCCTCAAGATAGCTTACCTTCACTGCGCAATCCCTACTGAATGTAATCCCTGAATTGATGCAATCTTTCCTGCCTTGACTACGCAAGTATCATGGGCACATCCAATGTGTGTTTACTTGCATGTGTGCAAGCGGATAATGTCACAACTGATAGTCAACTTCCCTTTCACCTAGAACTCAATTGGGTCTTCACTAGACCTGACATGCATGTAGTTAATATTAGTAAATCCTCAGTTGCATGTGAGATCACTACATGTGAATCAATTAATATTTAATTCGCTTGATCTCTCACTACTTGTATCTTCAGTTACAACTAGCACAACTGAGTTTAACTCACTTAACTGAGTTAAACTATTTACAACTTGCAAAAACTCATGCACCACTACACTTTGAACTTTGTTACAACTAGAATCACTCTGTTACAACTAGAATTACTCTGCATGTCCCACCAACCAACCTCTAACTCGAAATTCACTTAGCTAACTGATTTTTCCACTTCAGTTAACTATCCACATTGAGAATAGTTTACAGTTTAATTTCCTTCTAAATTTTAGAATCAGGGCTCGTAATTTCCTTCTAAATTAACAGATAATAAAAATAGACATGCACCTAAAAATAGCCTGTGGGCCCCACCCTAGTGTAGGTGCTTAATTTTCACTAGGATCATGGGTGACAAAAATTTCTTGTTGAATCTCAACACTCCCTCTCAACAAGAAAGGGATTATCCTTCACCCCGATCTTGTCTCTATGGTATTCGAATTTTCTCTTGGTGGGCACCTTCGTCAGAATATCTGCATTCTGATCTTCCATGGGAATGTATTAAAGCAACATGATTCTCCTCTACACAAAATCTCTGAGATGATGGTACCAGATATCTATATTCTTGGACCTATCATGAAACACAGGATTAATCGAGAGTTTAATGCAACTCTGATTATCACAATGAATCACTGTCAGATCCATCTGAGAACCAAACAAACCAACCAAGATCTTTCTCATCTAGATAGCCTTGCTTCCGTTGAACTGAGTGCCACGGATCTCTACTTTCTGCTGTACCAAGAAACAGTTGTATACCCGATACTAAAGATCCCTCTTGATGTGCTCTTTCTGTCTGATGGACTGCCAGCCCAATCTGCATCCGTCAAGCCATGCAACTTCACTCCATTCGTTATTTTCTAGCATAGACTATACTCTGATGTGCCCCTAAGGTATCTTAGGACATGCCTCCCCACCTTCTAAAAGATCTTGGTAGGCTTAACCATAGCTTGACTCAGTTGTTTAACCACATAGCAAATTTATGGTCTCGTGTTCACTAGATACATTAGCGAACCCACTAACTATCGATAGACAGTAGCATCTACTACCTCTCCAGAAGTAGAATCCTCTTTCCTCTAGTTTCTTGGTAGAGGAGCATCCATGTGTTTGAAGCTCTCCATGTTAAAATTACCCAGTATCTCCTTTGCATACTTGTCTTGAGATACAAAAATTTCACCATCTCACTGCCATATTTCCAATCCAAGGAAATAATGAAGGAGGCCCATATCCCTCATTTCGAAATCCTTTGCAATATCATCCTTGCATGAGTGTATCAGTTGCTCATCACGAGTCAAAATTAGATCATCAACATAAATAATAATGATCAATTGCTTACCCTCAACCACAATCCGGTACAGGTTTTCATCTACTTCACTTTTGCTGAAGCCCAGTCCACTGAAATAGTTGTTTATCCGAGTGTACTAAGCACGGGGTGCTTACTTCAGCCCATACAGCGCTCTTTTCAGTCTGCACACATGCGACTCACTGTTGAGGATCTCGAAACCTTCAAGCTGCTCTATGTACACCTCTTCCTCAATGATCCCATTGAGAAACGGAATTTTCACATCTATCTGATGAATGCGCCAGCCCATCTGTGTTGAGAGTGCAAGGATGGTCCTTATGGAAGAGTACCTTGCTACAGGCGCAAAAGTCTCATCATAATCTATCCCCTTGATCTGTGAGAAGCCCCAGGCCACAAATCTGGCCTTGTATTTCTCCACACTCCCATCAGCAGCTTGCTTTAATACCTTGTAGATCCATCTCAAACCTACGACTAATTTGTCAACAGGTCTAGGGACAATTTCCCATGCACTATTTCTGGCAATGGAGTCATACTCCTCCACCATTGCATCAACCCAAGTAGGTTGTCGCACTGCTTCCTAGAAGGAATATGGTTCAGTCACAATACATTTGCTCATAAGAGCCATGTATCCATTAAATCGGTCAGGATAATGTCTCTCTCTGCACTGTGAATTAAGGGCTCCTACATTCTGTGCAGCATCAAGTCTCAACCTATCAGCTTTCATGGTGTGCTTTCTTCCATTTCTGATGGATGGCTCTGCATGAGTGATTTCCTCCACTCCATCAACCTCCTCTTGTAGCTGATCCACATCTTAAGACTCATCCTTGGGAACCAGCAGTTCCTCCTCCGCATGCAAGTCCAGCTCCCTCTATAGGGGAAACTTCATGGCTTTCCCCTCATCAAATTTTATATCTCGTCGCACAATATTCATTCTGTTGTTTTGTAAATACACACAATAATTATGGGGTGTTTCTGTGTACACCACAAAAATCCCAACTTCAGGAGTCGGTTCCAGCTTCTTCCTAGCGTCCTTGGTCACATGCACATAAACAGATGAGCAACAAATATTAAAGTGTGAAACATCCAGTTTCTTACCAGTGAAAGCTTCTTCGGGTGTACTTGTGCCAAGTACTCTATGAGGACAATGGTTTTGCACATAAACCGCAGTGTTGCATGCTTCCGCCCACAAATGCATTGGTAGGCCCTGATCATGCAACATCGCTCGTGTTGCACCCACGATCGTTCTGTTCTTCCTCTCTGCAACCCCATTTTGCTGTGGGTTATGAGGCGTTATGAGTTCTCTTCAAATTCCTTCTTTGTTGCAGAAGTTCTTGAATTGGTTAGAGATGTATTTTTCACCATTATCGCTCCTAAGAGCCTTCACTTGTTTCCCTGACTCTTTCTCCACCAATACCTTAAACTCACAGAACTTAGAGAATGTTTGATCTTTCTTCTGCATGAAGAAGATCCAGCGTTTATGAGAAAAGTCATCAACAAATATTACATAGTACTTATGTTTTGTTATTGAAGCAATCGAGAATCGTCTACACATGTCTGTGTGAAATCTATGAAGGATCCCCAAAGCATGGTTCTAATTCTCATGAAAGGTGCACTTTACATACTTCCCCATGGTGCAACCCTTGCACTGATCTAACTGAGCAAGTGTTCCCATTGGAAGTCCAGTAGATATTTGTTGCATGACTTTCAAGGCTCCATGATGAATATGGCTCAATCGCCTATGCCATAATTCGCCCTCATCCCGGCTCTCCATTTTCTCCGCCTTACCCACCATGGCAGTGCAGCCATCTACCTCCAACTTGTAGATATTCCCTATCCTCTTGGCTTGACCCATTGTTTTATATCACAGGAAAGATTTTCCATCACTAACAACAACGTCATAGCCTCTGTCCTATAGCATTGCAACTGAGACCAAAATTTTCTTCAGACCTGGTACATGCATTACATATTTTAATTGAAATGGTTTACCAGGCTCCTTTTGAAAGGTAATGGTACCAATCCCAGTAGCACTTTATTGTCTATCATCACCCATCTCAATATGCATCTGGAGATCTTTCTCCTCCAAGTCACTGAAAAGTTCCTTATCTCCTGTCATGTGAAAGGAAGTGCCACTATCCAAATACCACATTGATCCTAATGCAATTGACGCCATGCATGAAATCAAGGAGAGTTCAAGCTCAAATTTCGAGGCAACGACCTCACTAGCTGCAACTGCAGCAGCCTTCTTGTGCTTCTTCTTTTGTGGACAGTTAGTAGCAAAATGCCCATGTTCGTGACAATGAAAATACTTCACCTTGGAAATGTCCTGCTTCTTGCCTTTAGACTCGGATTTAGAATGGAATTTCTTCCCCTTCCCCTTCTTTGCCTTGGAATCCAAAGCACAATCCTCTTCATAATTATTCTTTGATGAAGATCCATCTCTGGTTTTCCGCCTGAACTCCTCCTGCACCAGATCTGACCACAGTCATTCCCAATCTGGCATTTTTTCCAGTTCGTTGACAAAGTCTTCATAACTGTTCCAACTCTTAGGAGGTCCTAGGAGAGCCAAACTCACCAAATCATCATCAGCGATTATTATTCCCACACTCCCCAGTTCATCCTGACATTGGACAAACTTTGTAAGATAATTTGGAATGGTGTCGCCCTTTTCCATCTTGATCTTCTTGAGTTTATCTTTAGTGCCAATTTCCTATGGTCGATGTTGCTTTGGAATAGACTCGTCAAAGCCTTCCACATAGCATATGGTGTGGCTTTCCCATCGAGGCTTGATACAATGTGGTCTCGTACTCCCTCCAACAGGATCCTCCTCGCCTTTGCCACTTTCTTTTTCCATGCATCAAGATTGGCAGCATCTGGCTTAGGAACATTTTTTTCAATGAATTCCTTAAAGCCATTGTCTTCGAGTTCTACCTCCATCATGTCCTTCCAAGCAATGTAGTTTGAGCTGCCCTAGAGTGCATACTCTAACCTCAAGCCATTGAAAGCCATTTCGATCTTGAATCAGTTGTAGCACCAAGAAAGTCTTTCTGCAAATTCAAAATCTATCTAGTCACAAACTCAACTCATGCCTCACTTCTGCAATTTCCTGTGCTGTGATACCATGTAGAAATTATACAATATGCATGTATATATTGGATTCACCTGATCTAACAATGTTATAAATTTCAATACTAAATCACTTCTACAAATATTTTTCGGAATTAAAAACACAATCGATAATCACATGAACATGAAGAATGATCAGTCACACACAACACAAATAATTTCCCGAGGAAAGCTTACAGCTAAAAACCACACTATCTTCTATTTTGTATTATATCATGGATCATGAAACAATTATATACAAAACTCTTCTCACAAGATCGCTCAATACATCAGCTAATTGTCTCACATTATCATACAAAAATTGGCAAATCCCTTAGCCAATTTACTGCCTCCAGACAGCCTGCCTTCACTACGCAATCGCTGAATTGATGCAATCCTGCCTACCTTGACTGCACAAGTATCATGGGAACATCCAATGTGTGTTTACTTGCATGTGTGCAATTGGATAATGTCACAATTGATAGTCAACTTCCCTTTCACCTAGAACTCAACTGGGTCTTCACTGGATCTGACATGCATGCAGATAATATTAGTAAATCCTCAGTTGCATGTGAGATCACTGCATGTGAATTAATTAATATTTCATTCACTTAATCTCTCACTACTTGTATCTTCAGTTACAACTAGCACAACTGAGTTTAACTCACTTAACTGAGTTAAACTATTTACAACTTGCACAAACTCATGCACCACTGCACTTCAAACTCTGTTACAACTAGAATCACTCTGTTACAACTAGAATTACTCAGCATGTCCCACCAACCAACCTCTAAATCTAAATTCATTTAGCTAACTGATTTTTCCACTTTAGTTAACTATTTCAAGTCCAAATTGAGAAAATATTATAGTTTAATGTCCATCTAAATTAAGGGATGATAAAAATAGACATGCACCTAAAAATAGCCTGTGGGCCCCACCCTAGTGTAGGTGCTTAATTTTCACTAGGATCATAGGTACCAAAAATTTATTGTTGAATCTCAACAGCCGCCATCGGTGCCCCGTCTTCATGTGGGCGCGCCAAGGGCGCGAGCGTTTGACCTGTTGTGCAAATCAGCGAACACAAATCATTAGCTCATCAATAAGAACAAAATATTATCCTTTTTTATCTCCATGCTATATGATAAATCATTTATAAACCGAATTTTAACACCCAAACATTAATCTAGTCAATATTCTAAAAATCATTATGAGACCCCCTTTTGGGAAATTTGTTCATGGGCAATCGTGGGTTGACATTACTTCTTTTACGCGGGTGCCCCTTTCCAAGCCGGGTCGACCCACCAACTCGTCACACGAGCGACCCTATCGAGCGGGTGCCCTGGCATGCCCAATACGTGACGCCCCCATGGGTGCCTGCGCACCCCGCCTTCGTGCAGGCACGCCAAGGGCGCGGGCATTTGCCCTTTTTACAAATCAGTGAACACAAATCATTAGTCTGGTAAGTATTTTCAACGAACCAAAGTCAAAATTTGAAATGATGGTATAAACGTAAATGAGCTTCTCTTCATTTCAAGAATAATATATTCTCTACTGAAAAATGCCAACCACGTGAAGGTGGAATCTCGTATGGCCCCTCTGTTGTGTAAACAGCTCCAAAAAGAGAAGAAAAGAGATATCAACGCCTTAGAAATGAGCCACTTCGAGGGGGCAACCTCCAATACATTACATAAATGAACAATTCTTGGATGATACAATACACAAAACCTCATTTCTATATATAGGAGTCCATGGGGCCATAATGTAATCCTAGTGGGCCACAATGTAATCCTAGCTGACCTAACAATAATAATTTAAGGGCACAATAATAACAAAATGGGGGTTATAAGGGTACAATAATAACAATAAGGGGGTTACACTAACAACAATAAGGGACTATACTAGTAATATAGGGACCTAACATGCCCCTCTCCTTCAAAAAAGTGTTGTCCTCAATGCTTGAGTAGCTCTGGGTGCTTGCATATAAAATTCTCATCCTCCCATGTAGAATCTTCAGTGGGTAAGTTCTTCCACTTGATGAGATACTCTGAAATTGATCGATTCCGTAGTTGTCGAGTTCTTGTTTCTGTGACCACTTCAGGTTCCAATATGATTTTTCCTTCCTCATCAAGTTCGGGCAATATTGTTTGAACTGGAATATTTTCACCTATAACCTTCTTTAAGCATGAAACATGGAAAACTAGATGTACTCGCGAAGAAGCAGGAAGCTCCAATTTGTATGCCATAGTACCAATCTTTTTCAACACCTTGTAAGGACCATAGTACTTTGGCGATAATTTATTATCCTTCTTAGCTTGCTTGAGGGACATTTGTTTATATGGTTGTAGCCGTAAATATACCCAATCTCCTATATCAAAACTTCTCTCGCTGCGATGTTGATCTGCCTGTTGTTTCATTCGATTTTGTGCCAAATTCAGGTTATCCTTTAAGAGCTGGAGAACTTCTTGCTGATGCTCGACGTGATCTTCCACTCCTTGAACCTTCAAATTTTCCCTTAAAGATGATGTGATCGATGGTGGATGATATCCATAAAGTGCCATAAATGGGGTCATTTTTGCTGCAGTATGGAAGGAAGTGTTATACCACCATTCAGCGAGAGGTAACCACTCGACCCATTGTGTTTGTTTATCAGATACAAAACAACGAAGATATCCTTCCAAAAATTTATTTACTATCTCAGTTTGACCATCAGATTGAGGATGATAAGATGAGCTATGAGCCAATTGAGTACCCAAACAAGAAAATAACTCCGTCCAAAAATTTCCAGTAAAAATGGGATCTTTGTCACTCAAAATAACCCTTGGGTTTCCATGTAGCTTTTGAATTGTGTCCATAAATGTAGTAGCAACTGTACTTTCTTTAAATGGATGAGATAATGCACAAAAGTGTGCATACTTGGTAAGTCCATCAACTACCACCATGATGACACTCTTTCCTTCGGACTTAGGTAAACCTGTGATAAAATCCATTGAAATCTCCTCCCAACGTTGACTTGGAATGGATAAAGGTTGTAGAAGTCCTGTGGTCTTAATTGTTTCCACTTTATTCTGCTGGCAAACCAAACATTCCGCCACAAACTTTCGAATATCAGATTTAAGGCCATCCCAAAAAAATTCTTTCTTCACCCTTTGGTAAGTTTTAAAAAATCCTGAGTGTCCTCCTAAAGGAGAAGTGTGCAATTCCAGAAGAATCTTTTGTTTTAGTTGGGAATTCTTACAAAGATATAAGCGATCTTTGTACCATAAGGAATCATTTTTCCAACTAAATGTATCAGATGTACTAGGATCTTGCTGCAACTTTTGAATGAGTGTCCATACATTTTTTTCCTTCTTCCATTCATCTCTTGCTTCGGTTATCCAATCTGGTTGGATAATAGAAATGGCACAAAGCAATGCTTCCACCTCTTCATTCTTTCTTAAGAGTGCATCTGCAACAACATTAAGCTTTCCTTTTTTGTAGATTATTTCAAAGTCATAACCCAACATCTTTGTGACCCATTTTTGCTGCTCTTCTGAAGATAGTCCTTGTTCCAAAAAGTGTTTAAGACTATCATGATCAGTTTTTACCTTGAAGTGTCTTCCCATTAGGTAAGTTCGCCATTTCTTTAGTGCATGCAGTATTGCTAACATTTCCTTCCCATAAATAGGTTTCTGTAAATACTTTCCTTTGATTGGATGACTTTCAAAAGCAATGGGTCTTCCTTCCTGCATTAAAACTGCACCAATTCCATTTCCTGAGGCATCACATTCCACAATAAAGGTTTTTGTGAAGTCTGGCGTAGCTAAGACCGGTGTTAGGTACATTGCCTCTTTAAGATGTTCAAAGGCCTTAGTTGCTTCAGGAGTCCATGAAAATGCATCTTTCTTCAATAATGTTGTTAGAGGTGCTGCTATTCTCTCATAATTCTTAACAAACTTGCGATAATACCCTGTTAACCCGAGAAATCCTCGCAACTGCTTTATGGTTGTGGGAACTTTCCATTCCTTAATGGCTTTAATTTTGTTAGGGTCCACTTTAACACCCTCGTGAGATACAATATGACCGAGATATTCCACCTCTTGTACTCCAAAGAAACATTTGGACTTTTTTGCATATAATTGTTTCTCCTGCAATAGTTTGAGCACCCTGTCAACATGTTCAACATGATCCTTCCAAGACCCGCTGTAGATTAGTATATCATCAAAAAATACTAGCACAAATTTTCTAAGGAAGGGTTTGGAAATGGAATTCATCAACCCTTGAAATGTAGAAGGTGCATTGGTAAGGCCAAAAGGCATGACCAAAAATTCATAATGACCCTCATGAGTTCGAAATGTTGTTTTTGGAATATCTTCAGTCTTCATTCTAATTTGATGATATCCCGAACGAAGATCCAACTTGGTAAAATAAATTGCTCCATGTAATTCATCCAATAATTCATCAATCACAGGAATGGGAAATTTGTCTTTAATGGTGAGCTTATTGAGCTCCCTATAATCCGGACACACTCGCCATGATCCATCCTTCTTGTGTACCAATACTACAGGAGCAGAGAAAGAACTTTGACTAGGTTGAATTATACCCGCCTCTAACATTTCTGCAATCATACGTTCAATTTCACTTTTTTGGACGTAAGGATATCTATAAGGCCTGATGTTTGGAGGAACACTTCCTGGAATCAAATGAATAGCATGATCATGATCACGAATAGGTGGGAGTCCTTTGGGAGTTTCAAACACCTTGGAATGATTGTCCAATACTTGTTGGAGATCTGCAGGAATAGATAATTTTGATGTTGGAACTTCTAGTGAGCATAATTGTGCAATTACGCCTCGTTGTTATTTCTTTAGAAGCTTTGTCATGACATTAGAGCTTATTATCCTTCCCGTCTTCCCTTCAATACCCCGTAATTCGACTTCCTTTCCTTCTGAAAAAAATTTCAAGAAAAGTTCTTGAAAATTAAAAGCTACCGTCCCCAAAGATTGTAACCATTGTACTCCTAGTACAACATCAGCACCTCCCATAGGAATGCAAAGCATTGGACTAGTCAATACATATTCCCCCATGGTTAGCTTGATATTATGGCATTTTCCAGAGAAATTTATAGTTCCTCCATTTGCAACCATCACTTGACATTCTGGTGCTGGGTATAGGAAACAATTTAATTCCTTGGCTACCTTACAATGAATAAAATTATGGGTGCTACCCGAATCAATCAACACTATTACCCTTTTCTTCTTGATCTGTCCTACTATCTTGAGAGTTTGAGGAGTGGTAATTCCGGCCAGTGCATTACATGATATGGTCGGATTCATTTCTTCCTCTTCTATGGCTGGTTCCTGGTGTATATCCTCTTCTTTTTCATTTTCTTCTTTTTCTTCACAATCTATGTAAAATAATTTCTTTTCAGCACACTTATGACCTTTAGTGTATTTGCTATCACAACTGTAGCAAAGCCCTTTTGCTCTTTTTTCTTCCAATTGTTGTGGTGTCAACCTTGTAGGTTGTGGAAATCTAGGCGTAGAAACACTTCCTTCTTTATAGAATCGAGTGGTAGGCTTCCTTGTCGCCATAATTTTACATTCAACTTTTCTTGCCAACCTGAATGCCTTCTCCAATGAATCAGGTTCCAAAACATGAACTTCATGTTGGATGTTATCCTTTAGAGTACCTCTGAAGATATCAATCCTGTGTTCCTCTGGAATATCAGTTACCCTTATATTCAATTTTTGGAAGTCCTCAATGTGCTGCCCCACTAAACCCTTTTGTTTGAGATTTATCAATTGGCTAAAGAAGGTGTTGCTCTTTGTATCCTCATAATGTGCTATCATTTCCTCCGTAAAAATTGACTAAGTGACAATTTTTTTACGGGAGCAAAGCCATCGATACCATACAAATGTATTTTGTTCTAAATGTAAAGTTGCAATGCGTACCTTTTGTGTGTTTTGCACGTTATGGAGATCAAAATATCGCTCCATTTGTAGTATCCATGTTACAGGATCCTTTCCATCAAACTTCCTCATATCCATCTTTGGAATATGGTGGTTCTTCCCGCCAACATTAGAGTTTATGAAATCACAATTAATATTTATTTTGTTCTCATCATGAGGTTCTTCTACTATCTTTTCACCATTAGGAAACCTTTCTTGTATAAACTTTGTCAAACCTTCCATGTCTGCTTTTAGAAAATTCTTCATGTTTCCCATTTTCTCATCGATCTTAGCTTCCATGTCATCCATCTTAGATTCCATGCCAGCCTCCATGCCATCCATATTAGCTTGCACGCCATCCATCTTAGCTTCCATGCCTTTCTTCAAAACTTCCATTTCATTTTTTGTTGCTCTTTGCGATAGTGAAATTTGTTGCTCTTGCTCTTGTAATTTTGATAGATCATGTTGCAATTCTTCGTCTTCATGAGTCATAGTAGAGCTTTCCAAAGGCTTAATGGGTGTTGAATTCTTTTTTGGGGCCATTTTATAATCCAATACTGATATCTATTCTACAATATGCCCTTGCAATCAATTCAACTTGATTCTTCAAACAAGACTTATGCAATTCGGAAAAAAAAATACACACCTTTTACTTTCTTTTGAGGAGCTCAATATTGAAATTGTATTATCTCTGTGATTGCAGCTCTTATATATCTGAAATTCAGCACTGACGTAGCCCTGTGAATTCTCTTTTGAATGCCACAGGTCTGACCTGATTTGGATTCTCCAAGACAAAGTTGTGTCCAATCTCCCACAATGACCTAATTATGGACTAGTTCAGTAGAGAAAACTTGTACGACTTGCCACGTGTCATTGTTTTGTCCTTTGTCTCTAAAATTGATAGCCAATAAACTACAGTCTGTGTACTTATGACCACTTTTTACGGCACTCCAATCTGATGCCCAGAGAGAGATTTATTGAACTTTTCCCACGATCACCTCTTTGAGATGAAATTCAGGAGCCTGAAAAAGCACTACCTTCCACAGATCATATCTCCAAAAATATTGTGAACTAAGATCTAAAATTTAAGAAGACTTTCTCGTGGATTTCGCCCTTCGCACCATATGAATTTCGTATTCTCGAACCTTCGTAGAAAAAACGTTATAGTGAGAAAACCCACGATGACCTCGCGAGGTTCGAAATGCACTCCAACTCTGCGTATCATATCTCCGAAAATATTGCAACAAAGCCTTGAAATTTTTTAGAAAATATTCCTCAAGATCTCAGCTTCACACCCTAAAAATTTCAGCTTCTGAAGCTTCGTAGAAAAAAAGTTATAGCGAAATTCCACGATGACCTGTTTGGAGCAGCGAAACCCTAGAATCCAAAGCTCTGATACCAAATGTTGTGTAACCAGCTCCAAAAATAGAAGAAAAGAGATATCAACGCCTTAGAAATAAGCCAATTTGAGGGGGAAACCTCCAATACATTACATAAATGAACAATTCTTGGATGATACAATTTACAAAACCTTTTTTCTATATATAGGAGTCCATGGGGCCATAATGTAATCCTAGTGGGCCACAATGTAATCCTAGCCGACCTAACAATAATAATTTAAGGGCACAATAATAACAAAATGGGGGTTACAAGGGTACAATAATAACAATAAGGGGTTTACACTAACAATAATAAGGGACTATACTAGTGATATAGAGACCTAACACCCTCCCTCCCCCACATCACTCTCAATTATGTTATACCTAATCTATCTACTATAATATATTTGAAAGAAACACAATATTAACATTCAAACATAAAAATTAGGAAAACAAAAATTTAAGGTGAACAAAAGAGAACAAACCTCGTACTTTTGAACATTTTGATCACTCGATATTAGTCGTTCCATGTTCTTGAATAGGCCCTTGTACTACAACCACCTCTTCCTCGTCAAGAAATGCCCTAGGGGGGGTGATACTATACAATTACAATCAATAAAGTAATATTAGTATATATAGAAAATATTCAAACATCGATATAACAACAATTTACAAATATAATATATAAGGAAAACAAAGACAACAAAGACAAAGACAAAGACATCTTCGCTGATACTAAGAAACAAAGACAACAAATCAATGATGATGCTTCTGCAGTTTATCAAGATATTTGATAATATGTTGAAAAAATACAAGAAAGATGTTACTTTTCTTTACGTGTAGGAAGTGAGGCACTTTCTGAGATATATAGCCACAGCCATAATAATAAAAAAAATATTGATCTTATTTTACATTCATCATATTGTAATGTCATATTCTTACTTATGTCATATTTTGCATAATATACTTTAAAAACTTATTAATAATGCTCCCTAAAAACCCATGATTAACCTCTAAATCCTCTAATTCCAAATTAACCCCCTAAACATACATTAACACCTTAACCCCATTACCCTAAGATCGTAAACCCCTAAGCCCTTAACCCCTAACCGTAAACCCTTAAACAATAACCATTTATCCCTAAACCCATAAAGTAATTAACCCCTAACTCGACCTAACCCCTTAATCGATTGTAATGAAAATAATCAAATAATATTTCTAGTCCACATCAAAATGACAACATGGTTCAAACACCTCCCAAAAGAATATTATAAAATAGATTTACAATAGAAAGATAATACAATTTACAATACAAAGACATGCAATCTAAAATACAATATACATATAAACATTTACAAAAACAATCTACAAGACAAACACGCACACACACACACACACACACACACACATATATATATGTCTGCCTTTAGCGTGTCCATAGTCTCTACAGTTCTTTTTAGCTGATTTTATTAGAATTCCCCTTGGCCTCAAGCCCCTGCAATTTCTACAAGGGCAATAACATTTTCCATCCTCAGAAGCCCTTCATGTCAATCCCACGTATACTTGGTCTTCTTGAGGAATGTTATGTGATATTTTTTTTCACCAAACTTTCAGCGATGATTTTGTTCAAAAATTAACCTCAAAATAAGCCTACAACCTTCTAAAACAATTGCAACTAATATATATAGCTTTTATGTCAAAGTTATATGATGTTAAGGCCTCTATACACACACACACACATATATATTATAATTATAATAATATATTTTATAACTTTATAAATATAATTTATATTATAATCATATAATATTATATTAATATTAATATATTGTAGATATTAGTTTTAATATATATTAATAATGTTATATTTAATTATAATATTGATGTTATATTTCTTTTAATTAGTTAAACTAATCGATGTAAAGCAATTCCATATTAGACATTGTTAGTGAAAAAAACCATTAATGGTGGAATTGAATGTCAAGCAATGGTTATTTTCCATTTGTCATAAATTGGACAACACATTTTCTTATTGGATATAGTGTCGGATATCCAACGCTAAAAGACAAGATAATAGATGAGATAGGGAATTATGTCGAATATTCGACCGCTAAAGAACTCTGTCAAATATATTCGACGATTGTCAGGATTTTAGAAAATAAAATAAAATCATTTAACTTTCGAAACTTTTTCTGATTTTATCCATTCCGTTAGATTCTTTTGCCTAAATTTCCACCCAAATATAGTAGTGTTTCTCAAACACCTCTTCTATCTTCTCCTTCACTTGGTCCCCACTCTATTCAAAGTTATCATCATACAATGACTAGAGCTAGGTGACCATTGGTTTCATTACTTTCCACTTTGGCCTTGCACATGAAATTCCTTTAGCTGTATTTTGCTTTGTCTTTTGCTTCCTGTGACCTACGCAATGTCTTCTTCTAGGATTCACCTACTTCAAATCTTTGTCCTGAATTTCGCACGGAATCATGAATAGATTTATCCTGTTTTGAACCTTGGCTACTTTCAATGTCCTCAACATCATCTGGCTAGTCCACTACAACTTTCCAACCTACTTCCCAGTCGTTTATTATGGTGTTGACCTTTATTTTAGTTTATCTATAGTGTCTTTGAAGCCACCACTGAGTAATATCTCTCTTTGGTTGAATATAAAATGTGGGGTGGCTTTAAATTGTGCAATCCCTTTTTATGCTTCCACAACCTCTTGTGGTATGTGCAGTATACTTTCTATTGCCTTCCTCACCACCTCCTTATAAACATAAAATGTAATATTATTTTCCAACTATCTCTGCTTGTACACGGTATTGCATAATGAGGCATACTGGGGTGTCAAAAATGGTTTGTGCACCACTTATAGAAACTATGTCTCCTTTGGCTCTCTCCATGCTACTAGGGCAATAAGAATCAAGAGCCACATGTAATGGCATTCCATGTTCTTGTCCTATGCCTCTCGAAAATCAATCAAAATTGGTTCAAGAGGAAGGTGGACCAGTTCATCTTGACCCCTAATGCACACTTTCCTATTGCCATAATTTCTCTTGTTGGTACCTATTTTTTTTAGCATTTGTGTAGTAGTTTTCATGCCATGACATGGGTTCAAAATGTGATTGTGTCATCATTGATGCTTGGGATGTCAATACCACACACACCTCGATGTATGCCATACTTTTCCTTAACCTCCTCAGTTAGGGCTTTCTCCCTAATTTTGTCTAAAAATAAGAGCTTTGGATCTTCACCCATTGTAGGTAACTCTATGATCTTCCCAATAATATTCATATCAATTGAAACCAACTTTTCTAGCCAAAGGAAACCTCCATGGACATAGATCAAAAAATATTTCACACAGACATTAATTTTGGCGCTCCATCCAAAGTGAGAAATTTGGAGTAAATTCAAAATACATGAATATTCCAAGTCTCGTGCCCACTCCAGCCATTCTATTGCAAAGATTGTATCGCCTGGGCTCATGTTGGGATGTAAGTACTTCTCTAGTGCCAAGTCCAGAAAATTCTTAATGTTTGTAATGTCTTTTCTGAATACTTTAGATTCTCAATTGTGCTTAGCATATTCCCGTGTCTAAGAAATCCATGTGAGATCATAAGTATCACCATGGGATACTTTGGATCCTTTGTCAAATGGATGGGTTTCACATTGACCTTCATTGGTGGCACATACACCTATGGAAACTAACCCTACATTGGTGTTGGTGCAGGAACTTAACCCATTTGACCTGGTGTTAGTGTTGGGGTTTGACCCAGTGTTGTGGGATGGACAAGGGGCATAGGTTCTTGTGACCCTCTTGTTGTCTTCATTCTTGCCTTGTTCTTAGGTGCAGATGCTTCTCTCCTAGTTGTTGTCATCTTGGTCGTTGTTTTCATTACTAATTTGCAATTCCTACTCTGTATTGGCTCATCTCTCTCAACTCTTACTCTGCTCTTCAAATGCTTATCAGTGCTTTAAGCTCAATTAACCCATAGAACTAACTGGAAGAAAATTGTACCTCTTTACCATACTTCGTCGTTCTCTAGGTTCCATAACTCGAAAATTTTTCAGACATAATATATCGTTCCTTCACATTGAATTATCCAGGTAGATACTACATTAGTGTGCAGCCACAGACAGATGGACATCTTGAAAACAACCGATATTTTAATATTTTCTACTCGTGATGGATTATGTCATTAAGTTTCATAAACTCTATTATTAATGAAGTGGAATTTTATCCTTCACGCAACCATGTTGTGTTGGGTGTGGAGCTTGATTTTCATCCTGATTCAGAGATCCTTGTTTTAGCTGGATGTATACCCCAGGAAAATTGTACACCCTTGCAGCGGGGGGGTGCGGGGGGGGACTTGTCCCCCCCCGCGGGGCTCGGGGGGGCTGACCCCCCCGGCTGGGGGGTCCGGGGGCCAGCAGTCCCCTGGCAGGGGTTTCGGGGGCAGCGCCCCCAAAGCTAAAAACAGATGTAAAATTTCCTTGTAAAAGTATAGTAATTTCTAGTCAATCTGGGTCGTTCATTAGGCGAATGATCTGACGGTAGAAGTTATGTTTAGTTTAGGGTTTTTTCCCTAGAAGGCAACCCCTCTCTTTGTATGAGGGTATTGTATTGCGGCTGTGTATTATATGTGTATTCTCTGAGCGGGAAATAGATAGGGAGACTGTGAGAGAGAACAAAGGATATTACAGCGGAACTGCTGTAGGTTTTGTCTCTTCATTTTGCTGGATAATAGAAAGGAAGGACTGGATGTTCGGGGTGGACGTAGCCCAAACTGGGTGAACCACGTATATCTGTGTCTCTCTGGTTATATGTGTTTTGTGTGCTTGTATTTTCCGCATATTTTATGTGTTGCATTGCTCTGTAATATTTAATTTTCTAACGTGTTGTCCAACTTATATGACCAATGGTGACATTTTCTAGCACTTGTCCCCTTTTTTATCTCGGTTTTTCCATACTTTCATTACTTGACAATTGTTTTCTTTTTTGAAAAATTGTGCAGTAATAAATTTTGGAGATTGTATCACTTGTTCCTATGCACAAGGCTCTTCTTTCTCGAAGCCTCCATGTCTTCTTTTTGTGGTACCCCTCTTTGGTCTTTAATTTTTTTCTCTAGAAAAACCATATTTCTTTCAAACTGTATGGAATGTCCTTACCACGCGGAAGGTCAGCTACTCTTATAGACTTTCAGGCAAATACCATTGAAAAAACCTCTATTGGGGCCCCATTTTGCTTTTCAAACTGAAAAAACCTTGCATTTGTCACATACTTGATCATATATAGGCCTAAATAATGCATTCAAAACTTTCCTAGATGCTTCATGAATTTGTTCTCATGAAGCAAAACCTAGTTGTCTAGTTGAAATTTCTTTTCTTTTATACACCTATCGTGTCAAGCTTTCTCTCACATTTTCTGGACAATTTGGTGAAAGCCCACTATCGCGCGGTCTTCTTCTAATTGCAATAGATTTGACAGACTCTTTTCTACAACATTAGAATCAGTTAAGTTCACCAATATAGTAATGCACAGATTTGGCACTATAAATTCTATAGGCATCACCACTTCTTGTCCATATACTAGTCTAAAAGGTGCCTTCCCTATCAATTTATTACATGTGGTCTGGTAATCCCATAGGACTATATAATTCTTAGATCCAAGTCATCTAAATTTACATTGCATACTTTTGTCAATATGCTTTCAAGGATCTTGTTAAATGTCTCAACAATGCCATTAGCTCGATGGTGATAGGGTGTGCTCTTCTCATGGTAAAATTGAAATTATTATGTTAAGGCAATAATTGTATTATTTAAGAAGTGGCTACCCTTATCACTCATAAATATTCTAGTACATCCAAACCTTGTAACCACATTCTCAAATAGGAATGGTGGTGTTGTTTATGCATTATAGTCCTTGATTGGTTATGCTTCAGCCCACATGTTATGATAGTCTATCATAGTTAGTATATTCCAAGCCCTTGATCTCTTTACTAGTAGGTTGATAGGACCAACAAATCCTACTTCCCACTTATCAATTTTTTGTAATTTCACCTCTGGGAATAGGGTCATTTCATCTCTATTGGATGGTTTCCCAACCCACTAACATATATCACAACTCTTACAAAATTCCTTGGCATCCTTGTGAAGAGTTGGCCAACAAATACCTACGTGCAAGATCTTCTGCATGATAAATTTTCCTACATAGTGTCCTCTTGCAACTCCTTCATGTGCTTACGATAATATCAAAGGCCTTTCATGCTCCAAAACATAATGATGAAGTATTCCATCTACGCCTAGCTTGCATAGGAAACCTTATATGACTTGATAATTCATTGACTTTACCACCATTTTTTTCTTCTATGCTACTGTATATTATGATGAGGCTACTACTATGCTAAAAAATTTGGAAATTTCAACGAAATATTCATCAACAATGTTTATTGCAGACAAATGTGCATCTAGAAGGTTGTCATTGATATTCTTTGAATCTTCTCCAATTAATATGTGCGATAAATGATTGAGTCCAACATGAAACCTCCCTGGTTTTACAACTACCTCAAAGTTATATCCTTGGAAAAGTAGAAAATACCTACATATCCTCCCCAAAATCACTAGCTTGTTGATGAGGTACCTCAATACAAAATGGTTAATACAAATCTTGAATTATGACCCAAGTAGGTAGTATCTGAACTTCTGCAGCACATACACCAATTCCAAGCCTTGTCGTTTTGTAGTGATATAGTCTTGTTCAGCAGTCGATAATTTCCTACTAGCAAATCCAATGGGGTGATCTATGTCCCATTCTCCTGGTTGGGCTAAAAATACACCCAAATCTATGGAAGATGCATCTACATGAACATGAAACTCATTCCCCCTGTCTGAAAATAAATAAAATAAAATAAATAATAATAATAATAATAATAATAATAATAAAATAAATAAAATAAAAAAATTGGCGTAGTGACCAATTTCTTCTTTAAAGTGTTCAAAGCCTATTGATAGTCTTCATCCCATTGGAACCTAGCCTCCAATTTTAACAACCTTTCTAAGGGGGTTGTAACAATACCCCCCTGTGAATTTCCTATAATACCTTGTATGACTTAAAATTGTGTGTAATTATCGCACTGAGGTAAGTGGAGGTAAATCCACAATTACAACATTTTTTGTAGGATTAATTAATAGGCCTTGCTTTCACACAACATGACCCAACAAAATACATAAATGTGAAGAAAAGATACATATCTTTAAATTTAATGAAATCTATAGTTGTTTATATCTATCAAGCATTGAGTGCATAGCTTCAATATGTTTATTTAAAAGGCTAAATATTGATTGGCCATCCAAATAAACCTCTAGGAACTTGTGAATGGAATATTTAAACATTGCAACCACAACTATGGAGAATACCACAGGTGCATTTTTCAGACCAAAGGGCATGACAGTATACCAGAAGGATCCCCACTCTTTTGCAAAATTATTCTTATGTTTGTATTCTAGTGCAATTTTAATCTAATGATAGCCCAAGAATCCATCAATAAATGAATATGCATCTTATCCTCCTTCAATATCCAACACCTCATATGTAAATGGGGTGGGAAATGGGTCATGCACACAAGCATCATTAAGTTTCCTCAAATCCACATGGATTTTGATTTCTCCTAGCTTCTTGTCCCACACTACCATTGGGCTTATCCATTATGATTCTTCTAATGGTTCAAGTTCCACCTTTTAACATCATATCTAGTTATTGTTTCACTTTCTACTTATATATTGGGTTCAATCTGTAGGGTCTTTTTCTAAATGGATCTATGTTTGGATTCAAGGGGATTTTCGTCTCTTATAGCTCCCCAACAATCCCTTTTGATCTTTGAAAATGTGGTTGGAAAAATATCATGGTATTCACATAGTAAATCAACAATCTTGCCCGTTGTCTCCTCATCCCAATAATCCTCTAACTGTGAGCTTATGGTTGTGTTAGGTTCTAATAATCACTTTGCACATCCTAATAGGCCTTACATATCTTTTAGAATCCAGCTCTGAACCTGATACTATGCACTCTCCTTCCATTTTTTCTACTAGTAAGCTTCTTGGGTTATCCTCTTCTTCACATCCTTTTGTGATATTGTAACACTCCATCAATTATTTAACTATTTGGGAATGCTTGTGCTCAAAGCATAAGGGTATTGGATCCTACGTAGTTTTTCCCTCTTGTACAAAGATATTCGTATTGATATTTTGTAGAGATTTATCAACTAATGGATCCTCCAATTCAAATTTGAATGTTACCTTAAAATTATGAGTCATTTCTCCCCAATTTTTTGTTTATATTCACACCTCTAACTCAATATACTAGTTCCTTGGGATAGTATCCAACCTATATACAAACAGATGTACCCATTCCTCCTCTGGAAGCTTCTTCTTATTCCACACTGCAACACAACCCTTAATGAGTAGTAGGGTAACTCAATCTAGTATAGCTTAATTATGTGTCTCCTGCATCTAGCCTAAATCTGATTTGTAGCAAATGTTTACATGCCCACCAACTTTCCATCTTGTCCTTGTGAGTGGCCCACCAATGTGTAAGAGTTGCTTTCAAAGCTACATCTAAAGCTTCTAATCTTAGTTGTTCAGGTACCTATAACTCAAACTCTTCTACAAAAGAATAAACATATGAAATTCCATCAAACTTTGGGAGATTCCATAACTATGTTCCAATTCATCAAATTGTGCAAGTAATATGGTCACACCTTCTAGTAGAGACTTTGTGCAATCTCTGCTACTAGTTCTCGAGCGTGTCCTCTGAACTTGATGAATAATGCTACACCAGATCAATATGTCATCATTGATCAGATAGAAATAATCATGCCTATGTGTAGTCACATTATAAATATCTTCAAGGTATTATGCACTGAACACCTCTCTCACAAGCTTGGTCTCCTTCCTTTGTATCGAAAGGCGCAATATCCCTCAAGTCTCTTGAATCAAAAATCGTCTGCCTCTTCTTATAGTTGATTACAACCTAGCTATAAAAATCCCAATCGGTTCCTAATAAATAAGGATATGGATTGGTATCACCTACAATATTTATCAGCTTAAAATCAATGATACTTTTGACACCATCAATGTTGACTTTTATGCTTGTGAGCCTACTAATGAAAAAAATATTGTACTGATTTGTTAGTCTAAGCTCGATGGGTAACCAACTCAACTTCGGTCTCCCCATCATCTCCCATGTCTTTTTAGGAAGGATATTCACATTTGAGCCTAGATCTAGAATGATATTATCCATGTCATAGTCTTTATTTTGGCTCCTAGAGACAATCCCCCGGATTGATTTGAGACCATTGCCTAAGACATCTTAAGTGAGTGCTCATGTGGTTTGTTTGGATTTAATATCACACTCAACATTAAATATATTTTTGATAAGATTGATTCATAACAATCCTTATCAAGACAAACTTCAAAGGAAAAACCCTAACTAATGCTTTGTGCACCCTGCTACACTGAGTTTCCAACCTCTGGCTGCGGCCCTGCCGTAGCAGACCTACATGATCTCACCTCGGGCTGCCCTAATGGAGCAGGATGGAGGCCCGCAAGCTCCATCCTACTGAGATCTCGCTGTAGGCGTCGCTCATAAGACCAATATCTCTTTTTTTACGCACCTCACCACCACCTCAGCCACTCCTCCCCCGAACCAAAAGATGCGGCCTATCCCTCCTCTGCAAGAGATGAATTAGGCTGCAACAGATCCCTCAGTGACCACAACAACAGCCACCATGGCCGCAACAACACTGCCTCTATGAATCAAAACCCCCTTCCCTCTGAAGGTGAAGGGCCAGAAATGAAAGAAAATGCCAAGGAAGGAGAAAAAATCCAAACTGCCTGTAATCCTAAGGCAGCAAAAATCCCAGAAATTATCGTTCAGGATCCAAATGTGGCCGTCTACAGAGAATACATGCAAGAACATGAGATTATTTGTAAATTTATGGGCATATGGCCCACATAATGTGCCCTAAAAGGATGGATCCATGCCAAATGGAGTCCTAAAGGAGAGATTGACCTCCAGTTAGGATCCAAAGGCTTCTTCACAGTGGTCTTTTCTCTCCTGGAAGACAGAGACAGGATATTTGAAGGAGGACCCTACTTTTTCAACTCAACTGGCTTATACATGAGATATTGGAAGGAAAAATTCACTCCAGACAAAGAATACTTCACCAGGTTTCTAGTATGGATAAGTTTATACTCACTTCCCACCAATTACTGAGCACCCTCGGTACTAAAGGCCATCGGGATGAGCTTGGAGAATACATAAACATGTCAGAAGGCACAAAAAAAGGTCATTGTATCTCCTATGCATGCATCTGTGCTTACATAGATGTCTCAGGAGCCCTACCAGAAGCCATCAGGCTAAACTTCAGGGATGATATATGGACTCAAAGCATAGACTATGAGCACATCCCCTTTCGATGTAGAAAATTTCATGAGCACGGACATCTTTTTCGGGACTGCCCACAAAACAAAACACTAGCAAAAGAAGATCAAGCAGGGGGAAAAAGGATGACCAAGGCTACACCAGAGTAGGCAAAAAACACAGACAAAACAAAAGAATGAACACAAGAAAATATCCTCCATTGCTCTCCAAGCAAAACAAGCTCGAAGTCTTAACCACGCTCTAGGAGGAAACAGGGCAACACAATAGAGATATAGATGCAAACACTGAGTATGAAACACCAATGGAAAAAAGTAGCACAGAAATGGATGCAACATTCACTCTCACACAGGATGGCAACACACCCCAAGAGGACACAGAAATGGAAAGCATACAGGACATTCCAACCCCAGAGGAAAGAGAGATTGAGCAAGTCCTAATGGGGATAGACTTGCAAAAAATCACAATAGAATGGAACACAAAGGGCATAGAAGGAATCCCCATAGAACACATACAGAAAATCGAGCAGACCTATATATTACAGCAAGGTATGCAGAAGCAATGAGAGCACCTAAACAAAGGCAAAACCCAGCAGGAGGAATCACGGCAAACCTAAAGGCAAGCCAGCACATCAACAAAGGGAAAAATAGAAAAAGAGGAAGGAAAACCAAAAATCAATACCTTCAAGAGCTTGGAATCTGCCTCGTCAATGAAGGAAAGGTAAGATCTATCTCTCTCTCTCCTAATTCGTTAACATAATTTGTACATCCTGGAATATAAGAGGACTAAACAGTCCCAGTAAGAAAAGGATCCTTAAATCCAAGATAGCCTCTGACAACCCTGATATTGTACTTCTACAAGAAATAAAAAGCAATCTACACCGTATGGACTCCATCCAACAATCTTGCTTCAGAAATCATTACAGCCACCTGGCCATCTCTACCTCTGGTACTGCGGACGGTCTAGCAACCTTTTGGAAGGACTCTCGATTCCACCTATGTGAGTCTCTAGCCTCCAAACATGCCCTTACCACTATACTTCATATCACTGGAACCAAATATAATATCGACATCACAAATGTCTATGCTCCACACTCTACCTATGAGCGAATTGTCCGGCTCCACAGCCTTAAGAAGCATCTCAGCTCCTTCAATCACCCCCTCAGTTACATAGTATGGGAATTCAACATGATTCTCAACCTCGGGGAAAAGCGACGAGGCTTAAGGAAACTAGACAATGACTCAACTTCCTTTCAGAACATGATCGATGATCTAGGCCTCATTGACACCCCTACCAAAAATGGCTCCTTCACTTGGAACAATAGAAGAGGAGGGGATAGACAGATCGACTCCAGACTTGACATATTTCTCCTCTTAGAGGACCTCTTCCTCTTCTCCCTGGAAATGGAAGCAAGCATAGCCCTTCAGGCAGGCTCGGATCACTGGCCCATTGTTCTCTACATCAAGCTCTCAGAAAGCCCCAAAAACACTCCCTTCAAGTTCGAAGGTTTTTGGATCAGTCATCCAGAATTCAAGGACAAAATGAAGGAGTGGTGGTCTTCTCCCCTACCCTCCCAGGGCAACAAAATGCATAACTTCCAAAAGAAGCTAATGCACATCAAATCAAAACTCAAGATCTAGAACAAACAAACCTTTGGAGACATAATAGCTGAAAAAAGATAATTGAAACAAAAATGAATACCCTCCAACAGAGTATCATCAATCACGGGATGACAGAGCAAAAAAAGTAGGAGGAACTTAGGCTTCAAAATAATTAGGACGAACGAGCTGCCCAGGAACAAACTCTATGGAGGCAAAATTCCAGAGTCAAATGGCTCAAAGATGGAGAAAATAACATTTCCTTCTTCCACAGGTCAATGATTCAAAACAGAAATCACAATAGAATTCTCAATCTTAAAAATTAGCAGGGCCTCATCCTACGCAATTACACTGAGATTGAAGAGGAGCTCAATCAGCACTTCGCAGTCATCCTCAAGGAATCAAATAATGACAATGAGGAGGACATATGGAAAATAACAAGAAACATCCCCACAATCTTCACCAGAGAGCATAACCATATGCTGTTGAAAAATATAACTATGGCTAAAGTGGAGGAAGCAATCCAATCAATGCCTAATGGAAAAGCTCCTGGACCAGACGATTTTACCACAGACTTCTACAAGGCATGTTGGCCCTTGATAAAAGAAGAAGTCTATGACCTGGTTGAAGAATCCCGAATCAAAAAAATCCATCCTTAACTCCTTCAATTCCACCTTCCTCACCCTCATCCCCAAATCTAACAAAGAAGACTCCCCAAACCAGTTCAGGCCAATTACCCTCTGCAATGTAATCTACAAGATAATTTCCAAAGTCCTTGCCAACCATATCAAAACTATCCTACCCCTGCTCATTTCCCCTCATCAAACAGGCTACGTCGAAGGCAGGAAAATTCTGGATAGCATCATCCTCTCTCAAGAGGTCATCCACTCCCTCAAGGATCAACATAAACCAAGCATGCTTATCCAATTGGAAATGTCCAAAGCTTTAACAGAACTGATTGGAATTACATCAGGAAAATGTTGGCCGCTTTTGGCTTTAGCACAGAATGCATCAAATGGATAATGGCCTTAGTTACGGGAGCTTTCTTTTCCGTCCTCCTCAATGGATCCCCCTCGGCCATCATCAACCCTTCTCGTGGCATCAGACAAGGTGACCCTCTTTCACCCTTCCTCTTTGTCATCATGGCTGAACGTCTGGGGTGCTCCATTACGCCTACCTCCTCAAAAGGTTGTATCTGTGGTCTCAACCTCTATACCTCCACCCCCCCCCACCCACCAGTAATTTTTTGATGGTACGCTACTCATGGGCACTCCTACAGTCAAAGAAGCCCTTGCCTTCCAGACTATTATTAACGATTTTTCTCTTGCATCAGGCACCTCTACCAACAACACCAAGTCTAAGCTTTTTTTCCTCAATACCTCTCAATCTATTCAGTACAACATTGTCTGCATTCTGGGCTTCCAACTCAATGCCTTTCCCTCTAAATAATTGGGTGTTCCTCTCACTAATAAACCCTTGTCCAAAGGTATATGGGAATCCTTGATCACTAAGCTACAAAAAAATATATCCAATTAGACCTTTTGATCCCTAAACCTCCCGGGTAGATTGGTCCTCATTCGCTCGGTTCTCCAAGCTATCCCTCAGTACCAATACTCGGCCATTATAGCCCCTAAATCCATCTCTAACCAAGTCAAATCAATCCAAAGGGACTTCCTCTGGAAAGACAAGGAAAACAAAGGTAAATGGGTGTTGGTTTCATGGAACAAAATATGCAAGCCAAAAAAAGCAGGGGGTCTCGGCCTCAAAGAGCCTAATCTTCTTGGCAAAGTCCTGGGGGCCAAAACCTGGTGGCGCTGGATCAACAATCCCACCACCTCATGGGCACAACTTTGGAAAGCTAAATATGCTCTCACTCATCACTTAGACTCAATTATCAGACTCTCGGGCATCCTCAAAGGATTCCTGATCTGGAACCAAGCAAGGGAAAATAGAGCTCTCATATAGAATCATTGTTTCTAGGAAGTGCGCAATGGCGAGAATGCTTTGTTCTGGGATGATGCCTGGGAGCAATGCCCCAGCCTCAATACAGAAATTTTCCTTCCCATCAAAATCCATATGGACAGACTCAACAAAACTTTTTTTAAATACTTTTGGAACAACGAGGACAACATCGACTAGAGGGTATGGCTTGAACCCTCTCCGTTGGTTCAGCATAATCACCCTCAGCTTTGTGCCATCCTCATTGAAGAGCTTCAAAAAAGGCATATCCAAAAGGACATGGAGTCGGATAAGCTAATATGGGGTCTAAATGCAGCAGGACACTTCAATATTAAAGAGGCCTATGGTCACATATCTGACCCCAATCCCATCCCCCTAGACAATAAATGGAGCAAGCTCTGGAATCGCAACTATTGGCCAAAAATTGCTCTCTTTCTTTGGTTGTTCATGCATTAAAATTTTTTGACCTAGGACAATCTCCAAAGAAAAGGTTTCATCGGTCCATCTGTATGCACTCTTTGCAAAACCAACTCTGAAACTTCCAACCATTTGCTAAACGAATTTCAATTCACATCCAACATCTAGAATTGGTTATTTCTTGTCTTCAGAGCCTCCGATCTTGACCCCTCCTCCATCCTCCTCTCCCTCAACCTCTAGAGAACATCCTTCTCCTCCCAACCCCTCGTCAACTTGGCCTGGAACCTTCTTCCCTGCATCATTTGTTGGGCCCTTTGGAAAGAAAGGAACTCACGCATCTTCAAGAACTTGGAAAAAAGAGAAGAACATGTCCTCCACTCCATCAAGCAGACTTTGAGAGAATATGCCTCCATAGCCAAGCTCCCTGATCCCTCCTCCCACCCCCCCCACGAGGGAGGATTGTCGCATCCTCTCCCTTCTTGACCTCTTCCCCCCCTTCCCTCACGCCTTCCCCTCTGCTGCTCTCGTATCTGTGCCGGAACCCATCTGGCACCCTCCTGACCCCAACATGATAAAGCTAAACTATGACGGTGCTTCCAAAGCAAATCCTGGCAATGCGGGCTTTGGAGGAGTTTTTTGCAACCATGAAGGCAAAATTCTCTGGATCTATTACGGGAACTTGGGCCACACCACCAACAACACAGCTGAACTTCAAGCCTTAGTGCACAAGCTCAAAATTGCCAGAGATCACAACTTCTGGCTCCTCCTGGTGGAAGGGGACTCCACAGTGGCCACCCATGACTGCAGGAAAATCCAACAGGGACACAACGTCCATCAAGTCTTTGACTGCTAGCAAATAAACAAAACCCTACACAAAATCAAGCTTAGCATCGACATTTCCAGGGGCATATCCTTCTCGGTTGTTAGACGCAAAGCCAACAAGCTTGCGGCCTTCCTGGATAATTTGGGTGTCAGCGACATCAACAGGCTCACTTCTGCAGCCTGGGATGCCATCGATCAGCCATCTGTCAAAAATGATTGCATTTGCATCAGCCTCCTTGATTCGCAACAAGCTGGCCTCGAGCGCCCCTCTCAATCTAATCAGTAATCATGACCCTCCCACTCGCCACCCTCCCCACTAATCACCCCACCTTCGGCACTAATTTCACCTGCCCTCAGTAGTACATGGCCTATGGCCTCATTAATTTAACGCATGACAAAGCCAACACTTTTGGCACGCTCCCCAGTGGCTTCCCTTATCCGCCTTCCCTCCTGCCATCCTATATCATCCCCTCTTCCATAGACTGTTCCGCATTTTGGTTTGATCCTCCTGCTACGCTCGCCCCCACTCGGTCCCCCTAGAGGCACTTTCTTCGTAGCTCTCCCTTGCATCCCTTCGTGTCCCTCTACCCCATTTTTCCTTTCCCTTGCCCCATGGCCCCTCGCAGAGACCATCCTCCTCCCCCTGCCCGTCGCGGTCGCGGTGCTCACGGGGCTAGCAGACACAGTGCCCCTGTCACCCGCACAGAAACTGCCGCTAGGAACTTTGTTGCAGCTTATGTTTCCACGATTAGCCAGGATACGTAGAGGCACATCGCAAATTTGGAGAACAGAGTGCACATTCTACGCAGAGAAACGTCGTCGGAGGAGGTTGATACTACGCTCCATTGGATCCCAGATCCCGGTATCACCAAATCCCGGGAAAACCTGTACATTAGAGCCATCGATTTACATTGGCACACTAAAACTCTCCTTGCTATTGCCCTCCAGGACCAGACTGATGACAATAGATCTCTGGAGCATAAAATTGACTCATCAATAGAGAAATTTGTCAAGAATGTAAGAAAATTTCATCACATGCGATTCATTGACAGGAGCTCCCCCCATCATGCCCTTCTGAGGAGTTGATCCGCCATGCGCCTCCACCACCAGCGTCCCAAGGTTGAAGAAGCTGCCCCCACAGCTCTGCGCTCCTCCAGGTAGGACGGCCCAAGTGTAGGTCCCTCTTCCAGTCGACGCTAGATGTTCTACTCCGATGAAGGCACTCCGGACAGGCGCATCAACGTGGATGACCTCTTGACTGACGACACTGAGCCGCAGTGCTCCCCTGGCCTCTAATCCCCTGTTTCTCGGGTTCTGCCTTCCTTTTTGACTCTCGATACGAGGCTTCAATGCCTTTTTTCAAGAACTTCAATTTATGATCACACTATGTTTTTTTATTCTAGCACTCTCCCCTTTGTTCCTCCGCTTGTATTCCCTTTCCCAGAGGGTGAGACCCTTGCACATCAGATAGAATTTGGTTTTTGCTTCCAGACATTTGTCTACGATCTCGCCTCTCCAATCCTACGATGTAATCTAAGTTTATATGTTGAATGTGAATAGATCTTCCTAATTTACAAAAAAAAACAATCCTTATTCAAGACAATGCACTAGCTTAAACGTAAATTATCATTCAAAGAAACAGTAAATTATAGATCTACAACGACCAGCCTCGCTCACGTCTGCAGTATTTAAGTTGTCGAAGAAAAATTATGACAGAAGAGACAAGAAAAAGGAAAAAATCAATGTAATGGGCTTAAATTATAAGAATCCATTATACCAAGCTTAGAGCAAAAAAGCAAAAAAGAGGAGAGACAAAATGTAAAGATATATGGAGTGCAATTAAGAAGTTCAGTCCTCATTAAACACATAGGGCGTTTTCATCAATTACTAAGTTAAATGAATCCATGAGCTTACAAGAACACATCCATCAGCTGTAATTACATAATATTTGAGAAGGAAGATATAAAAAAATATGGAAAACACACAGGAGTAATACATACTACAAACACGGGTGAGCCAGAATTGCCATGACTGTATATTAATTTTCCTTGAAATGATACATTCATCAATGAGAAACAATAATTCTCTTTCAGGAAAAAAAAATTCCTGCCAAAATTATGAACCTTGATTCAGTCTCATATCGCTATTCATATAGGGCCTGGGAAAGGGCCCGTTACCAAAATATTCCTTTCTTGATTTGTTCAGTACATGATCATTTTCAAAACTAAGTGTGCTTCGTAGCACAACTAGACTAATTGAAAATTAAACAAACTGGTTGTAAACTGAATAATTACATAAAAGTCAAAAATAAAAGTGTCAACTAGACATGAACAAGAAATTTCATTCATGGTAATATGGCGATGAAGGTTGTGTTGAAGGCTCAATGATTTGCACGGCAGGTGGATTGACAAACTCTTCACACCTCTACCACAGTATTGGAGACGACGGGGGAACTTGTGAGTAGAGATAATATGCAATCTTAAGATTGGTCAACTCAGAATAGTCCAGTGCAGGCGCCCAGCTGGAGGGAGTTCTTAGGGAAACAACGAGTGAAAATCGAGCTTATGAGGCAAGAAGGGTCTTATATATGTGTGGAGGAGAGAAACGGTAAGATGATGCAGCATGACATCATCAGGGAAGACACGTGTCTCAACCGGAATGGGTGAAGGTGGTGGACAGGTGGAAGGAGTGGGGACCATTACCTTACCATGACATTTACACCATGCTCAATTTACGTAGGTGTTCATGGGTTGGCCCACAGCGTAGGTGGTCCCCACCAACCTCGGTGGGTCAACTGGCGGTCAAGTGGAGCTAGTGCTGACCCCCCGTAATCAATCTGATTCATCGAATCTGTCTTTTACTATTCAATGTCGGGGGGGGGGGGGCCAAAAGTCTTAACTCACATGCACTTTTCCCCATCGATCTGACTCTAGGAAGCTCCTGGGCGGAGATGAACGATGATCCACCTGATATTTGCACGTTTTTTAACCACCTCCGGCACTTATATAAGATTTTACAATTTTCAATTTCTCTACGGTGTTGGGCGCAACTAAGAATCAGTCGAGTAAATTTTAATATCGCAGTTCCTTCCCTATGAGTGCTAAGAACTTAATGAACTTCTACAGAGGGCGATTTAACCATCTCTGCTTTGGGTAGCCACATCGAAAATAATTTTTTCTCCCATGTGAAAATATGGCAGGCGACAACATTGGCTCCATATGGGGGCAGCGTACTGGATATAATGCGCTGAGAACCTACAACTTAGTGCTTTGCTCCTTTGGGTAGGGAGTCATATTATTGAAAACTTTACTTAAAAAAAAAAAAGTAGAAATCCAAAGTAGAACTAGCTATTTATAGATAACTAGGTGGTATTTACAATGAATTGGGGGGTGGTACCTTTAAAACTGGAAATAGAATTTAAGAAAATGCTAGTTGACTGCAAGCTCAAGCACTCCGCCTTCTTGATTTTCCAGCATGAGGGTATTGTTCCCCTTGGCTTCAGCAATTCTGAAAGGTCTGAACCATAGAGGTTTGAATCTTCCATGCTTTCCTTTGTCTTCCCTCCTTACATCCCACCTCAGTACTAAATCCCCGGGCTAAAAACATTTGACCTTTGCCTTCCTATCTAACAAGGATTTCATTTTGGCTTGATAGCTAATCAGCTTATGGTTGACTTGCTCTCATCTCTCCTGAAGCTCTACCAATTGATTTATCCTCATGGTTAAAGTATTAGGCTCTTCTTCACAATATTCCAAGAATTTAGCCACGGGCATTGCCAATTGTATAGGAAAAATGGAATCATTTCCATAGACCAGTTCAAAAGGTGATTTTCTAATGGATCTCTTCATGGTAACCTTGTTGGCCCACAGGGAAAACCTCAGATGTGAGTCCCAATTCCTATGATTATTTGTTATAGTTTTCTTCATAATCCTACCTATAGTCTTGTTTGGGGATTCTTCCAACCCATTTCCCTGTGGGTAATAGGTGGTGGAATAGCCCAACATAATGTTGTATTTCTGGAAAAAACTTATGAACTTTGTCGACTTAAATACATGAGCATTATATGTCATGATCTTCTTGGGGTAGCCAAACCGGGAGAGTATATTTTCTTCCATGAATTTCATGACCACTACATTTGGTGCATTCCTAGTTGGGATTGATTCAACCCACTTAATGAAGTAGTCAGTTGTTGTGAGTATCCACCAGTGTTGACTGCTGGAAGGTGGATGTATTTCCCCGATAAAATCTAGCCCCCACTGCCTAAAAGGTTCTTCAACACAAACTATGATGATATGGAAAGATGCTAATTTCTATTTCTCAGTGAATATTTGGCACTTCTCACAGGCCTGTACATAAGCGTGGACCTCTCCAAATAATTTTGGCTAGAAAAAAACCTCCTTTGAAAATTTTGTGTGTTGTAGCCCTCCAGCTGTAATATCCTCCATAGACACAACTATGAAATTCTTCCATTAATTTTTGAACTTCGTCCTCCACCAAGCATAAAAGTAAAATTCGAGTAGGGTCCTTCCAATATAATTGGCCATTCAAGACAATAATTTTTTGGGCTCATAGTCTCAAAGCTATATATTTCACTATATCAAAATTCACCGAGCACCTCAGGAAAAGCAAGTAATGAATGATATATTTATAAAAATTAGAAGGACATAATATATTTCATTTGAATCTTTTGGACTGTTGTTTTGATCCTTTGTTGTGGCTATGCATCTCCATTTTCTCCTAACACTTCAGCCAAAAGGCTTATCCCTAACACCTGGAAATTTGCTTCTGATACGATCTTAGCTAATCCCTACCCTTTGATGAGTTTCGTGGGCTTGATGTCCATATCATATTCATGTATTTTGGTGATCCATTTACCCCTCTTTCCCTCGATGTCTCCTTGTACTAGAATGTCTTTGACTGTGGCTGTGGGAACATAGGCCACTATGTTGGATTGCAGGACGTATATTCTGAAAGCCTTAAGGGCCTTGACCAGAGCGTAAGTCTACTTCTCTCAAATATTATACTTCAATTCAACCTCTCACAACACTTGACTGAAGAAGGCTATTGATTGCTCGTGCCCTTCATTGTTCTTCTGCAATAAGACAACAACCACTATGTGAGGAGAAGCAAAAGAGAATATGAAAAATGGCTTCAAGTAGTCCGAATTGATTACGACCAGGGCTTCTGCAAAATATTTTTGATCCTGGAGAAGGATTCACGAGACTATGGAGACCATTTCACTTTGTTTTCTTTTCTCAAAATCTTAGTTATCTCCTTGATTATTCTGCATAATTTTGTATAAATATCCTCAATAAGTTGATCCCGCCCAGAAAAAACATAAATTTCATTTTTGTTCCTTAGTAGTGGGATGGAATTTATGGCTTCCAAACTCTTTGTATCGATCTTCACTCCCTTTTTCGCCACTATGTGACCCAACAGCTTCCCTTCACTTAGAGTAAAATGTTGTTTTTAAGGATTCAAGGACAAACCATATTTCTTGCATTTCTCAAAAGTGAGTCGTAGCTTTTCAACGTGCTCCTCATCTGTTTTAAAGAAAATAGTGATGTCATCCAAGTATATCGCAATGAACTTGTCATATTCCCCCAAAAAGGTTATATCCATTTCCCTTTGAAATGTGGCTCCTGCATTTATGAGGCTGTAATGTTCCCAAATCGGAACAGCTAGCAATCCATGGCTGGAAAACGCATTTTCTAGAAATGGAGGCAGCAAGATTTGAAACCAGAACCTGGATGCCTTAGAGCAATGTGTCTAAGGGCTAAATCCAAGAGGAGGCTCCAAAAAAATCCTTCTAAGGTGGTTAAACATATCTACCACACTTAGATGTCCTAAAAAAAAAGGCCCAATGAGGGACTACAGCAATGTATGAACATACAAATGGAAAGATAACGTTATTTTACTGAGCCATGGCACATGAAGAAGTAAATAGCTGATCAATGAATATTATAGCAGTCAATGTGTATAATGCTTTGAGGATTCAATCACTCAAGCTTGGAAATGAAAGCCTCAACAAGACAAGTACATGAAATGTGACAAAACACTGCTACGTAATTATGGCCTAGTTATGACTGCGCAGTTATGAATGGAGACTGCAACATACAAAATGTAAATACAATGATTTATAAATATCAGCTCAAATAAAGAGGGGGAGCAAGCTCTCAAACCCTAAAAATTCTAATACAACACTAATACACAATCCTTAGAAGGATTGGCTGCAATATACATGAAATTGGCAAATCTGCAGAAATACCGGAGTTGTTGGGCAGCAGCTGCAAATCAAAATAATACAATATGGAGATGACTGAATAAGATGTCCACACTGAAGCAAACCTCCTCCAATAGATTTCCCAAGTACAAGACTGATCCTAATACTGGAAATCTTGCCCTCCAAAATGCTGGTGCAACCTCTCACTGCAGATGCACTCTAAAATAACGCAGTCAAGGCACTGGACTGCACTGTCTATGATGGGAGATGTTGGCCCTGGTGCCAAGATGTGCAAGATAGCTCTGAAATCCCTTTCACTAACCTCCCGAAGCAATAGAAACTCCCTCCTCTGAAAGATAAGCCAAAGAGACGTGTTGTGGAACCCTCCACTGCAATGCCCCAGCAACATTGCATTATACTTAAGCAGAAATAACGCAGTATCTGAAGAATGGATTTGGCCTTGAGCCAATATGTGGAGAATATGAAGTGAAATCCTTCAAGAGGCCTCTCAAGAAGGAGAGGAAATTCTAAACAGGAATCCCTCGTGCTAAGAAGCACTGCAACTCTGTTGAACAGCCGGAGTGTGCAATTTGTCTGAATAGACAAATAATCAAATGATCCAAGATGTCTCTTTATGGTTGCCTCCTCCTCTTCTAATACAAGTGAATGCCTCTTTTCCATGGACCCCACACATTATGGTTTCATCCACAAGGAATATTTATCCCTCCAAAACTACGTTGTCTTCCCAAGCAAGCTACACCTCTTAGGCAGCGTTGTTGACTTGGTCAAACTTGACCTTGTCCTCATATGTAACTTGCCCCTTTTCACACTAGAAGGTGCAAAATAAGCTGCTCCAATGATCCCTTTCACACTATGATGGATATTTATTCCTACTCATGGGCCTTTTACCCATTTTATTCACCTCCTAGATGAAATAAGCAAAATTAATGTTCTGATTTTCTTCATGAAAATTTTGGAACATTACAGTCCTCCCCTCTCAAAGATTGCTTGTCCTCAAGCAAGTGCAAGGATAGACTGAGTTCTTTTCTTCTCCTCTCCCTGTAGCATCCCTATATGATGATCTCCTCCAAGGAAATTTATGATATCTCATCAATCAAATCTCCACAATGCTCATCCTCAACATGTAAGTCAGCTATCAAGCCATCATCATGTAAAGGTGAAATACTCAAGAGGATAGAAAAGTGATGTCTAGAGGTCCCTTTGAAGGATGAGATCTGAAATATAATGGGAAATATCTTCCCCATATGGATCCACCATCTCCAAGCTATGAGCCATGCAAAATGAGTCACCTTCCAACCAGGCAACTCCTGAAAGTTGTCATCCACCTTTGGCTCCGGAAAAGTAGGTGGGATGAAAATCTGCTCATGGTAGACAATGTAGCCTACCCCAAACTGTCCATCTCTCCACTTATGATAAGTGTAGAGTGTTGGCTTTCCATGGGCTGTAATAAGTTTTCCCTCAAGTGGCAAAATGAGGACTAGACCCCCAAAGATCTCTCCCCCAACGCTGCAAAAAAAGCTGGCCCAAGTATCTCCATATATGATGAGTTGTAAATCATCATCATATGGCATCATCTCCCTCATATGGTTCACCTCATAAAGTGACAACTGTGTTGTTAAGGTAACCATATCATATCCCATGCTCCCCTTAGAACATGTAGTGCAAATAGTGTGAGGAATTTCCCCCTCAAAGGACACATCCACATAATGTGCCTCTCTCTCGAGCATGCTCCTCATAAGAACAGAAAAATTAGAGCCATAGGGAGCAAAGATGAGAATCATACTTGCTGCCATATGCAACAAATGAGAAGGAAAATGGTCCCTCAAGTGCAACCAGCACATCTTGACCCTCAACTGCAATAGAGACTGCTGAAATAAGTGGCTTCTCAACCACTTGCCTGCTGCTCCAATCTCCTCATAAGTATGGAGGAAGTGAATGATGTAAGGTGTACAAAGATCATGTCCTCCATAATATCTATCTTCCCCGAGTCCTCCTAGGGAATGGCCATCAATCATGCTTATGGCCTCCTCTAAACCGTGTGGTCTAGAAAAAAGAATGCTCCTCCTTGGAGCATCATCCTGCACATGTATGGTTAAGGGATGCATACATAAATCATACAAATAATCATGTAAACAATAATGAATACCCTTACCATATCTCCTGCTCATACAAGTGGAGTGGCTCATAAGTGAGTCTCCTCTCTTCTGCAAAGGGAAAAGAGGTGGCTGTGTTAACTCTCTCAAAAAGTCTTGTCTCTCCTCCATCGCCATTTGGTCCATGCATCTGCTCACATGCTGATATATCTCCTCCTCAAAGCCCATCCAAAAATACCCCTCCATGATGGTGTGGTATGCTCTCCTAGAATGTGTGTGGCTGAAAAGGACCTCCTCATGAGCTGCATGTAACCAATTTTCCTTGAGCTTGGAAGCTCTCGGAAAGAAGATCCTGCCATGATAAAATATGACCCCCTCTCTGACTGAATATCCCTCCTCATGTAACTGGTCATCCAAGATCATGCAAGTGAAAAGATCCTTGGAATACTCCACCAACAGCTGGGAGTTCCAATATGGATCTATCCTCTATAGTGACAGCGTTGATGGTCTCTCATAAAGAGAACCTGTCCTATGGTCACCATCTCCTTTGACATCTCCCATGACAAAGATGTAAGTTGGAAGGTTCCTATCCTTGCCCTGTTGCTTCTACCACAGTGCAGAATCTGAAATGGAAGTAGGTGATGCTGATGTTGAGAGAATTCTCTCTCTCTCTCTCTCTCCTTGAGTATACCCCAGACTCCCAGCACTGTATCAAGCTCTCTCCAGGTCTCCAACCTCCTGAAATCAATGATTGGTGTTCCAACCTGTGAAGCATCCATCCTCCTTTGCTGATCCAGTGGTCTCCCCGGCAAAATGTCTCCATGCAATGAGACATCATCATCAAGAGATGACTGAATATATGAATGGAGATAACCCTCCATGCTTCCACTGCGCAATCCAATTACCTTCTTTGGTGCATCAACCTCCATAAATGAATAGGGATGTGTACTCCTCATCTCATGATGTTGGGCCTTCTCCCTTCTTCCTCCTTGTGTCTCCATGGTTCCACACCTCCTCAACAATGGCACAGGTAAAACATGAGTTGTGCCTTGACGTCTACACATGAGATCCTGGGAACCTTCTTGCAAAGATGCAAGCATCCCTCTATTTGGAGAAAGATATCATCTTTCCTCTGCATGAGGCACTCGATCAACTCCAGATCTAACAGCGTTTTTGCCCTCAATATCTGCAAAATGAGTGGGCAACCTCCCCATGATTATATCCCTTTTTAAAAAAGAGACCTTCATGCTCTCCTGCTCAAAAGTGTGAGAAGAATATTTCTCCTCCGGCAAAGTATGTTGCAAGTTTTCATACAAGGGTTTTGCTTGAGTTTTCTTGTTTACTACTACCATGTGAGTCTCATGAATCCTCTCATCAAATCTCTTCACCAATGCCTTAGTGAAATTAGCATAGGATGCAATGTTTACATTTCTTAAAGAAAAAGATTCAAAGATCCACCAGGCATAAGCCTTACCTCTCAAATGTAGCGCTGCAACTTTGATAGCTTCATATCCATGAATGTGGTGCTGCTACAAAAAGGTCCCTAACTCCTCCACCCAAGCTTTGGTTGAACATCCAGGTGAACCATCAAAGGTAGATAGATTAAATCTATCTTGCTGCTCTTTTCCATTCACCTTCATCTTGCAAAACTCTAAAAAACTAAGATGATCCCGGTATTTCTGAGTTTGAGACTCATATTCCTTAAAGAAATCACTAAGGTTTTCCCTCCTAGCAACCTCTTCTTCTCTTTCCATCTCTCTTCCGGAAATCCTGGGCATGTGACTACGTTGTACAAGATGGTGTGTAGCTGCATGTTCACACTCCTCCAATCTAGAGTTTGCTTTTGAATCAAACCCTCTAGGAGATTCTCTATACTTTCTCCGGATCTCCTCATATTCTAAATGGATCATATATATAGATTTAGGAAGAATCTTGATAAGATTATCCCCTTTTTCTTTTTCTTCTCCAAAATATGGATTCTTTCTTCTACTTGTTTCTTTGTCTCCTTGATGAGAATAGGAAGTGCAAGGTTCTTCCTCTTCTTTCTGCTTATCTTCCTTGGGGAGGTTATTCATGGATCTGAAATATGATGAGACAAACCCCATCCTCTTCACTATTTTGATCTTCTTGGTGAAGACTCACAGGCTGAGCCAAGAAAGTTGCTCTGATACCACTGTAATGTTCCCAAATCGGAACAACTAGCAATCCATGGTTGGAAAATGCATTTTCCATAAATGGAGGCAGCGGGATTTGAAATCAGAAACTAGATGCCTTAGAACAATGTGTCTAAGGGCTAAATCCAAGAGGAGGCTCCAAAGAAATCCTTCTAAGGTGGTTAAACATATCTACCACACTTAGATGTCCTAAAAAAAAGGCCCAGTGAGGGACTGCAGCAATGTATGAACATACAAATGGAAAGATAGCATTATTTTACTGAGTCATGGCACATGAAAAAGTAAATAGCTGATCAATGAATATTATAGCAGTAAATGTGTACAATTCTTTGAGGATTCAATCACTCAAGCTTGGCAATGAAAGCCTCAACAAGACAAGTACATGAAATGTGACAAAACACTGCTATGTAATTATGGCCTAGCTATTACTGTGCAATTATGAATGGAGACTGCAACATACAAAATGTAAATACAATTATATATCAATATCAGCTCAAATAAAGAGGGAGAGCAAGCTCTCAACCCCTGAAAATGCTAATACAACACTAATACACAATCCTTAGAAGGATTGGCTGCAATATACATGAAATTGGCAAATCTGCAGAAATGTCGGAGTTGCTGGGCAGCAGCTACAACACAAACTAATACAATATGGAGATGGTTGAATAAGATGTCCACTATGCATAAAACCTCCTCCAATAGATTTACCAAGTACAAGACTGATCCTAATACTACAAATCTTGCCCTCCAAAATGTTGGTGCAACCTCTCACAACAGATGCACTCTAAAATAACGCAGTCAAGGCACTGGACTGTGCTGTCTATGATGGGATATGTTGGCCCTGGTGCCAAGATGTGCAAGATAGATCTGAAATCCCTTTCACTAACCTCCCGGAGCAAGAGAAACTCCCTCCTCTGAAAGATAAGCCAAAGAGAAGTGTTGTGGAACCCTCCACTGCAATGCCCCAGCAACACTGCGTTATACTTAAGTAGAAATAACGCAATATCTGAAGAATGGCTTTGGCCTTGAGCCAAGATGTGGAGAAGATGAAGTGAAATCCTTCAAGAGGCCTCTCAATAAGGAGAGGAAATCCTAAATAGGAATCCCTCATGCTAAGCATCACTACAACTCTGCTGAATAGCTGGAGTGTGCAATTTTTCTGAATAGACAAATAATCAAATGATCCGAGATGTCTCTCTATGGCTGCCTCCTCTTCTTCTTATACAAGTGAATGCCTCTTTGCCATGGACCCCACACATTAGGGTTTCATCCACAAGGAATCTTTCTCCCTCCAAAACTACGTTGTCTTCCCAAGCAAGCTACACCTCTTAGGCAGCATTGTTGACTTGGTCAAACTTGACCTTGTCCTCATGCAACTTGCCCCTTTTCACACTGGAAGGTGCAAAATAAGCTGCTCCAATGATACTTTCACACTATGAGGGATATTTATTCCTAATCATGGGCCTTTTACCCATTTTATTCACCTCCTAGGTGAAATAAGAAAAATTAATGTTCCAATTTTCTTCATGAAAATTTTGGAACATTACAGAGGCCAAATGGCATCCTAGCATACATAGAAGTCCCCCAAGGCATGGTAAAAGTGGTTTTCTTTTTATCCTCCGGATGTACAACCACTTGATTTTACCCCGAGAAACCATCCATCATGGACATCTGAGATGATCCTACCACCTTCTGTAAGATTTAATCCATTTTGGGTAGTGGGTAATTGTTTTTTAGTGAGGCCTTATTTAGATTCCTGAAGTCCACGCATAGCCTTATCTCCCCATTATTTTTTCTCACGGGAACCAAGTTTGCCACCCAATCCGAGTACCTCAAGGGTATAATGATTTTGGCCAGGAGAAACTTCCTCACCTCCTTCTCAATGGATTGGGGGAGAAGGGGGTTGATCTTCCTGAGTTTCTATTTGTGTGGTTTTACTCCTCCCTTCAAAGGAATCTTATTTTGGATGATATTTGTATCAAAAGTTTTCAAATATTCATAATACCAAGAAAACACAACTTCATACTTTTTAAAAAGGTTCATATACCTATGTTTTAACCTCTTTTTCCAGCTTGATTATCTTGGGCTTGTCTTCTGAATCAATGTTACAATCCTCCACTTTCTCTTCAATTTCTTGTTTCGTCGGCTTGGTGGCCACGTCATTGGAATTGAAAAATCTTTCCAAAGGAACCAACCCCCTAATAATATTGTTGCTCTTTAACTATAAAATTTTGTGTCCTGCAACCGTCTCTTCCCAATTGGTATGATGTGCGTTTATCATGGTTTCCTCCCCCTGGTCAATGATTGAATTAGAAAACTTTCCAATAATTTCCATGAAGCATTTGATTTTCTCCTCATCCTCAAACACTTGCCAATGCTTTACATTATCTGGAACTAATGACATGTATCTTACTTCAACCTCATTTCTCAGGAGTGGGTTCTGAGGAGGTTTAAATTTTCTAGCAGTTATAGCCAAAGAATCAGCCATTTGGTTTCATTATCTAGGCAACAATTGAATATTGAAGGTGAAGAAGAAATTGTAAGTTAAATCCCATACCTCATTTCAGTAAGCTTTCAACCTCGAGTGCTTGGTCTGACACTGATTTCTTATTTGTTTCACTACTGATTTAGAATCTCTAAACACAGCCAGGCATTCAATATTAAGGTTCTTGGCAGCTTGTAGACCCAAGAGTAAAGCTTCGTACTCAACAACATTATTTGTGGCTTCGAACTCCAATTTCAAAGAAAGTGGAATCAAGATACCTTCTGGGGATATTAGTAACACACCAACCCCGTTTCCTTCTTTGGAATAGGCACCGTCAAAGTATAACTTCCATAACTCATTATTTTTTATCAATCATTGGTTCAGTTGAATTAAGGACTGAACCTGTGTTTCTCCCAAAATTAGATCCCTTTTTTTACCATAGAGGGGGCTGTTATTCGAACAATCGGCTCGAGTAACCATCTTTACAAACCTTGATTCCTTGTAGAGTCACCTTTATTCTCCTACAAACATTGGGATAGTAGCATAAGTCAAGTCCACCTTTATGGACCCTCCAATCTTGGATCCCCATGACTGGGATAAGAGCATATTGAACTTTGCAGGGATATCCACCGCTACAATATCCATTACCATGGTCTTTTCAAGAATCTAAGCCAAATTTACGACCAAATATTTGATCATCCCTAAACACTTCACTCTCTTAGAGTCAAAGGAATATAGTTTCTTATATGGTCTGGTGATATGTAACCCCAACTGCTCCATGATAGATAGAGGCATCAGGTTGTGGAAAGCACTTAAATATAACGTGCAGTTATGTAACAGAAGGTCATGCACTACTAAAGTAACATAGAAAGGAGCAGTGGAGGGGTGTTGTTCTTCAACATTGGGTCTGAATAGTACCATGGGATTTTCTTCTTCAAGGTTCAAACTATCAAGCAAGGGGGCAGTAAGGGGAGGACACATGAATTGAGACACCTGAGCCTTGCAATTTGGTTGCTTTAATAGTTAGGTCAATGGGACAAATATTTTGACCTTTTCTAGTTCCGTTTGGAGATTACAAGCAGTAAGACCCTTTTAAAATATCATGACCTCAGTAGACTCCTTCTCCTTATCACAGGTTGGATTGGGTGGGAAGGGATACTTTTCTATTTTGGAAACCTCGGGCTTATGAGGAATGGTATTTGAGGAAACCTTCTCATTTAGTGTCACTGAGTTTGAAGGTCTCTTTCTTTTTTCGGTCTGCTTGGGAGATTTTTGAGGGGACAGGTCTTCCATTTGGTCTTGCATCATACACATCTTCATAGAAGATCTAAGATCATATTTCTTATGCAATTGTGCTTGCATGCAATCAACAAATTTTCTACAATAACGGGCAATTTCACCATTTTCTGGAGGTACATATAAATCATCGTCTCCCTCTTGATGCACTTCAGCATCACATTCTTCGTCAGAGAAAACATATAATTGGTTTTCTATACTTTCCATGGCTTCTTCTATATTCTCTTCTGGATAATCTTCTAAATACACTGGGGTTTGAATTTGATCATGTTTATCCTCTCTCTCTCTCTGTAAGAGTTGCAATGGATGTTTCCTATATTGAGGATTGAAACCTCGGTTGGGGACTAATTTATTTTGGCGAGGAGGATTCTTGATTTCCAACTCCAACTTCACGAGTTTGTTAGGCAAACTCCTTATCAACTTATTTATTTCCTCAAGTTTCTGCTCTTGAGTTTCCCTACCTTGATTTGATGGGCCAGCCTCCTCTTTTCCCTTTCTCCTTTCTTCGTGGTCATTGCTTCCTCTAAATATACTAGTAGAGTTGAAGTTAGCTTCAACTTCTAATGCATATACCTGAATCTCATCCAAGGTCCGGGACTTCCTCTCCCTCAGTGTGAAACCAAACTCCGGCTCAAAATATCCAGCAAAAACTACTTTGGAAGTTGCCTGTGAAGGCTTAATTTCCACAGGAAGGTTGTTGTACAAATTATTAAACCTTCTTATAAACTCTAGGATGTATTCATTATGTTTTTTCTTCATTGCATTAAATTATGTGAGGATGTACCCGTGATCCCTCTTCTCCCCCCATTTTTGTGTAAAAGAATTTTCCTTCTCTTCCTAGGTAGTGATTGAAGTGATTGGAAAAGACTTAAACCATTTACAAGCTTCTCTATCCAAAAATTGGACAAAGAGTCACAAAACTATGTCAATATGTTCAACGTTTATGTTCTCTGCAAATGCACAAAACTTTTCTATGTGCCTTTGAGCAGTAGTGTCATCTTCACTTGTAAATCTGGGCAAAATTTTAAGATATTCTTGTGGCATATCGTTCAAAAATTATGGTAAAGCCAATGGAGCATATTTATTCAAAAGGAAGCCTGGGAAAACCATATTATGGATGGGAGGAGGTAAATTTACTACAAATCTATGTGAAGAGATTATCTAAGGAGTAGGGGGCAGGATCTGAGTCGGGAGGCTATTCACACTATAAGTAGGGTTTTTTATCAGAATGTCTTTAACCTCCTCTATTTCAGGGGATGGGTGGAATGAGAAAGAAGGTGTACTAATAGATTCTTCTTCATCTTTTACTCTTGAAAAGAACGGATCGAACTGTTAAGAGTCTCCTTCTTGAGGATATTCTAACACCCCAGAGGGAAATTCTCGATAATTTATTACTGCACATTGATAACTAGAAGAGGATACTTCTAGGAAAGACAACACGGGAGCAGGAAGAAATGGGGTCCTTTCTTTCTAGATCCTTCGAGATATAATCCTTTTGTGGTTTGACACAAGAGGAGTCTTTTGTTGAGATGTATTTGATCCGATGTGTAGCCTTTTGAAATCCAGGATGCTCAAATTAAAATCTAAACATTGGAGTCACCAAGGTCAGAAATACTCAACCCACACCCATTTCTGCTCACCTTACGAAAGGGTGTACTCATACCCAAGGAAATTTTTTTGATTTGTCCCTGAAAACAACGCCAAAATATGTTGTAGCTCTTAGAGATAGTCCCCCAGATTGATTTGAGACTAGTGCCTGTGACATCTTAAGTGAGTGATTTTTTGGTCTACTTGGATTTAATATCACACTCAACATTCAATATATTTTTGAGAAGATTGATTCAGAAAAATCCTTATTCAGGAAAATGCAGTAACTCAAATGTAAATGATCATTCAAGGAAACAGTAAACTATAGATCTACACCGGCCAGTCTCGCTCATGTCTACAGTCTTTTAGTCATCAAAGCAGATTTATGACAGAAGAGACGAGAAAGAGGAAAACTCAATGTAATGGGCTTAAATTATGAGAATCCATTGTACCAAGATTAGAGAGAAAAAAAATCAGAGGCAAAATGCAAAGATATATGGAGAGCAATTAAGGAGTTCATTCCTTATTAAACACATAGGGTGTTTTCATCAATTACTGAATTAAACGAAACCATGAGCTTACAAGAGCACATACAGTAGCTGCAATTAAATAATATCGGAGAAGGAAGTTATAAACAAATATGGAAAACTCATGGGAGTAATACATACTACAAGCACGGGTGAGCTGAAATCACCATAACTGTATATTGATTTTCCTTGAAATAATACATTCATCAATGAGACACAGTAATTCTCTTTTAGGAACAAAATTTTCTTGCCAAAATTATGAACCTTGATTTCAATATCATATCGCTATTCATATAGGGCATGGGAGGGGTGTCGTTACCAAAATATTCATCTTTTTATTTGTTCAGTACATGATCATTTTCAAAACTAAGTGTGCTTTGTAACAGAGTTGGAATAACTAAAAATTAAACAAACTAATAATAAACTGAATAATGACATAAAATACAAAAATAAAAGTGTCGTCTAGACACGACTAGGGAATATTCATTTGTAGTATATGGTTGTGACGGTTGCGCTGAAGGCTCAATGATTTGCACGGTAGGTGGCTTAATGAACTCTTTGAACCTCTGCAACAAGATTGGAGATGGCGAGGGAACTTATGAGTAGAGCTGATATGTGATCTTAAGATTGGTCAGCTCGAAATAGTCTAGTGCAGACGCTTGGCTAGAGGGAGTGCTTAGGGAAACAACAAGTGAAAATAAGTGTTATGAGGTAGGAGGGGACATATATATGAGTGGAGGATAACAACGGTAAGATGACGCAGCATTACGTCATCGGGGAAGACATGTGTCTCAGCCAGAATGGGTGAAGGTGGTGGACAGGTGGAAGGAGTGGGGCCCATTACCTTACCATGAAATTTATAGCCTTGGAAGCCTTCACTATGTACCTACAATCCTTACTCGGAGGCCAAGGAAGAATGCTTACAACTCAGTAAAAGAAACAAAAACACGAGGATAACTAATAATAATCAAGGAAGAGAGAGATATAAAGTAATTATATTTTAAGGATTATAAAGAAATGTCAACTCCCTCTTCATCTTGGACTTCTTGCATCCATATTGTAAATTTATCAACCTCGTCCTCATTATCAATATAATGTCATTATTTTCTTGCATGCGCTAGGTTTTATTCTTTTAGTGGAAACATTAATACAAGTCCATCTCTAGGGTTTTATCCACAAACCCTAGGGATTTCTTTTCTAGGCCTTCTAGATGGTTAGGGTTTACAAATTATAAGACTTCAAAATACCCTTTGTAACAAAATTTTTCATGTATTAAATTAATTTTTTTCTTTAAGGTGAATAACCCTCTTTCCTCTCGCTCAATCATCGTGGACCAAGCAATGGTACCCTAGCACCAAAAATATATCTCAACCTCAACAATACGATACTAGCAACATGGGAAAGCCATCTCATGCATTCATGACAAGGTCCTATGGTCAAGTAAATTATAAGACTTTTGGCCATTGATTCTATAAGGATAATCTTCAATTCTGGAATTGACTTAGCCTTTCAAGTAACTTGTCCTCTTCAAAATTACTGCAATAACAATAATACTTTGTCCTTGTACTTCTGGTAACAATAGCGACAACTGTAGCTTTTAACACCAATAGAAAATTATATTTATATATCCAAAATGTTAAAGACCAGAGAATCTTCATGCCTCCTTGATTTTTTCCAATCAAGTAACTTGAACTTCTCAAAACTATTAGCTCTTGAGCATGATTTAAATTTAAATCATCAAAATGTCTTATCAGTTCATAACACTTAAAGCAAGTGTATCCAAGATGAAATTTTTCTTAACAAGTCTTTTCAAGATATTTGCTTCACATTTGATAAAGAGGCTTCCCAAAAGTTGAATAATTTCTTGTAAATGACCACCTTAACTTCACAAACGAACTTCAGAGATCAAATTACCATACTTCTTTGTCGTATAGGTAATGATACATAATGCAAGACATCTTCTGCGTACTTGACATGATATTTTCAAAGAACCCTTATACAATCATACAACGTGGCATTAGAGACTTGGATCTCTACAACTTCAAGGCAACTTGTATATCAAAGAAGTTGTCTTACTAATTTCAAGTCACGTCGATCTTCTGGAAGCCTAAATGTTTTTAGCCTATTTGATTCAAGTCTCATTGAGACATCAAGATGAATTTTACGTTATAGATCAATATCTAGCAAAATTATTTTACTTTCAAGGTTGCCTTCATATATTTTGTAACACAATAGTCCAAACAATTTTGACATAGTCCTTTATATTACTAAGGAACAAGTTACAATCTTATTTGATGAAACATCTTGCACAAACTTTAAACTTTGTCCTTCAAGACATATTGAAATCAAAATTTACTTCAAAAGTCTTCAAACACTTTGACATAAGACTCTTAACTTTGATCTTCATTTGCAGAGCTATTTAATATGTGATCCGAAGAGAAACTTTGATACATACCTCACATATTAAGGATTCAGGGAAGCGTCAAACCTTATATTGTAGCAACCTTCTTTCATTCTTGCTAACCTCTTTATCAACTGTTTTCAATTAATAAAGAATATTCAAGCTCCATTACAACACCTTCTAGTGTTACAAATGACCTCTCTGACCCAGGTAGTTGCAATGCAATTGGTTGATCTTGCCTAAAGGATTCCCCAAAGGAAATCTGATACAACTTCAATAATAATATAAAAATTGAGATCACTGGGACAAAATGACTCGATCTGATACACTGACTTGGCTCCCAAGAAAATATGAATTCGGCCTCCAACTAGATCTAGCAAATATATGATCTCAGTTCCACAACCTTTGAAGTGACACTAGCTTGCTTCCTCAAGGATTTAAGGTACTCAAAATTTTAAGAATAGTCTTCAATTGTGGAAATGATTCAATATTTCAACAACCTTGGCTTCTTTCAAAATACTTTGTTCTTCTTTCAAATGCTCACACAAAGATTTCATTATGGTATGATTCAAAGACAAGAATGCAATCCTTATTTCGGGTATATGACCTTACATTTTAGGCTTTTTGGTTTGAGTTTTATGCTGAGAATTTTCAGCCTTCTTAAACGCATCTTGAGGCCTTCTCAACCTTCCTAAAACCAGGCTAAGGCTTCTTTTCGTCCTACTTGAGGTAAGATTGAGGAAATTCAATCTCTTGTCACAATTCGGACTTTTGATCTCAAATTTAATCAAAGAGGTAGGTTTTTCTAGCCTTCTTTTAGGGCATAAACAAAGAGAGATATTATATAATCCCTCCTTCTCAGAAATATACTAGTATTTATAGGGATAGAAAAACCCCTAGAGAAACAAATTGACTTCTTTAAGGCTTCTCTCATAACCTTTCTCTAAAACCATGTTGATTGTTCATAGTCTTATTAACCGATAAATAATTCTAATGATATTCATTCACTTGTGTTTACATTTGTTAAGAAATTACACAGGAGATATTCAACAATAGAACAATAGAATCATAAAGAGACAACCAAATAATAACACAATATTTTTACCCTCGAAAAACCCACTTGGGGAAAAAACCCAAAAACCTTTTCCTTAGAGAAATTGTTAAAGTCAACAGAGATACATCTAAGTGAAATTGACAACCCTGGTCACACCTAGTCAAACCGCCCACTAGACAAACCAATTTGTTTCCCAACAAATTTGGCCTAGTTTGCTCTGGTAGGACGAATTTCAACCTTCTTCTCTCAGGAAAACCCAGTTCTACTACCCAGATAAACCTAGAAATTCTACCATAGATTTGTCCTTTATCTTAGCCTCATATTCATCCTTTCTCTCTTCCTCAGATTCGTCCTTTCTCTTTGCCTAAGATTTGTTCTTTATTTTTCCTCAAATGGTCATAGCTACTTGATTGAGGAGGAGGATGAAATGGTGTATATATAGTGTCTTGAGAGGTTGAATGGGTGCCTCTAGAATATGGGTCGACTTGTCTTGTAGGAGGGTCGACTAGGTCATCTTGGGGCCAAAAATTCAAATTTTAAATTCACTACTTTTCTCCTTTAAAACCTAAATGAAGAATATGTCATATGCTTTCTCCTCTAACAATAACATGAATATCATGCTTTATATTTATCATTACAAACACATGAAAGGATAAAATATTAATTACAAAGACCAACCATAGCCAAAAAAATCAACAGAAGGAACTCAAATAATTGCTACGTGCCTCTCTCCTTGAAATATTAGGTTATCATAAGATGAATGGTGGGTGATTGTTTAACTATAATTTCACAGAAGGTCTCGAAATTTTCCTAAAGAATATGCAAAATCCCACAACATTGGATATGTCACTACACAACTGAAGCATTAGAACATTGGATGGAAAAAGTAGTGTCAGAGGACAAAGACTTTGCATTTGAGATCTAATGGTCCATTCGGTTAGCAAGAAACTCAAATATATTTAAAAACGAGGATCTTAATATTTACATGATATTTTACAAGTCGAAGGTCAATAGAAACACCATGAATCCTTCCAAGGAACACAAAACTCCTCGCAATCTTGTCCCTCATATTTTTTACCCTAATATCACTAGAGAATATTTCAATAGGGCATCACAAGGTAATTTAGGACTCAACATGGTTGGAGGATGGTTCATCATGCCCACAAGAGAAAAACTAGCCTTTAAACTAGGCACTAGAAGAGCAACTAATAACAATAAACAATCATATATATCACATGACAATGGATCCAATCAAATTTGTTTTGACACAAATTATAAATACATGGTTCTCCCACAAAAAACCAAAAAAATAAATATTTTTGGGGATAGATCACCGGACCTGTTTGCACAAAGGATGGTAATTAGAAAGAAGGGAAAAGAACTAGTCAACTCTGTTTTGAAATGCCAAATAATCGAAATTATGCAAACAACAGAGGGTGCTCTAGGTGGAGGGTTTGGTCTTCTCCTATTGGATCATTATTCCTTGGAGGTATCATGGACCCTATAAGTTAGATGTGATAAATGCTTAGGTTTCCTGCAAGGAAATGGGCATAATGGCAAGGTTCTCGAAAGTAAATGAAACCCAATGTGTCATTGATGACCAACCTCATTCCCATGTTAATTCATCATTAACCAAAGGGGATGTCTTTTTGGGAAAGATGGTCAAGTTCCATTTAGGAAGACCAAAGAAGGAGGTAGCAAGGTTTCCAAGTGATGTTGGAAGGTGGTGGATGCATAATTAAGATTGACTTAGCAATTTATGAAGATAGAAAACCTAATAATGATATTGGTTTATAGGTATACCTGTGGCCTTGCAATTTGAATTGAATAATTTAAATATCCACTAGAATAATAATCTAAGAAGAAAAAGCACAACCTTTAACATTAATGAGAGAGAAAGAGTTATGAAAGACACTTCAGAGACATATATGAACTATCCAATTAAGAAAACATGATTTTTATCTATAAAACATTTTACAAAATCTCAAAATTGGCATGTATCATCCTTAATAGTTTAATACAAAGGGAAAGAAAATTAAAATTTACTCTAAAAAAATGAAGCTAGCATGAGCATGGAGAGCAAGAACATATTTTTACATCAAGCAAAAATTACAACTATTTGGTAAGAGGAATCTTTCAATATCTATGTACTTATGAAACAAGAAACATATATAAAACAACAACAAATTCCCACGGCAAAGAAAATTCTTTGAAGTAAAGTTGATCTATCGCATTGATTAGGAAATTTTCCAAAAATATCTTACAAAAACATTATTCACCAAGAATCGACATCATTTGCGCCATAAATAAAATATGATTGATTGTATTCTACAATTGATCATGATTTATGCAGGAATGCAACATAATACACACATAACCATAAATATAAAAATGCAGCGGAAATAACATTTCATTTCATTAATATCAAATAACTAAAATATGTTTACAAACAGAATGGAAATAAACTAGCTAAGGCGTTGGTAGCTTATCTCTGAGAACAGATGTGGTGGCTACAGGCCTCTGAACTCTATTTTACAATGAGGCTCGAAGGCCTATATATTATTGAGAAACAATGGAAAACCCTAAACATCTAGAAACCTAACCCTAGGAGATGAAACGCTAGAATGTGGGCCCCATCGGGGTAAATTGGTACATCAATTCCCCGGGTTCGTAACTTTGGCATATTGTCTTCGTTTGACGCACATGATACATCGTTATAAAGATCTATCCGAGGACTACAACTGTTAATTGTAAATATCAATTCCAAAACGGAATCATATTTTTCGAAAAAGCGATGCCCAAAAAACATCGTTTAGGGCCTCAAAACGACTCTAGAAGTTCAAGACCCGCAAAAACTGCTAAAAATAGTAAATTGTGCTATTATTAAGAAAACTGAAAAACTCAAAGAAACAATGGTGGGGCCCCAAGTGGAATAGGCGGGTGGCCACCAATATCCACCTGGATCAACAATCCCTTTTACTTTAAATGAATATTGCACCATCAAAATTCATCAAAGACATGAGAATAACTACTGACCGCAACTCAACATTGGCTAGCTATTACACAAGAAGAGAAGAAAATAGAAGAGTACAAGCCGTATGTGGCCTGATTAGTTTTTCATCTTCTGCAAAATCAACTAGATAACTAAACAAGGATAAATCACAGAAGCTATCATTTCCTATTCAATATCAACCATTACTTTGTAGCACAAAATATCTTAGGTAACACAAAGTACATGATAGAAAGGTCTAAGATGTTTTGTCATTTAACTTATAAATGAAAACCCCTATTGAAGTATTGAAACTTTGGGAACATTAACAAGGAACTAATCAACACTTTTGGACCCATGGGTTCTTCTCACAACTAGAATTGATAGTCCTCAAACAATAGGGAATATTTGATGGCAGTAGACACTCTAATAAGCTTTGCATGGGAAGCGAGAATTAGAGAAATATGCTCTCATGTAACTCTAAATTGGGTAAAGGAAGTCTTGTTAGAGGCTGACATTACACATCAAGCACAAAACAAAAATCTAAAAGATAATAGATCAAAGTTTCAAATTATCTCATGCATGCATATATACGAGGATTTCAATATTGAATTGGATCAACTAGCAAAGGGAGTATTGATACCATGACAAAGAAAATGTATGGAGTGCAAGAAATGCATTAAACTCCAATAAGAACAAAAGTGAATCAGGGATTTACCTGGTAAATGCACTTGATATGTCTTCTCGGAATTCATAAATCCCAAAACATGTGAAAGAGGAGATGTTTAAGGCCTTAAGTAGGGTTAGGGTTCACGTTGTGGCTCCCTTGATGTAGAATGAATAAGGTTGAGCAAGTGGGTTGCTCCCCGATGCAGGAGGAAGAGGCTCAGCAAAGTGGGTTGTGCAACATGAAGAGGGTGGAGTAAGTGAGGATTTTATGAGCAAACACTATTATTCAGGGAGAGCCCCAACCTTAAGAGAGAGGGATGTGTAGTTCCATGGGGAGGAATGTAATGACATTTTGATGTAAAAGGCAAAGATGATTGAGGAAGAAGGTGATGTTGGCTCTGGACACAAAAGAAAAAAGGTCAAGGAAGAGGGTCCAACTCATATGTGGTGAGCATGGATCTGCGGGGAAGGATGCAGGTCATGCTCCCTGACCTAGGTGAAACGATGCTGAATTAACTAACAAAGTGTCAATGTGTCAATAATTCATTCGAAAAACAATTTAAAATTAATTACATAATTAATTCATGTAAGTGGAATTTACAATAAAACTTCAAAATTATATATATATAGAATAACCTTTTTCATTGGAACGCGATAATATAATTTCAAGCAAGATTGTGATTTTTTGTTGTTTAAAATATATTTTTGAATGCATAAATGGAACCTTGAGAAACCCTCGAGGCACTCAAATTCTATGGATTAAACAACTTAAACTTAAGTTTTTAAAAGTAACTGTGGGATTCTGGTTAAAATTAACCAAAAAAAATGCCTTAAAAAAATCCATTTCATTTATAAGTTAGAATACACCCACACCCACACACAAATTTAAACATAAAAAGTATATATATATAGATATATATATTAGTAGAATCGGTAAACTTATCGCATGTGACCAAGAAGTCTTGGGATCGAGTCAGTGACACTACCACTATACTTATGAGCCTAGCGCAACAACCCACAAACCTTATTAAAAAAAATGAATGAATGTTATTTTAACGTCCACAAGACCAAAAATAGTCCATGGGACCACCAACCTACCTACTTTTCTCCTTTTGGAATTCAATCCTTTTCTTACTCAAATTGATGATCAAGTGACCCAACCTTCTAATAGTTCACTCGCTGAAAAGACAATGCCAAGGAATTGATGCTAACATATTACCATATTTATCTCTAATGTCTTTGAAAGCATCACATTCCAAAATGAAATGTTTTTCATGTTTCCACTGCCCCATAAGTACATAAAGTACACACTCATTATTCCCAAGTTTATTTAGGTATTTTCCACCATCCTGTTTCACATCGAAGTTGATACGAGTTAGTTCTTAGTTGAGCAATAAGATCTTTACTCTCCACATAATGTTAGCTCCAAAGTACTCTTTTTATAACACCCTCATCCCACATCTACCCAAGTAATCGACCAACCACGATAAATATGCGACGAGATGCCATTATAATGGGATTCCACCTCCTAGGTGACCTTAAGGAAGTGGAATCGATGGAATCACATCAAACAAACCTTCCACATCAACAACAAAACTCCCAGGAGCCATCCCAACCACTCAGGTAGCCAACCCCTGGGTCCCACTAAGTTTTTATACCATTAAACCCCCGGACACTCAGGATACTCCCACAACATGGGCATGCATGCGTTCGAGGAATTTTTTCCTCAGACTTGTCCCAACATCCCCAGGATTTGAGCCAATTTTTCAGGCCCAAATCCCAAGTCACTACCCAAAACTTAATGACAAGTTCAGAAATGAATTTAGACAACATAACATTGATACATTTGCAAAAACATTGACAAGGTCTAAACTGGACCCCTACTAGCCATGAAAGGCATTTCATCAAACATGTCACAAATATGTAATCTACAGGTTTAAACAACATATTTGAGCATAGGGGTCTCATACTTATCTGAGAATCACTAAGAAGCATTGTTCCCTTATATCATTAGTTGCATTATCATCTATTAGGTCATAGATACATTGTTCATTCATTTACAAAACAAAACATGAGGAGAGCCACATACATCATTACTATCATAATACATGCTTATAACCAACATAATAACAACAGAAATATCAAGGATACATCAACCATAGAATCCACATATAAACCAGTGCACTTACACACAAGATGTCAAGGAAAGAACCTCTTATTAATGAATGCAAAAGCTAACCCAAGATGGGACTACCACATTCCACCCGACCATAGATCGGCTGAGCCCAATCTCTCTTCATCCAATCACCCCCATGCCATATTCCAAGCATGAATGTGGGACTCAAACCAAAAGAAATGAACCAAGGCATCCCGAGGCTAAACCACCTCACCCTCATCAATAGAAACCATGCTTTACCGCAATCCATCCCGGATGACTAGGCCATAAAGCAAGCATGAATGCCACCGGATTTATCCACCTACACCATGAGGAATTTTCCTATCTCCTAGTCTCTCAGGATTTACCACAATCCACACTGGATCACTAGGCCCTAAACCAAGACTCCGCCCTGTAAGATTTACCGTATATGTTGACATTCATTGACAAGGATTCCTAGGCCTAATAAAGGGATACCACCTCTAGGATTTACCCTATATCCCGCCATTAATCGGTCGAGGATTCCTAGGCCCACCTAGGCACGCAATACCTAGCTTTACTGCAACCCATAGTCCAGTTCAGGGGTCACTAGGCCATTTGTTTTTCCTTTCGGAGATCCACCTCACTCAGTGTCGAATCCATCCGGCAATCCAGATCAACCAAGACATGAGAATCCCATCACACATGTGACCATTCACCTTCCTTTTCTCCTATTTCAATTATTTCATAAATAAATGCCAAATAATGCCTCTTGCCTTTCCAAAGCCTTTACCGTTGCCTTTGCCAATTTCCCTTAGCCATAATAACTGAAATAAACGCCCACTAGGATGTTTTTCCCACCATTCAGCTTGGAATAAGTGTCATATCAACTGTGGAATTCATGAACATATTACTTCTTCTTTTTACCCAACTCTTCTCCCCATATATGCTTACGAAACTTCTCCATAAGAAAATTCTTTAACTCCTTGCTATTTGTGGGAAATGCATTGAGGTAAATATTCCATTTTTGCATTCATTTGTTGTTTTTCCTAATACATGATTTCGTTCTTTCATTCATGCCTTCATGGAACATAACTTTAGGCCATCTACCTACTCCCATTTGCTCAATTCTTTTTAGGTACCTTATGAGACACACCATAATAATTTCTTCGATGAGAGTTGCTCCTATTTCACTTAACATTATCTCATAAGGAACTAAAATTTTTATTTTGAACTTGCTAATGATAAAGTGTTTTTGGGTTTTCTCATTTTGTTTCCATTTTGAGATAGGGATGCTACTAGCCCACAATTCACACCGATATAATATTATTGGACAAACTAGGAGTCCAAAAAACAATTTAATCATTTTCCAATCCCATAACTCTTCCTCACTACATCTGTTTTGAAGAGCATATAATGATTTCCACTCTCCTAAAATTCTCTTCTTTCTGTAGTCCTCCCAATTAATCTTATTGTTGAAATCGATCCCGAGGTACTTGTATTCATTTAATTCTTCAAGAATGTTGCTTTCAAAGAAGAATATATGCTGACTCTACTTCCTTTTATTATAGAAAATCGTTATTTTCGTCTTGTTGTTATTGACTTGCATCCCCACCGGTTTACATTATAGGTGCATGTGCAATCCATGGGCCGATTTAGCAATCAATAGAAGATCAACAACATATAAAAGAATCTTTATTACAAACTCCTCCAACCGAACATTATTCCCACCTTGTAGATTTAGCCACTCTTCCAGTTTATCAATATATAGACCAAAAAGAGTAGGGGATAAAGGGCAACCTTGCTTGACTTCGATGTCACTTCTAAAGCTTTCTGAAATGCCAGTTGAAGTTCTAATTTTGACTTTCACCTCTTCATAAAGCCTATGGAAAATGACTCTAAAATTTAAAGTAATTACAATTTCTTCCACTGTACGCCCCAACTTATCTTTAGGGACCATGTAAAATGTGTTTTTGAAGTCAACAAAGCTGTAAAATATTTCTTCTTTGTCCCCGCAAACCTTTTCAATAATGTGTCTCAACGTGATACTGTGATCTACTGTAGAATGTTTCGGCCTAAAATTTGCTTGCCCTTTTCCCCTCTTTTCTTTTACTTATGCCAACTTATTGATTCTATTTTCTACCATGCTGTCGAAAAGCTTTGCAAACAAAGGATTGATCATAATGGTTCTATAATTGGAAGGATTATTAATGTCTCCAGTTTTAAAAAGGGGTATTGCTAGGTTAGTTTTCCAATCTCTTCGAAATCCTTGTTGAATGACGTTGTTGAATATTTCCATGATGTGCAGTGCAAGAGTGTTCATTCCCCACTTTAGATATTTTGCTTGAAGTTCAACCTAGTCCTTTGTCTTTCATGTTTTCAACTTTTTAATTCTTGCCTCCAACTCATGTAACGTGAAAAGCTTTGTAGTTGTGTTGATCCTAGGAGAAGGCTCAACCTTTGATTCTTTCTCGTAGAGTTGTCTTGCATAGTCAAACCATTGATTGGCTTAATATTATTTTCAATTTTCTTCTTCCTTGGTTGAAGTTCCTACCAAAAAAGGCTTGGGTTATTCTTGCATAGAAATATTAACTCTACTCGCCTTGTTTACATGAAATCATCTTTTTTCCTTTTTAAAATATGCTTATATAACTTTACATTCATCTTCTCCTCACTTGCCTTTTTCAAGGTTCTCCTTACGATTTTGCATTCCTCATGAAACAAAGCATTTATAGGAAAATAATTTGATTATATTTTCCTAGTTTTTTCTCTTTTGCACTGCTCATGTGCACCCTGATTTATATTTGTTTACTCATGACTGTTGAGGCTTTGGCAACCAATTATCACCTTTTGAATTGATCTCTCCAACATGTTTTGAAGATAGTGAAATTTTCTTGTGTTACAAGAATTTTGCCCCTTGATATCAATTGTCGTTAACATTAGGTTTTCCTCCTATCCCGCCTTTCTTCTAACCAAGATATCTTTATATAAATTGGATTATGGTCTGATTTTAAGTCCCAAATATGCTCTCCAATCTCAACTTCGTCCATCCTTTCTATTAAGCTTTGTGAACAAATAACATAGTCAACGACACTTTCCCCATTCTATGTGTTGCAAATGAAGTTCTCATACCTTTTCCATCTATCTAGACCATTGCAGATAATTAAGTTGAAAATACCACACAACGTTAGCAACTCCTCTCCAAAATGATTGCTAACTTTGTCATCTTCTGAAAATCCCAACCAATGGGGATTCTCCTCTTTAATTAGTCAAATAGGATTGTGATCCTATTTGAAACAAAGAATACTAGCACTTTGGTTTTCTATTCTAGCATTGAAATCTTCCACTAAAATAACTTCTCCTTGTAGAGTATATGCGACAATATCTTGCTTGAAGGCTGCATATGGATCTTTGTTGTCTAGCCCCTAATTTTTGTAAGTTTTTGAGACTTGAGGTGCAAAATAACATGTTGTAATTCTTATGTGGTTCCCGTTCTTTGATATTTTGAACCATAAATACCATTTATTTGTATATTATTTCACTAACTAAATGTGTCGACCTTCTTTTTCTTTTAATAAAACCAATATTCCTCTGTACCCTGTGCCATTTTCTGCTGCCTCATTCCAAATTGCCAATTTCAAATAACCACCAAACATAGGGGTTTTACAACCATCATGTTCATGAGATTCTGTGAGTGATCCGGATTAAAGTAGGAACGCAACAGAATACACAAGTAACCATAAATACAAAGACGCAGCAGAAATAACACTTCATTTCATTAATATCAAAGAAATGAAATTTGCTTACAGACATAATGGAAATAAACTAGCTAGGGCGCTGGTAGCTTATCTCTGAGAAGAGATGTGGTGGCTACAAGCCTCTGAACTGAGTTATAATGAGGCTTGAGGGCCTATTTATTATTTAGAAACAATGGAAAACCCTAGACATCCAAAACCCTAACCCGAGGAGATGAATCGCTAAAACTATGGGCCCCGTTTGGGTAAATTGGTGTTTCAACTTCCCAGGAACGTAACTTTGGCATATGATCTCCGTTTGATGCGCACCATAGCTCGTTAGAAAGATCTATCCAAGGAATACAACTTTTGATGTGAGCAACATCGGTCCATGGACCCTTGTTTCTCCCAATTTTCCCAAAAAACGTCGTTTAGGGCCTCAAAACAGCTCCAGAAGTTCAAGACCCGAAAAACTGCTAAAAATAGTAAGTTGTGCCGAAACTGAAAAACTAAAAGAGACAATGGTGGGGCCCCAAGTGGAATAGGCGGGTGGCCACCAATATCCACTTGGATCATTCCTCCCTCCTTAGGAAGCAATGGTCCCCATTGCGTTGAGTTCCTCCATGAGATGAGGAAACTTCTGCTGAACTTGGTCCCTCGTGAACCACTTGCCTTGGTGCAGGAGTTTCCCAGCTTTGACAACCCAATACAGTTGGATCTTCTATTGGCGAGTGTTCTTGATTTGCATGTCCATGATACAATCTGTGGTGGCCTGTTCCATGCAATCTGGGTTTAACTCTGTTGGTGTGAGTTGTTCTGCAATGTAAGAGGTGTCCAGTAGAGGTGGGAAGTAGGGAAGAAGGTGGTCCACATTGAATACTAAGTGCAGACCAAGGAATGGTGGAATATTGAGCTCGAAGGAATTGTTCCCTATAGCCTTGGTGATGGTGTATGACCCATATCGAAGTGGGTGAAGCTTGCAGTGGGGTCCAGTGAAGCACTCCTTCTGCAAATGTAGCCACACTTTGTCGCCCACCTGGAAGTTGTGTGGCACCCGATGTTGATCATGTCATTGCTTGTACTTAGCATTGGCTCTATCCAATATGTCATGAACCTGTTGGCGGATGTGTTGAATGCGCTCGATGAAGTTGTTCGCTTTGTCAACTTCAGACTAGACATGAGCTGAACCACCCTGAGTAGCAGAAAATGGCATGGCTACGTCAATAGGACACAGTGGCTGGAATCCCAAGCCCACCTGAAAGGGGTTGTGGTCGGTTGAGCTGTGGAGAGCCCGGTTATAAATGTGTTGTACATAGGGGAGGCTCTCATCCCATGTGCGTGGATGCTTTGAATTGTACATGCGCATAATGTGTACAATCATCCTGTTGATGACCTCTGTCTAGCCATCAGTTTGGGGATGGAAAGTTGTGGACCTGGTGAGCTTGGTGTCAAAAATTGACCAGAGGCTGGACCAAAATGTGCTGAGGAACCTATTGTCGTGATCTGATATGATAGACTGTGGGATCCCAAAGTACACCCACACTCATTCAAAGAAGAGTTTAACAGTGGCTTCTATTGTGATATTCTTCTTGCAAGCCGCCATAATGGCCATCTTTGAGAATCTGTCGACGAACATGAAAATACAGTCGTTTCCATGCTTAGTAGAAGGAAGGCCCGACATGTAATCCATGGAGATGGATTCCCAAGGTAAACTAGGGGTAGGTAGCGGAGTATAAATTCCTTGCTTCTTGATGGTCAGTTTGGAAATGGCGCAAGAAATGCAGGATCTGATGTACTTCCCAACATCCTGTCGAAGGTTCAGCCAATATAAATACTTCTGCAGTACTGCCACTATTTTCTCGACCCCGAAATGCCCAGCAACTCGACTATAGTGTGCTTCCCATATCATCTTGGAACGCTCGCTTGAAGGAACACAAAGGTGTCCCAAGTGACATAAGAGTGCATCTTGGAGGTGAAAATTTGGAACTTGCGTGCCCCCCAAGGGTTCCTTGTATGTGTGGCCGAATTCTGGATCGCTCTTGTAGAGAAGCGGCCAATTAGAAGTCTCGTGCCTACAAGATTTGAGAACGGTGGTCAGCGCCATGATCGGTGGTCGGTTGAGGCAGACTGCAACATTATTTGTGCTACCCTTATTGTACTTGATGTTCAAATGAAATTGTTGCAGATATGTGGACCACATTTGATGGTGATATTTCTGCAACTTCCCTTGTGTCTGTATGAATTGCAAGGGTCCGTGGTCTGTGTGGATGATCGTTTCCTTCCCCAAAATGTAATGCTTCCATTGTCGACAAGCCTGCACAATGGAATACATTTCTTTGTCATAAGTGGAATACTTGCGAACTGTGTCGGACAATGTCTCACTATGATATGCCACTGGATGCCCCTGTTGAGTGAGAATTGCCCCAATAGCATAGTCAGAGGCATCTGTCTCAATCTCAAATGGTTGTTGCAATTCTGGTAATGTGAGTACTGGGGCATAACAGAGGCGATGTTTCAATTCTACGAACACCTTCTGTTGAGATTCCGACCAATTTTTTTTTGCTTTCGCTCCTCCCTTGGTGACTTGAATCAAGGGCCAAGTGATATGAGAGAATCCCAACATGAACCTGCGGTAGAAATTAGCAAGACCCAAAAAGCTGCGAAGCTTTGTTAGAGTGGTTGGGGCTGGCCAATCCCGAATGACTTGGATTTTGGTTGGATCCACATGCACCCCCCTTTCAACAATAATGTATCCCAGATATGGAACCTCGGTCAAGCCAAAAGTGCACTTCTCCAAATTGGCACACAACTTGTGTTGTCGTAGTGTTTGGAGGACTTGTCAAATGTGGTGGAGGTGCTCTTCCCAAGTATGGATGAAGATCATAATGTCATCCAAGTATACCACTACAAATGAGTTGGTGAATGGCCACAAGATGTTGTCCATCAACCTCATGAAGGTTGTGGGAGCATTCGTCAACCCGAAAGGCATGACCAACCATTCGAAAAGGCCCTCCTTGGCTTTGAAGGCAGTCTTCCACACATTAGAGGGTTCAATTGGTACCTGGTTATACCCAGACTTCAAGTCGATCTTGCTGAAATATTTCGCCCCTTTGAGTTGGTCCAGAAGGTCATCAATCCGTGGGATTGGGTACCTATTCCGGACAATGATCTTGTTCAGCACCCGATAGTCAATACAAAGTCTCCAAGTCCCATCCTTCTTCTATACCAACACGATCGGGCTCCCACAGGGTGATGAACTTGGCTGGATGTGACCTTTCTGCAGCAACTCCTGAATCTGCCTCTTGATTTCATCATTCTCCAAAACAGAGTGCCGATAGATCGGTCTATTGGGTAGCAGCACACTTGGGGTTAGATCAATGGGGTGTTTGACCTGACAGTGCCCCTATGGGTGAAGTGAAGATGTCCCCGTACTCCTCCATGACCTTGTCCATTTGTTATTGTCGTGCAGAGGAGCCATGTCTGGAGGTTGTGGCCACAGTCTTCTTCTTGCCCTGGGGGCGGATCATCAGGAAAAAAAAATTCCTGGTTTGGAAAATGAGCTTACTGCATTTTTTTGCAGTAACCAAAGAGATAGTGGTAGGTGGTGGTACCTCTGGTATCCTGTATAGCTTATTTCCAAAAGTAACAATAACAGCACGAGGCCGAGACTCATACACAACATGTCGCTTCCACAAGCATGGTTGGCCTAATAATACATCAGAAACATCAAGAGGAGCAATGTCACATAATACCTCATCCGTGAAGGGCTCGATGCTATAGGGAAGGCGACACTGCTGGCTGATGCGGAGATCTCGTCCTTGGTGAAGCCACCCGATGGTGTATGGTTTTGGGTGTGTTGTGGTCGACAAGCCCAACCGCTTCACAACGTCTGCTGAAATGAGGTTCTTTTGGCTCCCATTGTCAAAAACGAACTGTAGTAGGGAACCCTTTACCCACATCTAGGAGTGGAAGAGACACTCTGCCTCCTCTGGATCTTCCGGTTCCTCCTTCTAGATCTTCGCAGTGGAAACAATGGCATTGGGATCTACATCAATAATCTGTTTCCCTTTTTCATTCTCCTTGTCAGGTTTTGATTCAGAGTCAAGATAGGCATCTGATTCAGAAGCCCTCATCTCGGCCACCAGTGACTGCTTGGCCCGACACTCACTTGTGTTGTGAGTGGAGCTCTTATGGAACTCACACCATTTTCTCGTGTCATTCTTTGGCTTCGCGGTGTTGTTTTTTGCTTGTGGCTTTGGCAAGTTGTCTTGGGCCACCATGCCTTGAATTTTTCCTTTGTTCTACAGTTTGGGGGCACCTCTCCCTTTCTTTTGATTTGCAGATCCAAAGTCTTGCTTCTTCTGTTTGAATTTATGCTCAATCTTGGCAGCATACCGGTATGTCGTACCAAGCGAGGAGATGTTGAGAAAGTCCATTTCCTCATGAATGTATCTGTGCAGACAACTGCGATACTTTAGCACCAAATGTTTCTTCGAACCTTTGATACCCAACTTTGTGCGTAGGGTATGGAACATATTCGTCAGCTCATGCACATCTTGATCCCTTTGTTGCCGCGGTGTGGTCCATTGTATGTACTTGACCTCACAGCTCCCCACGGGATAGTATTGTTCCTTGATGGCGTCTCGGAAAGAATTCCAAGTGGGTACGACTAAGAACAAAGAGGGTTTTGTCTCGTCCTTTTTCTCATAGTAGGTTTCCCACCAGTCCTTGACATGGGGGGTAGCTTTGAGGAGTGCAAAAATAATCTTCTACCTGTCAGAAAAGTCATGAACCGAGAAATATCCTTCTAATAGATTCAACCATATATCTACGACATCTACATATATTTTACCCTCAAATATGGGAATGTCAAAGTTTACTTGTACCATAAAGGGAGTCGTGCCTCCAGTGTGGTTGTTGGATGCAGATGCGCCACCGGTGGGCAGTCGTTGAACGATTTGGGCAAAGTTATCCATCATCATGTTCCTTTGTTTTTTGAGGGTCTCCTCGAGCAATATTTTGATAGGATATCCTGCTCCCTCATCTTTCTTTTCGTCCCCCATGGGTGGTCGTCGAGGTTTGCGAGGTTGATCTTGCAAAGGTTCAACTAGATCGAGCCCTAAATCCTTATACCCTAGCCTCGTTGGGGACATGCAAAGAAGGATCGAGAAAAAACAGACCGCTCTAATACCACTGATCCGGATTTATGCAGGAATGCAAAAAAATACACATGTAACCATAAATACAAAGATGCAGCATAAATAACACTTCATTTCATTAATATCAAAGAATTGAAATTTGTTTACAGACAGAATGGAAATATACTAGCTAGGGCGCTGGTAGCCTATCTCTAAGAAGAGATGTGGCGGCTATAGGCCTCTGAAATGAGTTACAATGAGGCTCGAGGGCCTATTTATTATTTAGAAACAATGGAAAACCCTAAACATCCAAAACCCTAACCCTAGGAGATGAAGCACCAAAACTATGGGCCCTGTTTGGGTAAATTGGTGTTTCAACTTCCCGGGGATGTAACTTTGGCATACAATCTCTGTTTGACACGCACCATACCTCGTTAGAAAGATCTATCTGAGGACTAGAACTTTTTATGTGAGCAACATCGGTCCATGGACGCATGTTGTTCTCGATTTTCCCAAAAAACGTCGTTTAGGGCCTCAAAATGGTTCCGAAAGTTCAGGACCCGAAAAAATTGCTAAAAATAGTAAGTTGTGCCAAAACTGAAAAACTAAAAGAGACACTGGTTGGGCCCCAAGTGGAATAGGCGGGTGGCCACCAATATCCACCTAGATCAGTGAGAAAAATTATGCCTCTACCTTCTGCAATAAGCCTTATCCCAAGTCCCATCCTCCAAGGGTAACCTCTACAGTTCCAACAAACTAGACTAAGGTAGACCTGGGTAGGATTTGATTGCTACGCGGTTCGGCACACAAGAATAAAATTTGAGTATTCACCCCTTTTCATCCATGTTGATCTTATTGTTTTCCTTCCTATTATAGAATTAACTTTTTCTTCTTTACTGCTAGGTTGTTGTCTTGTTTCGCCATGAGGCCCAAACATTGCAATAACCGCTTTACCATTGTACAACCATGCTCATTCCCTTCATTTCTTGCTGCTTTAATTTTCTCCACTTCTTCTCTTCACTCCTGTTGTTGTTTCCTTGCTAGATCTTCATCTAGGAAGAAGTGTGAGCCTTTCAAGAGTTTCTTTTTGCTTAAGAGATGGTGTTTGTCTTGCACACTTGCCATGATGACTTTTATGGGTCGAGGCCTCTTTCACATATCTTTTTCGCCCTCTTTGCATAGAAAATTTGCCCTCTCCAATGTAATTTCTCTTTCAAAAAGTCCCTTGTCAAATTGAGAGTGCTTTCATTAAAGTTTGTTTCCCTATCTTTTCTTTCTTCGTGTTCCCTATGAGCACTTATATTTTCTTTTCTTCCATCCTTATGTAACCATTAGTGTCCTCGACTTTAGCTTTGATTTCTTTTGGAATGTATTTCTTCTTGTTCTCTTTTGCCTTTTTTTCAGAAAATATTGCTTGTTGAGTTGCTTTAAATAAACTGAATTTCAAATTTGAATAGGGTCGTATATTAATTAACAAATACTTTTTAATACGATACATCATTGTTCAACCTCTCTCTCTCTCTCTCTCTCTCTATATATATATATATATATATATATATATATATATATAGAGAGAGAGAGAGAGAGAGAGAGAGAGAGAGAGAGAGAGAGAGTATTTTTAACGTCCATGAGGCTAAAAATAGCCTATGGGACAGATTGCTTCTCCATCTGGCTCTTGTATTTGTCCCTTTTCCCGTGAAGTTTTACAATAACCGCTCCTAGCTTCTCGACAAACTCTTCGCTGAATAGATTATCCCAAGAACTAGCTGCCAGAATACCTGCATAATTTTCCCTGTTGCCTTTGAAGGCCTCACATTTTAAAATTAAATGTTTTTCTGTTTCCACTTTTCCGGAAGAGAAAAAAATACATACTCTTTCCTCCCACATTTCTTTTGGCCTTTTCCAATGCCTTGTTTCATAACTAAGTTGATGATAATTATCCCTTAATTGAGCAATAAGAATTTTAGATCTCCAAGAAATATTGGCCCCTATGTACACCTTTTGTTGATGGTTATGAGTGGGGTTAAACTCTTCAATTTAGTACTTCTTCTTTCTCCCTAACTCTTTCTCCCAAGTACGTTTGTGGAACTTATCCATCACAAAAGTTTTTATCTCTTTACTGTTTGTAGGACACATGCTCAAGCAAATACCCCATTTACTAAACCATTTGTTATTTTTCCACATCCAAGTCTTCTTTATTTTTCACAATCTATCACTAAACACAACCTTAGGCCATCTACCCTCTTCCATTTGCTCAATTTTTTTCAAATACCTTACGACTCACACCATAGCAATTGCTTCAATAGGAGCAGCCCCTATTTCACTTAACATGATAGCACAAGGAACTTCACTTTTAATTTTGAATTTGTTTGTAATCAAACGCTTCTGATTTTTCTCAATTTGTTTCCACTGCATCTCAGTTGTGCTGCTCGCCCACAGTTCACAACCATAGAGAATCATCGGAATCACTAGAATCCAAAAAAGGGTAAGAGTGGCTTTCCAGTCCCACAACTTTGCCTCTATACACCTATTTTTAAGAGCATAAAATGGTTTCCAACCCCCTAAAGTTCTTTTCTTTCTACAACCATCCCAGCTTAATTTTTTGTTGAAGTCAATTCCGAGGTATTTGTAGTCTGCAACTTCTTCCAGAATGTTGCCTTCAAAGCAGAACTTATGATGGTTATGATTTCTTTAGTTAGATAAAACCACTACTTTCGTTTTGCTAATATTGACATGCATCCCCACCCTTCTACAAAAATTCCCAAGGGAACGTAAGTGCTCTTGCAAACCAAGAGCTGATTTAGCAATAAATATAAGGTCATCTGCATACAAAAGAATCCTTATAACGAACTTGCCGAAATGGATACCATCACCCCCTTGCGAATTTAAGCACTCTTCAAGCTTGTCAATATATAACCCAAAAAGGGTAGGAGACAATGGGCAACCTTGCTTGACCTCGATATTGCTTCTAAAACTTTTAGAAATTCCTGTTGAATTTCTAATTTTGACTTTGACCTCTTCATACAACCTATGCACAACTACTCTCAAATGTCTGGGAACCTCGAGTTCCTCCATTCTGCCCCAAAGCTTATCCCTAGGAACCTTGTCAAAGGCTTTTCTGAAATCAACAAAGCAACAAAAAATTTCTTCCTTTTTTCCCAAACTTTTTCAATAATGTGCCTTAAATTTATACAATGATCAACTGTGGAATGTTTAGGTCTAAAACCTGGTTGCCCTTTAGCACATTTATCTCTTTCTTCTGTGCACTTGTTGATTTTATTTTCTAACATGCTTCCAAATAACTTTGAAAACAAGGGGTTTATCATTACGGTTCTATAATTGGAGGGATTATTGACGTCACCACTCTTGAAAAGAGGTATTGCCATACTAGTTGTTCAATCCGTGGGGAACCCCTGCTGTATGATGTTGTTGAGATTTTTTGTGATACGAGGTGAAATAATTTTTAATCCCCACTTTAGATACTATGCTTGGAGTTCATCTAAGTCTTTTGCTTTTCCAGCGCCCAACTTCTTGATACCCATCTCTACCTCTTGCACCGTGGAGAGTTTTGTGTCTGTGTTGACCAAGGGAGGAGGATCAACATTGGGATCCTGCTCATAAAGTTTTCTTGCATAGTTGAACCATTTAGAAGCTGTAATGTTGTTTTCAGTTTGCACCTTTTTCGGTTGGAGCTCCTTCCAGAATAATTTGGGGTTATTTTTCCCAAGGAAGATTAGTTCTTCTCTCCTTGAAACCATGAAATCAACCTTTTTCTTTCTTACTATCTGCTTTTAAGCTTTGAGCTTTATGTTATACTTGTCTGATTCCTTCCACCTTCTCCTTGCCTTTTTGTATTCCTCTTCAAACCAAGCAGTAACCGGAAAGCAATTTGTTTCAGACTTCTTAATTTGTTCTCTTTTGCACTCAATGAGTGCGCTTTGAATTAAATGTGTTAATCTGTGACTATGAAGGCCATGAAATGAGATTTCCTCCTTCTCGAAGAGCATCTCTAGCGTTATTTTGAAGGTATTACAATTCTTTGGAGTTAAAATAATTCTGCGCTTTAGGGGATTTTGTTGAGCACAGTGAGTTTTTGACCCTAATTGCTTCTTTAAGGTCCAAGATAAACTTAAATAAATTGTCTTGTGATCTGATTTTAAGTCCCAAATTTGATCTCCAATCAACACTTCCTCCATTTTCTCACACAAACTATGCGAGTAAATTACATAATCTACTACACTTTCTCTATTGTAAGTATTGCAAGTGAAATTACCGGAATTTTCCCATCTAGTCAAACCATTACAAATGACTAAATCGAAAGCCCCACATAGCGTAAGCAATTGTTCTCCAAAGATATTGTAGCCTTTATCCTCTGAAATTCGTTCCCACTGATGATTACTCTCTTCTGTAAGCCAGATAGGGTCACAGTCTTCTTTACAACAAAGAATGCTAGCTTGTTCACTTGCAGTTCTAACATTGAAATCCGCCACTATAAGGACTTCACCTAGCTGAGAATATATTGCAATATCTGTTTTTAGGGCTGCAAAGGGATTTTTGTGGTCAAGCCCTCTAATTTTGTAGATTTTTGAAACTTGTGGCGCAAAATAGCATGCCGCAATTTTGATGTGATTTCCATTTTCTGATATTTTAAGCCAGAAAATTTGCTTATTTGGGTCTTCTTTATCTAACTGAATGAAACAACCTTCTTTTTCTCTTACCAATACCATGATACCCTTGTGCCCTTTGCCATTCTTTGTTGTCTTGTTCCACACTACTATCTTCCAATACCCTTCAAACAAAGGTGTCTTGCACCCTTCATGCTCATGTGTTTCTATGAGGCAAATTATGTTTGTACCTTCTGCAATAGGCCCTAACCCAGGTCCTCGTCTCCATGGGTAACCCCTGCAGTTCCAACAAAATAATGTTAAGGAAACCTGGGTACGACTTGATTGCTATTTTTTTTGACATGCAAGACTCACAGTTGAGTCTTTGTCCCCGCTTGCCCATACTAACCTTGCTTCCTCATTTCTTGCTGAAGAGTTTGTTGCCCCTTCTTTGTTATCATTTTGCTGCCTTGTTTTGGAAAGAGATCTAAATTGTGTTATCACAACTTTACCTTTATAATTCCATGCTCTTTTTCCCTCATCTCTTGCTGCCCTAACTTTTGTCAATTCGTCCCTCCTTTCCTCTTGTTGTCTTACAGTTAAATCTTCTTCTAGAAAAAACTGAGAACCCCTCAAAAGCTGCTTCTTTCTTAGAATGATATCTTTATCACGCAAGCTGGGCATGATAACTTTTATGGGCTTGGCTCTCTCACCGTTAAGATTACCTACTCTCCATGCTTAACATATTTGTCCTTGCCATTGGAGCTTGTCTTTAAAGAAGTCTCTTGCAAGGTCAAGAGTACATTCATTTTTCCCATAATCTTTCACCCCTTTAATAATTATGTTTGTTGCTCTATCTTGTCTTTCCTTGCTTTCTCTATCTTTCATGTTGTCAACCTGAATGTTTGTTTCTCCTTCCCTCTTAGCAGCATTGCTAATAACTTGAGCCCAGGTTTTGGAGAGTTTTGCAGAATCTCCTTTCCTCTCTTCTTTTGATGTCTCTTCATTGTTGTCTATTCGGGCAACTACTTTCCCCTTATCCTGGGATGGTTTCACATTCATCACCTCTGTATTCTCCATTGCAAATTTCTTCATGTTTTGCACCTCCGCTTTCATGCGTTGCCTTTATGTTTTCCCTATTTGGAGAGCTTTATGTAGCAATGACACTTGCTCCTTCAGAACTTTGTTGCTTTTTGCTAAAGCATGGTTTCCAACTGTTATTACATGGATTGTACAATCTCTTTCCAGCTCTTTAGCTTCTACTACTTCCAACCTCTCTTTTACATTTAACAGTTCTTTCACATAAATATCAGATGACCAAGTGAGAGGTGTGGATGTGGGACTATATAAGGCATAATCATCAATGACTTTTCCTTTTCCTTTGGACTTGTTGCCACATGCTTGCAAAGAGGACTTGCTTGAATGTTGTTTCTTGCGAAGGACCCGAGTACTTTCCCTTCGAGACATTTTTTTCCTTGTTTTCTCCCATTTTAGACAAGCTAGTCTCCGTTTTAAAATGCCCTCATACTGTTTGGCATTAACCCAAACCCACTTCCCAGTTTTCGTTGATGAGGCAATTTTCACTTGCCTTATATCATTTGTTTCCATGGGTTCTAAAGTTTCTTGTCCCATTATCATGACGATATTAAGGGAAATCAAAGTCTCTGCCCAAAATTGACCCTATGTTTTATTCTTAACCCTTCAATATCTCTTGGTCTGACCACTAAAGACTTGCTGCTCTACCCTTGCTGCTCTGCCCACTGTCTCTGTCCTCTGTTATGCTCTCTCTACTACTGTCCTCTACGCTGCTTTTATGGTGCTCCGAAAAACCTCTTTCTCAAACCATCTTTGTGGTGTAAAAGAAAATGCCTCATAGAATATTTTTGCATTAAGAATAGACAAATCACTAGCAATGACTAATAATAATAACAACATTCCACAAACGTATTTGGGAGAATGAGCTAGGGAGAAAGACAAAATACCATATTGAAGTGTTTAATCCCACTCATAATAATCAACAAAAAATGTACATATGGGCCAATATTTCTCGAAGAGCCAAAATTCTTATTGCTCAACTAAGGACTAACTCTCATCAACTTCGTTGTGAAACAAGACTCTAAAATATCCCAAAAGAAGTGTGGGAGGAAAGAGTTTGTATTCATTGCTCTTCTGGAAAAGTGGGAATAGAAAAACATTTCATTTTAGAATGCGAGGCCTTCAAAGACAACAGGGTAAGTTATGCAGACATTATGGTAGCTAGCTCTTAGGATAATCTATTTAGCGAGGGGTTTGTCGAGAAAACAAAAAAATATTTCATTTTGGAATGCAAGGTCTTCAAAGACAACAAGGTAAGTTATGCAAATATTGTGACAACTAGCTCTTGGGATAATCTATTCAGCGAGGGGTTTGTCAAGAAATTAGGAGCATTTATTGTGAGACTTCACAAGAAAAGAGTTGAATACAACAACGAATGGAAAAACAATCCATCCCATAAGCTATCTTTAGCCTCGTGAGCTAATCCTAACAACTTCTCTTCCCTTTTAACTTAGTTGAAGGGAGTTCTACTTGAATGGTTCATGAGGCACAATACTTGCTAAGGTTTTGCAAATGGGGTAGCAAGTTAAGTGGGCTTGATTGTGGGGAAAACTGCACAGTTAAGCGCGCTTGAGCCAGATGCGATCTGAGATGGGTGACCTCCCGGGAAGCCCTGGTTACCGGATGCAAGCTCCGGAAGTGATGATTGATACTATGTGATTCATTTCACTAGTTTCAATCCCATTTCTTTACCTCTGTGAGCATCACCCAATGCCATGAATGCTAAGTGGACTATTCAAAAATTGTGAGCATCACCCAATACAATGGGTGCTAAGTGGACTATTAAAAAATCATGAGAAATTAGTCCTACCTCTCATGAAAATGGTTGAATCCCAAAAATGATATCTAATATAATGCACTCCAATCAGAAAACACCTCAATACTTACAAATTATATCTAATAAAATGCACTAAGAAAACACCCCATACTTAGTTGAAGTAGTCTTAATTTTCACTTCACCAGCCCACCCGTTTAATAAATACCGTCAAAACCAATTGGTCAATTTACTTCCAAGACCAAGTTTTCCTATAGGAAGAGTCTTTCGTTCTACGAAACGAAGGGTGACGGGACAGATCCGGGATTGTCCCTCCGGCCTTTCCGAGATTCAGGTGGACCCGGCCAACTTCGATGGCTGACAGCCGCCACCTCTCACCCTCCACTCCGCTCCGCGCCGCTCCTATCTCATCCGCCACCCCCCACTCACTCCACCACTCCGTGATGGTCGTACATCAATTCACAGTTCCGCTTTTTTGAAATTTAAAATTTGAATTTTGAAAGTCCGCCAGAACTCTCCATGAATAGGGGAAGACCGCCTTTCTGGTTGTTGATATGGCGCTGGAGCCGAGATGCATTCTATCGCAATAACAACAATGGAAACTATCTTTCAGATGGAAGACACAATCTCCATAAAGTTATTCAGAAATGGATGGAAGCGAAAGATAAAGCTCGGGCTTCAAGAGGTCAATGACCCTGCACAAAGCGTGCATCCCTCACCTCAGACTCGTGCTTTTGGGCACATGTAGAAGAGGCTTGCAAAGACCTGAAAAATCTAAAACAAGGCCAACACGAAAGCTTACAAAAGCTTGAAAACTTTGAAGAGTATGTAACAAAGATGGAAAACGATCTCAGCATTTCTTGAGATGTTTTCTTTGAAGCAAGCAGCTTCATGATGTGGTGGGAAGAATGGAAAGAGTATAAGAAAAATCAATCCCCTGATTGGAGCTCTCCTTTATGTCAGAAAATGGAAAAGTTGCAGGTTATTTGAATGGAAAAGTTGTTTACAACATGATCTTCACCTGAATGGAGCTCTATCCGAATGAAAAAGCTGATCACAACACGATCTTCCAGTTAGGTTGCTTGTAATGTTTTCGAGATTCAAGGAAGAGGGTCTTCTGCTAATTAGATTGCTTGTTTTGCTTTAGATATGCAATTTCTATTTCTATCTCCAAGTAAAAGGCCTTTTCCAATGAGGTTGTTTCTTCTCTCCAGAAGGGGAGCTTCTCCCAATAGGTTATTTTCTTGAATCACTGTAATATTTTGATTTCTATGTGTATTTTGCTTCTAACTTTTCAGTAAGAATTGAACTTTTCCCTCTGTACCAAATTCCAATCCCAATGTTTGATAAATGCCTCTCCTCATGTTTAAACCAACTCTGGCCATTGGATATGCTTTATAGTTACAATATAAAGTTTATTAGTCCCTGCAGTCGGGCAGGGCACTATATTAATGGGAATTGTTATGCGACATTAGTTCGTTTGATAATTAAACTAAAGTTTTTAGCCCCTGATGTCTATATAATATATTGCAGCATTTTTTAATATATTACAGCATTTTTTTTAGTGATGTCTGAGAACCAGTAAATTTTTTCATTTTTTATTTGGCCTCTTTCGCAGGTGGAGAGGCTATATATTGGATCCGTTTCATTTTTATTTTAGAACTGCTAAGTAATATTAGCTTTAATTGACAAGGATTAAATGCTATGTTATTATTATAGAAAATACTAAAGTCATTTAAAACTGTTGATATACCTATTCTAAACTTTATTGTATTTATTCCTATTCTAAACTTTATTGTATTTATTTTATAACTGCAAAGTAATGTTAGTTTTAGTCTACAGAGATTAAAGGTTGAGGTATTATATAAAAGATTAAAGTCATTTAAGTGGTTGCTATACTTATTCTAAACTTTATTTTATAATTTTTTTGATGTTGAAAAATGAGATAATTGAACACAGAATTCTTTGTCAATAAATTATTGATGAATTTTTATCAAATTAATAGTTATTTTGATTTATTTATTTATTTATGTATATATTTTATAATACAAGACAAAATGAGAATAGGCATTTTTATGTTGTATTTTAGAAGTTGAGAAATATGATGGGAGAAATCATAGAATATTATATCACAAATTTTTAGGTTGATAGGCATGTTTATTTCGACGAAATGGAGCATGATGGGAGATTTGAACTTCAAACCACCTAGTATATAACACTTCATTTTCATGGTCGTTGCCAATTGAGCTGTCTTTGGGGAGCTTTCTATGTTTTTTTTTTTAAATGTACATATGTTTACTATTTAACTTATATTTCAAATTTTAATAATAATAATAATAATAATAATATAGTTGGTTTTTTTTTATGATTTTTAAAATTTTAGCAACATGTAAGTGTTTATTATGGACTGATGTCTATCCATGTTTACCACCTAATTTAAATATAATTATTAGAAAATATCATATAACATGTTACCTTATATTTTAATAATTTAAAAATATTATTGGAAATAGTAGCCATGTTATTTGCTCATAATAATTAAAAAATAATAAAATATTATGTAAAAAAACTTACCTTCATTTCAACTACAATTATTAGAAAATCCCATTTAACATGTTATAACCCTTCTCCATATCTATTTCTAAGAACAAGAGTGGTAGTTTGGGATCCATATATAATGGAAAGGCCCTTCAACCACTTCCTCAAAGGTGTTAAACTAAGTTGTTAGCTAAAACTAAATTATTAATAAGTGCACTTGTTCTTTTTCCACTACCTTTACCATCATTTTGTTTCTTACATTACAAAGCAAGATGGATCTCCTTTTGATGCAGGAACATATATCTCTAACCTTAAACCAAAGGGGTTATATAATTTTCTAAAGGAGAGAAGATTCCATAAATTATAAATAGTGAATTTCTCATGTAAATACAAGTGTCTTGGTTCCTGAAGGAATGTAGTTTGTTAGAGGAATTTTGATGAGCTAGCACTCTTGGCCATGTGGCAAATTGTAAATTTTACCAACTGTTTAGTTGCTAATATTTAGCAACTAAACCGTTGGTAAAATTTACAATTTGCCACATGGCCAAGAGTGCTAGCTCATCAAAATTCCTCTAACAAACTACATTCCTTCAGGAACCAAGACACTTGTATTTACATGAGAAATTCACAATTTATAATTTATGGAATCTTCTCTCTTTTAGAAAATTATATGACCCCTTTGGTTTAAGGTTAGAGATATAAGTTCCTACATCAAAAGGAGATCCATCTTGCTTTGTAATGTAAGAAACAAAATGATGGTAAAGGTAGTGGAAAAAGAACAAGTGCACTTATCAATAATTTAGTTTTAGCTAACAACTTAGTTTAATACCTTCTAGGAAGTGGTTGAAGGGCCTTTCCATTATATATGGATCCCAAACTACCACTTAGAAATAGATATGGAGAAGGGTTATAACATGTTAAATGGGATTTTCTAATAATTGTAGTTGAAATGAAGGTAAGTTTTTTTACATAATATTTTATTATTTTTTAATTATTATGAGCAAATAACATGGCTACTATTTCCAATAATATTTTTAAATTATTAAAAGATAAGGTAACATGTTATATGATATTTTCTAATAATTATATTTAAATTAAGTGGTAAACATGGATAGACATCAATCCATAATAAACACTTACATGTTGCTAAAATTTTAAAAATCATTAAAAAAACAACTATATTATTATTATTATTATTATTAAAATTTGAAATATAAGTTAAATAGTAAACATATGTACATTTAAAAAAAAAACATAGAAAGCTCCCCAAAGACAGCTCAATTGGCGACGACCATGAAAATGAAGTGTTATATACTAGGTGGTTTGAAGTTCAAATCTCCCTTATTTACCCATGATTGTGAAAGAAACATACTTAGACACCTAGGGGTTATAGTGGTATAGTCAAGTTGACCCTAAACCTCACCCCAAACCTAACCACTATCAACGAAGCAGACCTGAAGCCTATTCCAAAATAAACATGCCTATCAACCTAAAAATTTGTGATATAATATTCTATGATTTCTCCCATCATATTTCTCAACTTCTAAAATACAACATAAAAATGCCTATTCTCATTTTGTCTTGTATTATAAAATATATACATAAATAAAATAAATAAATCAAAATAACTATTAATTTAATAAAAAATCATCAATAATTTATTGACAAAAAATTCTGTGTTCAATTATCTCATTTTTCAACATCAAAAAAATTATAAAATAAAGTTTAGAATAAGTATATCAACCACTTAAATGACGTTAGTCTTTTGTATAATAGCTTAACCTTTAATCTCTGTAGACTAAAACTAACATTACTAAAACTAATATTACAGTGATTCAAAAAAATAACCTATTGGGAGAAGCTCCTCTTCTGGAGAGAAGAAACAACCTCATTGGAAAAGGCCTTTTACTTGGAGATAGAAATAGAAATTGCATATCTAAAGCAAAACAAGCAATCTAATTAGCAGAAGACCCTCTTCCTTGAATCTCGAAAACATTACAAGCAACCTAACTGGAAGATCATGTTGTGATCAGCTTTTTCATTCGGATAGAGCTCCTTTCTGGTGAAGATCATGTTGTAAACAACTTTTCCATTCAAATAACCTGCAACTTTTCCATTTTCTGACATAAAGGAGAGCTCCAATCAGGGGATTGATTTTTCTTATACTCTTTCCATTCTTCCCACCACATCATGACGCTGCTTGCTTCAAAGAAAACATCTCGAGAAATGCTGAGATCGTTTTCCATCTTTGTTACATACTCTTCAAAATTTTCAAGCTTTTGTAAGCTTTCGTGTTGGCCTTGTTTTAGATTTTTCAGGTCTTTGCAAGCCTCTTCTACATGTGCCCAAAAGCACGAGTCTGAGGTGAGGGATGCACGCTTTGTGCGGGGTCATTGACCTCTTGAAGCGCGAGCTTTATCTTTCGCTTCCATCCATTTCTGAAGAACTTTATGGCGATTGTGTCTTCCATCTGAAAGATAGTTGCCATTGCTGTTATTGCGATAGAATGCATCTCGGCTCCAGCTCGATATCAACAACCTGAAAGGCGGTCTTCCCCTATTCATGAAGAGTTCTGGCGGACTTTCAAAATTCAAATTTTAAATTTCAAAAAAGCGAAACTGTGAATTGATGTACGACCATCACGGAGTGGTGGAGTGAGTGGGGGGTGGCGGATGAGACAGGAGCGGCGCGGAGCGGAGCGGAGGGTGAAAGGTGGCGGCCGTCAGCCATCGAAGTTGGCCGGGTCCATCTGAATCTCGGAAAGGCCGGAGAGTCGCCGGAGGGACAGTCCCGGAGCTGTCACGTCACCCTCCGTTTCGTAGAACGAAAGACTCTTCCTTTCCTATATACTTTCCCCTCTGCAAAAGGATCGCGGGGGCTACTGATCATCAGCCAAAACAAACAGGGAAAAACAAGAATCTCATTGAAATTCCACTATAAAATGGCGTAGGATTCTAGATCTCAGCAATCAGTCATGGCGAACTCAAAACGCTGGGTATTGTTGCTGGCTCTCGTAACAATATGCGCAGGAATAGGGAGGGTAAGCTGTTGAAAAAAAGAAGAATTTCGAAACTGTCACCATACTCCGTTCTGCAAGCAAGGACGAGCAAGAAAGCCCGGAACATCGAACCTCAGAGCTATTGATGTCGCTCTGCAAGATGGGCAGCTCACTGCAAAACTCGTTCCCAAAATCCTAAACCCCGAGACGGAGGCCGAAAATGCATTAATTCTCCGCATGTCAGTTTACCCAGATGGCATCCTGAGATTCAAGGTGGACGAGGACGAGGGGAAAGACGGAAAGAGAAAGAGGTTCGAGGTACCTGACGTCTTGGCCGAAGATCTGGACGACCGGCGCCTCTGGCTGCAGAGAATCGAGCATGAGCAGGACGGGGTTTCATCCGTTTATCTCACCACTGGCTACGAGGCCGTGCTGCAGCACGATCCACTTGAAATCTATGTTAGAAGAGGTAAGCATCAACGTCTCGTCTCGTTTAATAGCAAAGGGCTTTTTCATTTTGAGCAACTTAGAGATAAGAATGAGGAAGAGAATTGGGACGAGCAATTTCGCAGCCATACCGATTCCAGACCCCATGGCCCCCAATCTATTAGCCTCGATGTTTCTTTTCATGAGGCCAAACATGTGTATGGGATACCCGAACATGCCACTGGCCTTGCCCTCAAGCCAACTAGAGGTCCTGATGTCGATTCCGAGCCCTATCGCTTATTCAATCTTGATGTCTTTGAATACATTAGCGAATCGCCCTTTGGACTCTACGGTTCCATTCCTTTCATGCTGTCTCACAGCAAGGAATACACAACTGGTTTTTTCTGGCTAAACGCTGCTGAAATGCAAATAGATGTTCTGGCTCCGGGGTGGGATGGAAACTCTGCTTCTGACTCCGATGCCAATGCTGATGGAATCCATACCATGTGGATGGCCGAGAGCGGTATTGTGGATGCATTTTTTTTCATCGGACCCGGTCCCAAGGATGTTATGAGGCAATACGCGAGTCTTACAGGAACTTCTGCCATGCCACAGCTTTTTGCTACTGCTTATCACCAGTGTCGCTGGAATTACAGAGACGAAGAAGATGTATCCAATGTGGATGCCAAGTTTGACGAGTTTGATATACCTTATGATGTTCTCTGGCTTGACATTGAACACACTGATGGGAAGAGATACTTTACATGGGACAACTTGCTCTTTCCGAATCCAGAAGAGATGCAGAATAAGCTCATGGCAAAAGGCCGGCATATGGTGACTATTGTTGATCCTCATATTAAGAGGGATGACGGTTTTCCGCTGCACAAGGAAGCGACTCAAAAGGGGTATTATGTTAAGGATGCCCATGGTAACGACTACGATGGCTGGTGTTGGCCAGGTGCATCGTCTTATTTGGATATGCTGAATCCAGAAATCAGATCATGGTGGGCTGACAAATTTTCTCTTAGCAGCTATAAGGGTTCAACACCATCGTTGTACATATGGAATGATATGAATGACCCTTCTGTATTCAATGGTCCAGAGGTACGTTATTGTTCTCACAGGCCCATATTATGTGGGGCTTGCAAAATTTTATTTAAGATACACGCATATGAGCTTTGAAATTGTCAGATGAAATACATTGGAAGGATAGAGTGATCAATATTTGGATTTTGATTTGTTGTCTGTGTGATGCTTCCTTTTATGCTGGAGGCAACGATGCCCAGAGATGCTCTTCACTTTGGAGATGTTGAGCATCGTGACGTTCATAATGCTTATGGATATTTCTTTCATATGGGCTCTGCTGATGGTCTCTTGAAACGAGGAGGTGGGAATGACAGGCCATTTGTTTTATCACGATCATTTTTTGCTGGGAGCCAGAGGGTGGGTCCAGTTTGGACGGGAGACAATACAGCCGATTGGGACCAACTGAGGGTTTCTGTTCCAATGCTGTTAACTCTTGGTCTCACTGGAATGGCCTTTTCTGGTATGTAACTGTTTTTATATATTGCTTTATCCAATCCCGCAGCATTTTATAGAAGGAACCTGATATCTGCTACCATTTTTCTCCAGGTGCTGATGTTGGTGGTTATTTTGGAAATCCCGAGCCTGAATTACTACTTCGATGGTATCAGTTAGGTGCATATTACCCTTTTTTTAGAGGTCACGCACATCATGACACCAAGAGGAGAGAGCCCTGGCTATTTGGGTAAAATTTATTTGCTCTTTCCTATTATGTGTTCTTTTTGTGGCACATTATATCTGTGATTCTATAGTAAGTTCTTCAATGGGTCATGCTTTGACTTTTGTTTTTAGAAGAAATGAAGGATTGGGACTGTTTTTCACATTTCAATCTGCTCAGCTTTGTATATTTTAGTTTCTCGTGTAAACTTTATCACAAAACAATACCTATTTACACTTACCTGGTGTTGATTATTTTTTCCTTAATTATGGTTCTTGCAACAGTTTGCTGTTCACTTGCAACCTCTTAGAAGTGAACAGACTTTTTTACCCGCAGCAAGTGAATGAACTTGTTGCTGCATCATCCTGATTCTAGTTAGTTTTCTAATTAATATGAAATTATCTGGTTTGTATCATTTAGTTGGATGTACTGATTGAAAAAAATTACATCCTTATCAATACAGGTATATTTTTCTAGGAAAATATCATAAACTTATATTTCAGTACAAAAAATTACATTTATAAAGAGCATATAGCTCTCTGATGTTCATTATGATCAACAAGCTAGAGTAAAACCCAACTGTCAAAATATCAACAAAAATAAAAAGCTTATAATCATAAGCTGCTCTTATATACTGTCATCCACATATCTAAAAAAACAGGGCCTTGAGCCCATTGATCATCAAAGTCAAATTTTGAAAACATGTTATCCAATAAAGATGGATTGATCACAATTTACAATGGAAAGGGAGAAATGCAAGTATATCAGGTATATAGGGATCTCAAAGAAACTGGAAGAGATACCTCAGCTTCCCCTTCATTAAATCTCCTATGTTCCCTCTATAATTTCCAAAGCTTTTTTCGAATGCTTGTCTACTTCCATGTTGATCTCTTTGTAGATGTGTGAAAATGAAATGGCTGAGAAAGAAGCTTCTAGTGCCTTTACTTGGTTGAACAATGATCTCAGGATAAGGTCCTCCATCACAGTGGATTACTCAATCAGTGACTAACTTTGAGCCCTCCATTACCTGGATGTTAGTAAATCTCAACATTATCACCAATGCCTTCCATTCTGCAATGTTATTTGTGCCTTCCCCTAGACCTTCTCGGAAATCCATATTGTGTGAATCTGAAAGGTGGATCACTCCTCCAGCTCCACATAAACCATGCTTGTCTTGGCATGCACAATCAAAAAAGGTCCAGGGCCGTGTCTTGTCTATCTCCAGTGCTCTGATCATTCTTGGTCTTTTGATTTTAGGGACCTGTTTGATTCCTTGAAAAACAGAATTGATTTGATGCTGCGCTTGAACAGGAGGGGAATTCTTACCTTAAAAAATGATTGCATTTCTGGCTAATCATATGGCCTATGACACTATTTTTTTTTAACACATGGTGAATTAGTAATTCTTTAGAGTAACCTAGGGGAGACCCAGGATCAAATAACACCAAGGATATATCCAACAGCCTGCAAGCCAAATATACCAGATCTTATGATTTAGCAAGAGCCGAGACTCAACGGAAAAGGGGAGTCTACTCCTTGAGCTGAGATCATAGCAAGCCATATACTCAATGAGATTTGAACTGCGATCTCTTGGGTTTCACCCAAGGAAAATTTCCGTCAAACCACACATCACTGTATATGGCCCATGACACTATTAATGGTACAGTGCTGTACTTCTGGAGGGCTTTTTCATCAAGCCATTTCTTCATGCATTGAAATAGTGAACCTTTATGCCACTTGCCCTTTTCATTTGTCAAACCTAGGATAGATTCCATTGTCTCATTGCGTACTCACAAGGAACCAACAAGTGATATGTTGAGAAATGTAGCTTGAGTAGGAACTTCTTGCATAGGTTCAGTGTGAACGTGTGTAGGAAGTGGTTCTAAGCATTTTATTAGTGACCACTTAGGAAAGAGGGAAACAATTCTATTTTGTAATTAATATTAAATATAAAAGAAAAAGTGTATGTCAAATTTGAAGTCAACTAGTCGTAGGATTAAATGAAATGTTCTAAAATTTATAGAGACAGAGGCATTAGGGGAATTTTGAGGTCTAAAATGGGCCTCCTAAGGAAAATAATTAAACAATAGTAAAAATAATAAAGTAAGAGCTGTGAATTTTTAAAAGAAAAGAAAGAAAACTACATTTTTCTATTGTATTTTTGACTTATTTGAAACACGTTTCATGCATTTTGAATTTTTCTATGTGTGTATCTACTCAAAAGTATGTAGAGTGGATACCCATTGGATGCAGAGTCGAATTCCGAATCCAACGGAGTGTACACACTTGAAATTTGAGTAAACCTACAGGGAAATAAGTAAAAAATATGGCTAAAAAAGTAGTTTTCTTCTTTTCCCTCCAAAAATCATCATCTTGAATCCTATTGGTTCTTTTAAAGTTGATTTTGTTAGTACATTTTTCATTTTGAGGCCCATTTTTGACCTGAAAATTCCCCTAATGTTGTAACTCCAAACTTGGATGGCACTCCATTAATGTGTATGCACATTTAGTACAATGGGACGACTCTTGGTTTCATCTTCCAAGATGTTCCTTGGCCTTTCATATTCACCCATCTTTTCATATTTCTCTTGTTATTTACAATGAGGCATAAATCTCGAAAGATATGTCTTCAACATTACCTCCCTTAAGCCAAAGGGCAAGCATATTTTTTTTCTTTATATGTGTGGTTCACGTACATCGGAGATTGGTGATTGCTATATCCACGAAAACTGTTTGGGTAGATCCACTCGAAGGGATCACTTCTCACCGGCTCATTAGAAAAGCCTAACCTTGAGGGCGTCGAGGAGAATTGACCCGTGACTTCCCATTAGCAAGGTGCTTTTAGTGGTGGGAACTCAATCAATTGAGCTAACCCTCACGACTTGTCGAAGTCCAAACATTGTTCTGAATTTTTCAAACTTTTCTCTTTCAAGTGCTTCGGTGAAGATGTCCTCAATTATTTCATTTATGGAACAATGTCTTAAATGAATAATCTTGGCTTCTACATGATATTGAATCAAATGATATTTTGTGATGATGTGCTTGGTTCGATTACGCAATATGGGAATCTTGGCCAACTTGGTTGCAAAAATATTGTCAACTAGAAGAGGAGTAGAATATACTAGTTTCTCCTGCAAATCTGTAAGTATTTTCCCTAACCACACGATTTCCTTTGTTTCGTTTGCAGTTTTCATGTATTCTGCCTTTGTTGGACTTGATTGTTTGTGTGACCTCAGAGAGAGTTGTTGATATAAGACTTAAGAACAACCTAAAGTTGATTATGCATTTTCTTTATCCCCATCAAAGTTTGAATCAGAATATCCAATCAAGTTTAAGTCATCCACTTAGGAATGTTTGAGTCCAAAGACTTGAGTTCCCTTAAGTATTTTAGAACTCTTTTTGTAGAAGATCGATGTCCTTCACAAGGGTTTTGCATAAATCTAGAAAGATTCCCAGCAAGAAATGAAATATTTGGTCTAGTGGTGGTAAGGTACATAAGACTTCCCAGAAGTTGTTTGTACTTGGTTGCATCCTCAAATTCATTCTCTTGTTTTGATGTGAGCTTCAAATTTTGTTCCATTGGAGTAGAAAGAGCGTTACATCCTACCATGCCAAACTTGTTCAACAATTTTCCATTGTACTTCTTTTGGGCGATGAATATGCACTTTGGATGTTGAATCATTTCAATGGCCAAGTAGTAGTGAAGATGTCCCAAATCTGTCATCTCAAAGCCCTTCTTTGTTATTTTTCAAGTGCTAGCTTCATATTTAATCTCTCATGCAATTATTTTACCATCATTAATGATTTTACCTAGTACATGAATCTTTTGGTAGTAAATAAAATTTGAATACTACAAACAAAAAATACTCTGGCACTTTAACTTGATAAATAGGAATAGAAAATATTTCAAAAAAATAACCCAAAAAAATAAGACAAGAACAACAATTAATTTTAACCCTTCAATCTCTCTTCATTAAATTTTCTTAGACAATTTACGGCTCCCGAAAATGGCCCTTTGAAAATACACAGAAAATACAACTAATGGAACAACAAAATTGAACCCTAGAAATTCATGTTGCAATTTTTGGTTGCCTTTCACAAGTTTGGTTCTCTTGAAGCTGCTCGGCCCCTCCACTAGTGCAGACTCAATACTCCCATCCTCACACCTGTGACATCACTTCACAAACTTGGCTTTGATGCTCTCAGGCTCTCCAAGGTTGTGGCACACCCCAACTTCATCCTCAAGTGATTCTTGGCCCTCCTCTTATGCCTCAAGCTAAAAAATTGTGCTCACTTGAACTCTCATTTGCACATTTTTTTTATTTCTTGAGCCTGTGAATATCTCGCTCACCAAATCTGCACTATGACTTATGCAAATTCTTTAGAAAATCTGTCTTAATCTCTCGTGTTGTATCTTCATCCTCTACCCTAGGTTGCTTTCATACTTCTCCATAGGCCAAATCCATAATCTCCAAAGTGATTGAGGGCTAGGATAAATCCTAACTTCTTTGATCAACAATGGAGAATAGATCTAAGTCACTTAAATAATTAATTATTTATCTTTCGAAAAACATTAACCCAAAGTCTACATTAATCAAATAATTAATCAATGTACTTTCCTAAGTTAAAACTTAGGAAGGAGACCATATTAGTTGCTCCTCTCGAACAACAACCTTCTTCTTCAGCATGTAAGACACTAGCATATCCATAACACCTTCCAAAACTACAATAATATTATTTATCTTTAGAAAAAAATTAACCCAGAGTCTACATTAATCAAATACTTAATCAATGTACTTTTCCTAAGTTAAAACTTAGGAAGGAGACCATATTAGTTGCTCCTCTTGAACAACAAATTTCTTCTTCAGCATGTAAGACACTAGCCTATCCAGAAGACCTTCCAAAGCTACAAAAATCAACACTCTCCTAGCAAGGAAGAGATTCTCCACCACCTCCATCTTGTCTCTGTAGAAAACAAACTTCCCCTTCACTAGGATCTTGGTGAGAATATTTGCCACTTGCTCCTGTGTGGATATGTATTGCAATCTCACAACCTTTTTGGACCCTGTCTCTGATGAAGTGATACTTGATTTTTATGTGAATGGACCTATCATGAAACATTGGATTCTCCGAAAGCTTGATGCAACTTTGATTGTCACAGGGAATCACCATAGGCCCCATTTTAAGACCAAACAACCATGAGAGCATCTTGTGAAGCCATATGGCCTCACAACTCACTAGACTTGTTGCCATTTACTGAGTCTATGTTGAGGTAAGTGCCACTGAGTGTTTTTTCGTGCTAAACTATGACATCACTTCTGATCCCAAGTTGAAACAACATCCTGAAGTAATCTTCTTATCCATCGCACTTCCAGCCCAATTCGAATCTGTATAGCCCTACAACTGCACTCCACCAAATCTGATATACCTGAGTCCATTCTCCATTGCACCTCGAAGATAACTGAGCACATGCTGCACTGCCACCCTGTTGGTGGAATTATATATATTCTAATTCCACTGTTTAATTATCGAATCCAGGATTGTAAGACTTAGAGATGCAAGCACAAGAGATGTAGGATTAGAGCCTATTCTAACCTATGGTAACAACTAACACTAGAAAGAACTAATTACTAAGGATAATAATTTGTCGCTAAACTGTGGGACTCTAATGCTTATTAGGTTTCGAACCACAATCTTTCATTACCAATAGATGATGTTCATGTGGTTTTATTTATGCAGCTTATTAGGTCTTCGGACTTCAGTGGTTATAATCCTCTAGTGATGAAAACCCATTAAACATGCTGCAGAAAAGTAAATGCTGACAACTATAAGCAAAAGCGCGCGAGGTAAGTAAAGAAAACAAAGCAATAAACTACAAGAAATGCATTAATAAAATATAAAAAATAAATGCTAAGCAGGTTTAGAGTCATAAATATATATTGCAAGTTCTTATTTGCTGCAGGACTCTTTTACCAAGTGACTTAAAAGCCCTTAATCAATTAAAGAATCCTAAACTGCAAACCATTGGTTATTCAGTATTCAGATGTAGAATATAGTTTCTGGTACCAAATTACGTACTGAAATTACAGCTCTGGTTACTGGTATTGAATTAAGTACCGAAATTCTGTAAATTAAAATTATAGGTACCAAAATGTACTAAGAAACCAAATTTTAAGTTTGCTTGACTCTTAAGCCTGGAAAATCAATTCGAATTTGATCATAATGCATTCTACTTAACGGATTTGAAGATAGAGCAATAAATCTAATACTATGTGAAATACAAATCTAATAAAAAACTGAAAATAAACATCAAATAATATCTGCAATCAATAAAAAAACTAAAACTGAATGCTACCCTACTCTACGAATAAAAACTAGGGTGTTACCATTGTCGAGGGGCCCTTCCCGACTTGGAAATGTGCCCAACAACTAAATCAGATTAGAACAATGTGCAAAACTGAACAATAATTAAATCTCCATTTACTTATGGTTACAAATGAAAGCTCAAATCTCAATTACAAAAATTCCATTACATTGTTACAATAATCAATCTTTATTACAATAATTCCTTTTTGCATTTCATTTTTTTTCTCATCCTCCTTCGCACAATTGTGTAGATCTGTTTTTATAGCATCATAAGACAAAGGAAGCGATGGTCAAAAGACAACATCAACTCCCAAAAACTCTCGCCCCATACTATGATTAAAATATCAAAAATCATTTAATGCAATCTTGTTATGATTTAAAATTATATTGAATCATGCATTGGAGATGGAAACAATGGCACTTGGCATTAGTTTGACTTTATTCCAATTTTAGACGTAAGTACGAATCTTGGACGTAACTGCCTGTAAGTATTCATGCACAGGTGGAGAATTAGGTACCGAATTGTTGAACTAGTACCGAACTGTTGAACTGATACCGAACTGCAAGACTAGACTGAACTAGTATTGAACTGCCAGACTGGACTGAACTGGTACCAAACTGCCAGAACTAAAACAAAGATAGAAATTTTTATAGTTGAACATCCTCCTTGGCCACATAACCACATTAGTAACCCATCATCGATAAAACCATATTAAAGACATGTTTGATCATTAAAAAAATAAGAAATCCATCATAATTAACCCAATGTAGAAGAGGTTCATTTTGCGGAAGTTGATGGTATAATGGCTACGAAAAGTATCATAAATTCGGGAGTACGACTCATGAATAGAGATTTTATATACTGAATGCGATGGCACATTCAGAGCCCAACATTCTCCCATGCCTAAGATTTTGCATGCCCATATGTAAACACAATATGGACTAGGAATGGATGGTGGATGATATAAGGTGATGATGAAGATAATGGCTAAATATATATGGACTTGGAAACTTGTAAGCCCATTATTCATTTTGTGGTTCTTTTCTCAGATAAGCAACAATGACTTCATCCTCTTATTGAGAGCATTCAGATGATGATTTTGCGAATGCTTTATGATGTACAAGGAGAAAACACTATAGATGTAGCTTTGTATTGATGTTCCATGATACTTTTTTCATTGATGATTTTGCGAATGCTTTATGATGTACAAGGAGAAAACACTATAGATGTAGCTTTGTATTCATGTTCCATGATACTTTTTTCATTCTTATGGTCTTACTAGAATATGCGTTAATGGATTTGAAAATGGTGGGTTTAATGGTGGCTTAAGAAAGGTAAAGATTTATGGAATAGGAAGTGGTTAATCATTAAGATTCCTTAAATTTTAATGAGTTAAAGAGTCTTAAACATGTTTTACCTCAAGCATACCTTTTGAATTTTGATTTGTACCACACGTTGTAACAATCACTTAAACAATTTCTTCTTTCAATGACATTCACTTTTCGAATTTATTTTCAATTATTCAATAACAATAAGATAAAGTTTTGTAGATGTTCTATGCTAGGAGCAATTTCTAATTTTTCTCGTCAAAAGAATCATACAAATAGTTAAGCAAAATGTGATAGAACATATAAGTAGATCTGCGTAAGACAAATCAAAATGAAAATGTGTGTGTTCGTTTCGGCGGTCAACAGGATGCTTCAACCAGCAAAGTCTCCTTGGTCAGCCAGCCCAGTATGTGTCACAACAGCCCTCCAATCAGCAGATGAGTCAACCCAAGTCAACTCTACAAAAGTCAACGCTGTCCTGAAAAAGTCAACGCAGGGGCAGCAAGCTAAAAGTCAACGCAGCAGCAAAACGGTCAACCCTTTGACCTCGATTTTTGTGCCAGGTAGTACGGCCTTCAAAAATCGAACCTTCCACAAGTTTTCAGCTTGATTGGACCATGCGTTGACCAAATTCAACGCTGGTCAAACTTTCTGCGAAACCCTAGCAGCAGAAAATCGTACTTCAGCTCAGCCGTACGGTCTGTCCTCTCTCTCCTTCACACGTGTGGCTGAAACTCGTCCTTTAGGTAGCTCGTACTATTTGATGAGAGAGGAAGATGTGAGTTGTGATGATGATCAAATTCTCTCCAACTTTTCTTGTATTTATATCCATCAATGGGGGTGTGTGACACATCTGTTGGGCATGCGAGCCTACATTACAAAACTGGCCGACCTTGCACATATAATTTATTAAGAATAATAAATTCAAAATATAAGTTCTGCTCATCGGATTAAGATATATTTTATATGGATTTTACACCTCTCAGAAAGAGGAATCCAACATAAATATTAGCCTCTTAATCTGAGCATCATAACATGGAGTTTGGACCTAGTTGTCCAAATTTAACACTCCCTCTCAACTAGGGAGAACTCCATCTATTAGTGCAATCAACATCGTGCGTCATCCCGCCGAAACTAGCTTTGCTGGCTTCTTTATTTCAGAACAGAAGTGGGTCAGTCACAAAGACATCATCCCCCGACTGACATAGTCAGTCCAGAGGTCCCAGACCTCACAAATCTTGATCCCAGATCAAGTGGTTGGACCATGCCATCCTAGATAGAGAGTACGGCAATCTCTGATGCGTCCATCAGTCTTTGCTAATAGTCTCTAGCTTTTCCACACCTCATTGGCCAAATGAGAGGTACTTCCCATGAGCCCCGAACTCAATGGGTAGGATGCATACTGTAAGTACGTAACCATAAAAGGCGAAATCCGCCAATAATCCTAAGGGTGGGGCAAGCATTATGAGTGCTTATAGCTCCGAGAAGCTATCCCCAAGCCCCCGCAGCTCATCGTCCTAGAGCTCCCGCAGCTCATCGTCCAACAAAGACCCTCAGAATAGACCTACATCATAGGGTCTTTCCACGACACCAAGACTCTCACGGAAGGTTAGGAACTTGACCTTCCCCAGGGGCTTAGTGAGAATATCCGCGACCTGCTCATCAGTTCCTATATGATCGAGCCTTACGGCGCCTCGCTGTACCATATCCCGGATAAAGTGGTACCGATATCAATATGCTTGGATCGGTCATGGTACACAGGATTCTCAGTCATACGAATCCCAATTTCCGATTACCGCGCAGTATCACAGTTGGTATCTAGCACATGTCCAAATGTACCACTAAAGAGCTTCCGCAACCAAATCGCTCTGCCAACAAAGCCACTAGCAAGAATGTATTCCGCCCTCCGCGTGCTCAAAAGCAACCGACTTCGGCTTCGCCATCCATGATCAAGGTAACCAAGATTGAAGCAAGCATCCGCATGTGCTCTTACGATCCACCACACCGCTGTACCTAATTCCAGACAAGATATCCACGAGTATCACACTCCCGCAAAGGTATCTCACCATGGTTTATCGTTCTATCGTGCCCCAAAAAGATATCTCAAAGATTCTTGGCACCAACCTGAAGGAAATGATTCCGCGGCGCCATCTCGCTGACTCAAAGTCATAAAGTGTTCACCGCAAAAAATATATGTCCTAGACGGTGTTCACTAAGAACATCAAAGCTCCTATGAGTTGACGATACTCGCAGGATTGGCCAAGATAGGCCTGAAGAATACCGCCACTCAACTTCTTAAAGTTGAGTTCCATCGAGTCGACATCGACTTACGTCCACCATCCCAAATATTTCCAGAAGCTTCACAATATATTTTCCTTGAGAAAGGAAAATCTCTCCAGGTCTCTGCCAGACCTCCAGGCCTAGGAAATAGTGCATCAGTCCTAGGTCTTTCATCTCGAACTCAGCAGCAAGCTCCCTCTTACATTGATGAATGAGAGGGTCATCACCTGTCAAGAAGAGGTCATCCACATATAGTACTAGAATGAGAGGCTTCTCTTTCACAACCTTGAAGTAAAGGTTCGGATCAGCATTACTTCGAGTGAAGCCCAGCTTCATCAAGTAACTATCCATCCTCTCGTACCAAGCTCTGGGTGCTTGCTTTAACCCATAGAGGGCTTTCTTCAACCTGCAGACATGAGTGTCTCGATCCCGAACTTCAAATCCCAGAGGTTGTTCCACATACACCTCTTCCTTTATTGCACCATGCAGAAAAGCGGTCTTGACATCCATCTGATGAAGACTCCATCCTCGCGTAGCAGCAAGGGCTATGATTGATCGGATGGTGGTATATCGTGCCACAGGTGCAAATATATCGTCATAGTCAATTCCTTCCTTTTGAGAGAAGCCACGGGCAACAAATCTTGCCTTAAAATTTTCAGCACTCCCATCAGATCCATGTTTGATCTTGTAGAGCCATTTAGCGGTGACAACAGATTTGTCCTTTGGTCTCGGGACCACATCCCAGACATCATTCTTCATGATAGACTCATATTCTTCATGCATAGCATCCTTCCAGATTTGATGCTTGATGGCTTCCTCAAAAGATCCAGGTTCAGATTGTACAATAGTACTCATGGCAGCTAGATACCCTTGGTATCTACACGGCTTCTTGCTTTCTCGGAATGTCCCCCTTGGGGCAGCATGACCCTCAGCATCTTCGAGGGTGACCCTGAGCCATGATGGTCTCTTTCCTAGTGAAGGGGGTGGATCAATAGGGTCCATTGGCCCTTCAATATCAGGCATAGTCTCATCCTGGGGTTCTTCCAGATTTCCATGTCTTTCTTCATGATTTTCTTCAGATCTAGGAAGATCTACTACTTTCTTCAGGGAAGCATCTTCGTCAAAAGTGACATCATGGCTTATCTCTACTTCCCTTTGACCAGGTACATAGACTCTATATGCCTTAGAAGTCTCACCGTAGCCCACAAACATTCCTTTCTTCCCAGTAGCATCCAGCTTACTTCTCTTTTCTTTCGGCACATGAAAATAGACAGGACATCCAAAAATTCTGAAATGTGAGACATCAGGTTTCTTACCAGAGAAAACCTCTTCGGGAGTTTTGGAGTCCAAAGTGGAATGAGGGCATCGGTTTTGAATGTACACAGCAGTATTTGCAGCTTCTCCCCACAGAAACTTTGGTAGACCCTGGTCACATAGCATGGCACGGGCAGCTTCCACAATAGTTCTATTCTTGCGTTCAGCAACACCATTCTGCTCAGGAGTATATGCAGTGGTAGTCTCCCTCTTAATGCCAGCTTCTCTGCAAAAAGTCTTTGAACTCATTTGACTCATATTCAGTGCCATTGTCGGTCCTCAAAATCTTGATCTTCTTTCCGGTCATATTTTCCACCAAGGCTTTGAAGGTACGTAACCACATGAAAGCCTCATCCTTCTTCTTCAAGAAGTATATCCAGGTTTTGCGAGAGAAGTCATCAGTGAATGTCATGTAGTAAGAACATCCTCCCAGGGATGTCACGGGCAACATACCAGATAGATCAGAATGGACCAGTTGCAAAATATCATATGTCTTTGTGACACTTGAGGGGAAAGGTCCCCTTGTATGTTTTCCTTCGGCACAGCCCTTACATACACCTTCATGATTATTTCCAAAGTCAGGCATCCCTATCACCACCTTCCTTGCTTCGGGAAGGGCCTTGTAATGAAGGTGTCCAAATCTTCGGTGCCATAGTTCGGTTTGTCGGATAGTATCACAAGTCATAGCTCCCAACGGACTCCCTCCAACCTGGTAGAGTGTACCAACTCTAAAGCCAATTGAGATAGCTTTCTTGAAGCTCTCTTTCCACATGAGCACCTTTCCATCAGAGAAGGTTACATTGAATCCTTTGTCTTCCATGGCAGATACAGACACAAGGTTCTTCTTCAATTTAGGTACATAGAGTATATCTTGCAAACGGAGGACTTGCCCTTGAGACAAGTGGAGGATCACAGTCCCTGTCCCTTTCACAGGATAAGTGGCATTATCCCCAAGGATAATTTCTAGATTAGTATCCCTTTCAACCATGTCAGAAAGTGCTTCCTTGAATCCGGTGATGTGTCTTGAGGCACCACTATCGATTAGCCAGACATCCATAGTGTCGGGCAGAGATGAAGCTGAGAGAGCAGATATAAGAATATACTCATTTTTTTTATCAACAACATTAGACTCCTCATACCTGGTATTTCTGGACCTTTTAGAAGGTTGATTGTTTCCTCCAAAGTGAGCCTTCCTCTTTCCTTTGGATTTGTCATTTCTTCGATTTCCATTCCTTCGGTTGTTGTTGTTATCGTCACCATCGGGAGAATCCTTCTTGAAGGGGCATTCTCTAGCATAGTGTCCAGGCCTATGGCAGGTGAAACATTTACCCTTCTTCTCTTGAGTCTTAGTCCTTCCTTTGTCCTTAGAACCACTAGAGTTCTTCTTTCGGGAATGAGCACCATAGGCAGCATTTCTTTCATTATCAAATTCCTTCATCCTTGTTTCTTCTTGCATACATCTTGACAGAAGCTCATCAAAGTTAGGAATGGTATTATTGTTGAGAATGGTAGTTGTGAATACTTGCCATTCATATGGAAGTCCTCCAAGTGCGGTGAGAACTATCTCACGATCAGCTATTGTCTCCCCAATAGCTAGCAGATTGTTCCTGGTTTCGGTCAACTTCATAAAGAAAGTTTGAATAGACTCGTCTCGGCCCTTCTTCATATTCTTCAACTTGTTCTTGAGGAATAGCACTTGGTTCACATTGTTTACTTGGAACATAAGTATCAATTTGTCATACATCTCCTTGGATGTGCCTAGTTCAGATATGTAGGCTACCAGAGTCTTATTTATGGATTCCCTGATCAGCAGCTTTGCTCTGAGTTCTCCCTTCTTATACTTGTTTCTAACAGCAGCAGATGCATTGGATGGAGGTTCTTGAATCCTCCCTGTCACATGATCCAGGAGATCATGATCTTCTAATTTGAGATCTCATATCATCTTCCAGGCATGGAAGTCATCACTTCCAGTCAGCTTGTCATTCTCCCTGAATTCAAGACTAGTGGAACCCATTTCCTTCGATGATGATTGCTATAGATAGAGTTTGTCTTCACCTCAGCTCCGATACCATGTAAAGTTTTGTAGATGTTCTATGCTAGGAGCAATTTCACTTTTCTCACAGCAATCATACAAGTAGTTAAGCAAAATGCAGATAGAACATATAAGTAGATCTTACAGAAGACAAATCAGAAACATGAAAAATGTGTGTGTTCGTTTCGGCGGTCAACATGATGCTTCAACCAGCAAAGTCTCCTTTGGTCAGCCAGCCCAGCATGTGTCACAACAGTCCTCCAATCAGCAAATGAGTCAACCCAAGTCAACTCCACAAAAGTCAACGTTGTCCTGAAAAAGTCAACGCATGGCAGCAAGCTAAAAGTCAACGCAGCAGCAAAACGGTCAACCCTTTGACCTCGATTTTTGTGCCAGGTAGTACGGCCTTCAAAAATCGAACCTTCCACAAGTTTTCAACTTGATTGGACCATGCGTTGACCAAAGTCAACGCTGGTCAAACTTTCTGCGAAACCCTAGCAGCAGAAAAATCGTACTTCAGCTCAGCCGTACGGTCTGTCCTCTCTCTCCTTCACACGTGTGGCTGAAACTCGTCCTTTAGGTAGCTCGTACTATTTGATGAGAGAGGAAGATGTGAGTTGTGATGATGATGAAATTCTCTCCAACTTTTCCTGTATTTATATCCATCAATGAGGGTGTGTGACACCTCTGTTGGGCATGTGAGCCTACATTACAAAACTGGCCGACCTTGCACATATAATTTATTAAGAATAATAAATTCAAAATATAAGTTCTGCTCATCGGATTAAGACATATTTTATATGGATTTTACACCTCTCAGAAAGAGGAATCCAACAAAAATATTAGCCTCTTAATCCGAGCATCTTAATATGGAGTTTGGACCTAGTTGTCCAAATTTAACAAGATCAATATAAACAATATGCACAATATGCAATAAACAAGAAATTGTAGATAAAACAATAAACAATATGCACAATGGAATACAAACAAGATCAATGAGACAAAAAGATTTAGGTCAAAGACTAGGGAAAAACCCCACAAGGGGGAAAACCCACCCAAATTCTTCTTCTATTAGATCAAATGTTTATCAGAGATATATAGTTGAAGTACATCCATCAACAAGTCAAAGGTCAAAGCCTTGACTATCTAAGTCAACAATCCAATAACCAATCAATGTTGAAGATAATGACTAAAGAAATATGGACTTGGAAACTTGTAAGACCATTATTCATTTTGTGGTTCTTTTCTTAGATAAACAACAATGACTTCATCCTCTTATTGAGAGCATTCAGATGATGATTTTGCGAATGCTTTATGATGGACAAGGATAAAACACTATAGATGTAGCTTTGTATTCATGTACCATGATACTTTTTTCATTCTTATGGTCTTACTAGAATATGCATTAAAGGATTTGAAAATGGGCGGTTTAATGGTGGCTTAAAAAAGGTAAAGATTTATGGAATAGGAAGTGGTTAATCATTAAGATTCCTTAAATTTTAATGAGTTAAAGAGTCTTAAACATGTTTTATCTCAAGTATATCTTTTGAATTTTGATTTGTACCGCAAGCTGAAACAATCACTTAAATAATTTCTTCTTTCAATAGCATTCACTTTTCCAATTTATTTTCAATCACCCAATAACAATAAGCAATTGTAGATAGAACAATAAATAATATGCACAATGGAATACAAACAAGATCAATGAGACACAAAGATTTAGGTCAAAGATTGTTGAGAATTTGGTAGGGCGATGATTAATACAAAGACTCTCCTTGATAATTAATTGTGAGCTTATTACGTTTACTTATGTCTTCTCTTATTCACTTATTTAGTCTTTCATCAAGTCAATTACCAAAACACAAGAGACACAAATTTAGGCTCTTCAAGGCAGGGCAAAACCTCTCCTTCTTGGAGAGGAAAACCCACGAGAAATTCTTCTTATAGACTTCAAATGACTAGTACGAGGACCATGACACAGACCCTAGACCTTTATATGCCTTCAAGAACTTGTCACTGCTTCTTCAATGGCTCCTTGAGCTTATCCTTCTTTCTTGCACCTTCCTGCACCGATCAACACCGTTTAGTACCAGCCTTAGAAATCTTGGTCTCTACTAGTGTTCCTCTTCCTTCGTATCTTCACTCAACTCTGTTGAGTGTATCCTTGTCTTATTTTCTTCAATGTTAGACCTCAGCTTAACTTAGCCCTTACTTTTGCACAGCCATATATTCTCTTAACACAACTATTTATCTTGCTCTTCAATGCACCATAACCCAGACTTATTTAGCACGATAATATCACTTTAATTCACACTTTATCACTGTCCTGTAGCTCGCATAAAATCATAGAATGTTTCACAATGGTCACAGTTATTACGCTCTTGTATGTTGTCCCTGCCTTGCTGTATAATGTTGCTCCACAATTCTTTCTTTATTCTGCAATCCTTTATCTTATATCTCAGACTTATCCGAATTCGACAGAGGCATCTGAACTATGTTGCTAGGAAACGTGGGTGCGGGGACGGGGACGGGGACGACACTTTTTGAAACAGGGTGCGTGGGGGGTATATACCATATATATATTATATTATATAAATTTGTAATTTATATATGTGAATTTGTATAAAACAAGAAAAATAAAATATTTTTGATTTAAAAATTAAAGTTTAAACTTCAAAGATTTAAACATGCACATCATTGAACATTCAAGATTCAAGAATCAACATTCACATAATGATACAATGATACACAAATAGGCAAAATCAGGTTTCTGGTATCAGGCCAGCTCACAGGTGAACTCACTTGACAGTTCACAAGGCTCAAATCCAATATAACAATATTGATAGCACAGAGCCATTACAACAATAATTATCAAGGCATTATCCAAGGATTTGAACCTGGGTTGGGAAGATAACCATTTCACCCAGCCACCCAAGATAACCCCAATTGACTAAACACATACATATGTGGTTTTTTTATATCTTTCAAGTTTTCCATTTAAGTTATATTTTTATGTTTTTTATATTTTATATCCTAAAAGTTTACATAAAATGATAAATATCATTCAACAAAAATTGAGTTTATGGGGAAAAGCTATGCCCATTTAGCACACAGAATCATAGATACTAAAGTTCGCAATAGAGCACATTGTAGTAAGGACAAAATTAATTGGTTACTAATTATTTTCATCCATCTAAATTCTTCTGAAATAAGCACTTTAAAAATCTGCTGTACCACATAAACCGAGAGCTAATCTGTTATAGTGAACGTTATTTAATATTGTATTCATTTGTGGCTAGGACTGCATTTGGAGCAGGCACTGCTCCTTCGATATTCCTGCTTTGTAAAATGCAACCTTCCATAAGTTTAATTTAGTATCTCGTAATAGGACCTGGCCTTACTAAGAACTTTTTCTGTCATGAACTGCAACTTTGTTTTTAATTTTAATTTTTATGTTTTAATTTTTAAGTTTTAACTTTAGTTTTTTAAATTTTAATTTAAGTTTTAACTTTAGTTTTTTAAATTTTAATTTAAGTTTTAATTTTAAACTTTTAAATTTTAATTTTTAATTTTTAATTTTAAGTTTTCAATGTTCAATGTTAATAATTTCATTATTTAATTAAAAAATAAATAAATAAATCGCATTAACTTTAGTAGTCTGAATAGTAAAATATTATTTAATTTTAATTTTAATTTAAAAAAAAATTATAATTAAAAAAATTTAGAAAAAAATAAAAAAATTTAACCTAACTTGCCACGAAGAACCCGAAAAGCACTCGTTTTCGGGGTTATTCATCCCTAAAGAACCCTAAAAGAACCTCAAAGAACCCTAAAAGTACCCATTTTTGGGGTTCTTCTTCAAAAGCACCTTGATTTTGTGTTGGAAGAACCGAGTTCTTCAGGGTTCTTCTGAGAAGAACCCGTCCCAGCACCTGGTACGTGGGGACGGGAACCCGGTGCGAGTGCGGGAACCCGTGCAACATAGCATCTGAATTGTTCCAATCTGCAATTGCAGTCTGGAAAACTCAAAGATGTGCGGATTGTTTTTCCTATCTTTTCTGTGCAGTCTTTTGGGTTATTTATAGTTGTTGGACCTTGTAATAAGTCGACCTGATCATGAATGGTTGTGACTGTTCATGAGCCGGCTTTCTAGCAGTATTTTCAAGCCAACTTAAGAGGCTTATCTTCCAACATTAATGAGGCTTTTTGAGGACTGCTTTGAGCATCCTTCTGGAGCCATTTTCTTCACGGTTTCATGATAAGGTCTCGAGGCATATTCTGTTGACTAGACTCTTCATATACATGACTCTTAATTACATTTATAACTAGAAGACAAATCCTAATAGACATCAAGAAGAAGTCTATTGACCTAAAATAAAACCTTTCTCATGAAACCCATGAGGCAAGCATACCAAGAACATATTTTATTATCTTTGTCTTCTTTTACATTAATACATAATTACATAGTCAATATGAAGACCAATCCTTGTTACGCTTTTCAACACTCCCTCTTAATTATGGAGGTATTCATATAGGTACATGGTCACTTTCAAACTGAAGAATCTCATAAGAAGAATCAGATTGGTAATCACATCTGTATAGCATCATATCAACCATCATTGTCCTAGTGCAAGGCCTTGATTAACAGACCCATCTCTCAATGAGACAGTGGGCTAGAATGCTGGCGAGACACGACTTATAGACACCATAGTCATTGTCTCTCCAAGGTACATACTCCACCCAGGTGTTCATAAAGTATGACCTTCTTGGACTATTCTTCTCTTGGGTAGCTAGCCCTCAAAGAATATCGGTCCACGACTACTCTTATCTTGAATGCCCTATCTCATTCTCAAAGAGTATCAGATGCCAGATGATTACCCAATCCTCCATTTTGTCTTCCCAGTTGAAGACTAGAATGATGTGTCTATCTCTCCCTCTCAGCCAGGGAGGACCTATTCCACAAGGGAATGTACTCATTCCTATATAAGGAATGTACCTAAGCTCATTCTTAGGAATTACTAAGTTTCTTTCAAGTAAGAAACTTACCACCAGGCTCCCTTTTAACCAGGGACCCATAACAACAATGGTGAGACACCCAACTGGTTATGAAGAATCCTTGTCCTCGATGTAATGGATTTCGATATTGGGGAATCTTCAACTTTAGCTTCATAAGACACATATCATCCATCACTTTCATCCATGAGTCATGTCATCTACTACAAAGTGATTAATCAGTCTTTATCATTTGGTCCGCCTTTTATGCCATGCTGCTTTCTATTGAATCATCACCAAAGATCTTACAACCTTCCACATGATTAGCAACCCTGCATAAATTCATCCAGATAAACATATGAACTTTTAAATCATAAGTTGCCTTAGTAATGACTTTTCACCATGACATCTTCTTGTAGGCATCGACATCCTTTATTCAGATTGACACCTCTCCTAATGATATGTTTTGTCAAGGGTCTTCTTCTTTACCAGACTTCTATCAGAGTCTACATATCCTCCCAGGAGATATTCTAGTCACATCTTCTTGGTTTCCCAATGATCATTGCCTCTTGACATGGTTGCACTTCATGATCTCTTCCTTTCTGCACATCTTCATTCCCAGGAACTTCGAATTTCCAGTTCCTTGTTCATATACAACCATCTCATATTCCATATGAGGATATATTATGTTGATTTCATCTATCAGGTGCACGGTGAGAGATCCTCCTCCATAGATCATACGTCTAAATATAGAAGTCCATTACCTGCAACCATATGACATGACTTCACAGCATCCAGTGTCAGCATATAAATATATATACCTCATACCTTTTTCCTTTGAGTCATCCTGTAGCAGTTTTACTAGAATGAGGAACTTCAATCCATTGACCTGCTTCATCAATATGTCATCACATCCTAATTCTATAATTTTGTAGCATAGAATTCTTTGATGAAACCTTCCTGCTTTTTTTCTAACCAGTGAATTGATAGAAAATTCCATTAGAAAATGTCAGCACCTGTTTCCATGACGACCCTTGATTTTGATGACTGCCTTCTATCGGTATTGTTATTAGTGAGGTTTTCCAGGAGCTAATTCACCAAGAGCTCCTACCATGCTTCTATCATGATGCTATTAATATACATTGCTTCCTATCATACTGAGCAACAGAAGTCACTTAATGAAGAAGATGATCTCAATCATAATGGAGATCTTTCGCTTCTTCTTTCTTAGATTTCTTGACATCAGGTTCTACCCTTTCATCTACGACATGGGCTTCTTCCTTTTTCCTCTTGTCCTTTCCAGATTTAGGACAATCTCTTTTATAATGCCCAAGTTCATTACATCCAAAGCATCGTACTTTGTTCATATTTCTTATTTTATTCTGAGTTCCAAATTTTACGAATCTTCCTTTCTTCTCGGATATAGCTGCAAAGGCTTGATTCCCTTCACTTGATCCTATATCAACATTGGCTTTCAATCTTGTATCCTCTATTTTACATAAAGACCATAAATCATGGAATGGTGTTGCCTCTTTCTTCCTGTATAAACTTGAAGTGAAGTTTCCCCATTCTTCTGGTAGAGCATTTAGCACCACCGTAATCATCTCAGTGTCAGACATTACTTCTCCCAGTTCTTGCTGTTGGTCTCTTATTTCAGAAATCCTCATAAAGTATGAAGTGATTCCTTCTTCTCTTGACAATTTCATTCTGTATAGTTCTTGTCTCAAAGAGATTGCTTTTTCTGCAGTACTCAGAGAATAGCTCCACCAATTTCTCATATATTTCTTTTGTAGACTTCAGTTTTGATACATAGGGAATGAGTGAGTCCTTAATGGATTCTATGAGAATCCTTTGGGCTCTGATTTCTCCTTTCATGTACTTGGCATGAGCTAGAGCATCTTTTTTTGAGGGTTGAATTGTAGATCCTTCGATGTAGTCCATAACTTTGTCTTTAATTAGTTTCAAATCTGTCCTTTTCTTCCATGCACTAAAATTGCTCTCTTTACAATTAGTCATTTTGACAGATTTAAATAAGGTCATAAATACTTACTTGAGTAGAGCGACTTCCTCCTTTTCGCAGCTTCTTTGATAATGATGAAGATAATGAAGTGAACGAAGTTCCTTCTCAAGTTAAATACTACAGAAGACTTGGAATATCATAATATCCATTGAGGATACAAATATTATATTAAATAGTATGAAGAATGATTGATATGAATGTTACAAAAGAGGCCCGCTTATATACCGAGGCAGGTGCCTCTTCACGAAAAGTCATGTCTTGTTAGACATGCCTCTTCAACCTAATTTCTAATTAATTAACGAATCATTATTTACATTATTTTATTCATTACATTGCCTTCCTCCTCAAAGAGCTTTGTCCTCAAAGCTTGTTGATGAAAAAAGGCTTGATCTCTTTTTCGGCTTCGACTATCTTCTCATCTCGGGATAGTCATCTTTGTTGATACAAGCTAATATGTTCCTCTAAGTGACAAACAAAACTGTCGCACTGAGAAGGGATCAGACCATCCTAAATTACTCTTCTGTCGAACCTTTTGATTACTAGAAACTTGTGATGAACAATTATCACTGGACTGAGTTGTGCGCACTTCAATATTCTTCGGAACATTCATTTGTTGTTTATGTTTTGAATACGTAGCTTGATCGAGTTGTCTACTCTCGTGATTCAGATGTCGATAAGGAATTCTATTGATTCGATTTTCCCTTGTCTTTTTTATGTCATATCCTTGATTTATTTGAAGTACCTGATTTACTTTAGCTAGGGATGTTGAATAGCTAACTTTTGGATCTTCACTCAATTCTTTTGTTGCTGGAGTTGCAACTTCTGAGTACATCTTTACTTCAACTAGTTTATTTTCTTTTTGAGTTGTGATATTTACGGAATTGATGTGCATTTCTTCTTCAACTTGAATTTCTATATTTGAAGATTTCGACGATTCCTTTTCGACAAGTTTTTGCACCTTGTTTTCTAATGACGACTTGTCCTTTTTCAGCTTCTTAATTTGTGTTAGTAATTTTTCGTTTTGGTCCTTGAGGCGAGCAACTTCTTCATTATTGTTAGTGGTGATTTTGTTAATTTCGTTTTGCATATTTTGTATCACCTTTTTACCTTCTTGAAAACTACTTTTGAAATTTCTTGTATGTTTTCAGGCGTCACTAAATTTGGCTTCAAGTTAACATCCTGTAACGTTATTTTCTTCTATTCGTGGGAGAATGTCAAAAACTTCTTTTTCGTATTTAGGATAAATGAACCTAGGGTTTCCATCCACGGTGAACCCAACACAATGTCACTATCGTTAAATGGCAAGGATTGAATAGAGAATTTTGATATCAATGTATAATCTCCAATGTTTAACTGTAAACTGGTTATGTCATATATTTTGTTGCCAAAACAGTCTAATTTTTCAATTATATTGGACTCTAGGATCCCTAATTGGTTTGTGATTTTAGGCGTTATATAATTTGTATCTTTAGCGGGAGAGATATAAATAGTAATATATTTTCCTGCGAGAGTTCCTTTAAATTTAAATAGCACTTTAGCATTGGTGGGTAAGGTTTCTAAAAATCTTCCATTCTTCAATTCTGAATTAAATGCCATTTTACTTGAGTCAAGGTAAACTTAGCATTTTTTTGTTTGTTAAATGGCCAAGGGCCTAAATAGCGATATGGAGAAACTCCAAGACTGATAGCAAAACGCCTCAACGGCAACAATGTTAACAAATTTTCGATGGCTAAGGGCTTGGATCGACGAGCATGGCTCTGATACCAAATGAAGTGAACAAAGTTCCTTCTCAAGTTAAATACTTCAGAAGACTTGGAATATCAGAATATCCATTGAGGATACAAATATTATATTAAATAGTATGAAGAATGATTGATATGAATGTTACAAATGAGGCCCACTTATATACCTAGGCTGGTGCCTCTTCATGGAAAGTCATGTTCCATTAGACATGCCTCTTCAAACTAATTACTAATTAACTAACTAATCATTATTTACATTATTTTATTCATTACATATAGGAACTCCTTTGATTGAGTTCTCCGATGAAGGGATTCTTGAAACCTTGATGATAAAAGATGTTTTCCAAAAAGATGATGTCTCTGTCAACAATGTCTTGAATATAACCTTTTGATGACAAAGATTAGCCTTTTGATTAGTGGATACTTTGAAGAATCTTCCTTGCAAACTAATCTAACCTTTTAACCCAAACTTTGACCTTTTCTTCTTTGAGTGTCTTCTTGTCAAGTAGCCCTTGTGTTTAGCACCTTAGTTCCTATTCCATGTTGAGAATTTGGTAGCGCGATGATTAATACAAATTCTCTCCTTGATAATTACTTGTGAGCTTATTACGTTTACTTATGTCTTCTCTTATTCGCTTATTTAGTCTTTCATCAAGTCAATTACCAAAACACAAGAGACACATATTTAGGCTCTTCGAGCTAGGGCAAAACCTCTTTCTCTTGAAGAGGAAAACCTACGAGAAATTCTTCTTATAGACTTCAAATGACTAGTACCATGACCATGACACATACCCTAGACCTTTATATGCCTTCAAGAACTTGCCATTGCTTCTTCAATGGCTCCTTGAGCTTATCCTTCTTTCTTCCACTTTCCTGCACCGATCAACACCAACCTTAGAGAACTCGGTCTCTACTAGTGTTCTTCTTCCTTTGTATCTTCACTTAACTTTGGTGAGTGTATCCTTGTCTTATTTTCTTCAATGTTAGACCTCAACTTAACTCAGCCCTTACTTTTGCACAAAAGCCCTTTAACAGAGCCATATATTCCCTTAACATAGTTATTTATTTTTCTCTTTAATGCACCATAGCCCAGACTTATGTAGCATGATAATATCACTTTAATCCACACTTTATCATAGTCCTGTAGCTCGCATAAAATCATAGAATGTTGCACAATGGTCACAAATATTACGCTCTTGTACGCTGTCCCTGCCTTGCTATATAATGCTGCTCCACAATCCTTTCTTTATTCTGCAATCCTTTATCTTATATCTCAGACTTATCCGAATTCCACAGAGGCATATGAACTGTTCCAATCTGCAATTGCAGTCCGTAAATCTCAGAGATGTGCAGATTGTTTTTCCTATCTTTTCTGTGCAGTCTTCTGGGGTATTTATAGTTGTTGGACCCTGTAATAAGTCGACTTGACGATGAATGGTTGTGATTGTTCATGAGCCGACTTTCCAGTAGTATTTTCAAGCCGACTTGAGAGGCTTATTTTCTAGCGTTAATTAGCGGCTAGTTGAGGACTGCTTTGAGCATCCTTCTGAAGTCATTTTCTTCACGATTTCATGACAAGGTCTTGAGGCATATTCGGTTGACAAGACTCTTCATATACATGACTCTTAATTACATTTATAACTAGAAGACAAATCCTAATATACATCAAGAAGAAGTCTATTGACAAGCATGCCAAGAACATATTTTATTACCTTTGTCTTCTTTTAGATTAATACATAATTACATAGTCAAAATGAAGACTGATCCTGGTTACACTTTTCAACAAAGACCAGGGATAAACCCCACAACCGGGAAAACCCACCCAGATTCTTCTTCTATTAGATCAAATGTTCATTAGAGACATATAGTCGAAGTACATCCATCAACAAGTCAAAGGTCAAAGCCTTGACTATATAAGTCAACAATCCAATAACCAATCAATGATGAAGATAGTGACTAAAGAAATATGGACTTGGAAACTTGTAAGACCATTATTCATTTTGTGGTTCTTTTCTTAGATAAGCAACAATGACTTCATCCTCTTATTGAGAGCATTCAGATGATGATTTTGTGAATGTGTTATGATGTACAAGGAGAAAACACTATAGATGTAGCTTTGTATTCATGTACCATGATACTTTTTTCATTCTTATGGTCTTACTAGAATATGCATTAATGGATTTGAAAATGGGGGGTTTAATGGTGGCTTAAAAAAGGTAAAGATTTATGGAATAGGAAGTGGTTAATTATTAAGATTCCTTAAATTTTAATGAGTTAAAGAGTCTTAAACATGTTTTATCTCAAGTATATCTTTTGAATTTTGATTTGTACCACAGGCTGTAACGATCACTTAAACAATTTCTTCTTTCAATAGCATTCACTTTTCCAATTTATTTTCAATCACCCAATAACAATAAGCAATTGTAGATAGAACAATAATCAATATGTACAATGGAATACAAACAAGATCATTGAGACACAAAGATTTAGGTCAAAGATTGTTGAGAATTTGGTAGGGCGATGATTAATACAAATTCTCTTCTTGATAATTACTTGTGAGCTTATTACGTTTACTTATGTCTTCTCTTATTCGCTTATTTAGTCTTTCATCAAGTCAATTACCAAAACACATGAGACACAAATTTAGGCTCTTCGAGGCAGGGCAAAACCTCTCCCTCTTGGAGAGGAAAACCCACAAGAAATACTTCTTATAGACTTCAAATGACTAGTACCATAACCATGACACATACTCTAGACCTTTATATGCCTTCAAGAACTTGTCATTGCTTCTTCAATGGCTCCTTGAGCTTATCCTTCTTTCTTGCATGTTTCTGCACCGATCAACACCGTTCAACACCACCCTTATTATAAATTTTTGTAGATGTTCTATGCTTGATGCAACTTTACTTTTTATCCCCAATATCAAACAACAATCACATAAATAAGAAAGTAAAATGCTGATAGAACATACCAGTAGATCAACAGAAGACAAGCCAAAAATATATATGTGTGTAGGTGCATCATGGCGGTCAATAGGATGCTTCAACCAGCAAAGTCTCAATACTATCAGCCAACTAGAAGTGTCACACAACCCTCTCGGACAGTAATATCAGTCAACCCAAAGTCAACAAAGGTCAACGTTGCCACAGTCAATGGTCAACGTAAAACAATAGCAGTAAAGAGTCAACGCAGCCTGGTCAAAGTCAATGATCAACCTTGATTTCTGTGCCAGAAAATGCGGACTGTAGAAATCAGAATTTTGACCAAGATTTGGGTCAGTTTGACCATGCATTGACCAAAGTCAACACTAGTCAACTTTGCGCTGAAAACCCTAGGTTCAAAACATAAATTTTCCTTGCTGCGTTTTCCCACGTGTGAGAGAAGAAGAGACTCCAATAGATGATCGAACCAATCAAATGAGGAGAGAGAATGTGATGTGATGGATGAGTGAAAATGACCTCCAATGTTGACCTATTTATATCCATCAATGAGGGTGTGTGACACAACTGCTTGGGCTTCAAGCCTACATTTCATTTCAGGCCGACTGCACATATTTTGAATAAATTCAAAATAAATGTTCTGCTCATCGGATCAAGATGATCTTTAGATCGATCTTGCACCTCTCTGAAAGAGGAATCCAATAAAAATATTGGCATCTTCATCTGAGCATCACAAGATGGAGTTTGGACCTAGTTGTCCAAAATTAACACTCCTTCTCAACTAGGGAGATCTCCATCTACCTGTGCCATCGAAACATTGTGCGTCATCTCGTCGTAACTTGCTTTGCTGGCTTCTTTATTTCAGAACAAAAGTGGGTCAGTCACAAAGACATCATTCCTGACTGACAGATTTAGCCCAGAGGTCCGAAACCTCTATAGGACTCAAAAGAGTTACATACCAACCCAAAGTTGGTTTACCTGACCCGAAGTCAGTTGGAGTTCCGAAACCTCACTAGACTTGATCCCAGATCAAGTGGTTGGACACGTGCCATCCTAGACATAGAGAATACGACAATCTCTGATGCGTCTATCAGTCTTTGCTACTGGTCTCTACCTTTTCCCACCTCACTGGCCAAATGAGAGGTACTTCCCATGAGTAAGGGACTTAATGGGTAAGATGAATACAGGGCACAGATCATGAGAGGTGAACCAACTCAACATCATAATGGTGGGGTAGAAGCACCACAAGGTTCGGCAAGCCTAGCCTCGTGTGTGCTTATAGCTCCGAGATGCTATCCCCAAAGCCCCCTAGAGCTCCAAGAGCTCATCGTCCAACTAGACCCTCAGCATAGGGTCGTTCCACGATACCAAGATTCTCAGGGAAGGTTAGGAACTTGACCTTCCCCAAGGGCTTTGTGAGAATGTCGGTGACTTGATCATCAATTCCTATATGATCGAGCCTTGCGGCGCCTCGCTGTACCATATCCTGGATAAAGTGGTACTCGATATCAATATGCTTGGATCAATCGTGGAACACGGGATTCTCGGACAATCGAATCCCACTCTGGTTATCACAGAGTATCACGGTGGTATCTAGCACATGCTAGAACAACTCACTGAAGAGCTTTCGCAACCAAACTGCTTCACAACAGGCCATACTCGCTGCAATGTGTTCAGCCTCCATGGTGCTCAAAGCCACCGACTTCTGCTTCTTGCTCATCCATGATATCGAACCGGACCTAAGTGTGAAGCAACATCCCGATGTGCTCTTGTGATCCACCACACTGCCAGCCCAATCGACATTAGTATATCCATGGAGTGTCACGCTCCTGGCAGTGTATCTCAGCCCATGGTTTATCGTGCCCCGATGATATCTCAACAGATTCTTGGAACCAACCCAGTGAATGTGATGAGGTTCAACCATATGTTGACTCAAAGTGTTCACTGCAAAACATACGTCTGGACAGGTGTTCACTAAGAACATCAGGGCCCTACGAGTTGACGATACTTAGTAGGATTTGCTGGCACGGGCCCAGCGGCGTTGCCACTCAGCTTCTTAAAGTTGAGCTCTATCGGTGTCGACACGGACTTACAATCCACCATTCCAAATCTTTCCAGAAGCTTCACAATATATTTTCATTGAGAAAGTAAAATCTCGCCAGATCTCTGCCAAACCTCTAGGCCTAGGAAGTAATGCATCAGTCCTAGATCCTTCATCTCGAACTCAACAGTGAGCTCCCTCTTACACTGATGAATGAGAGGGCCAACACTAGTCAGGAAGAGGTCGTCCACATACAGCACCAAAATAAGAGGCTTTTCTCTATCAACCTTGAAGTAAAGTTTTGGATCAACATTACTACAAGTGAAGTCCAACTTCATTAGGTAGCTATCTATCCTCTCGTACCAAGCTCTGGGTGCTTGCTTCAACCCATAGAGGGCTTTCTTCAACCTGCAAATGTGGGTGTCCCGATCGTGGACTTCGAACCCCAGAGGTTGCTCCACATACACCTCTTCCTTTATCGCGTCATGCAGAAATGCGATCTTCACATCCATCTGATGAAGATTCCATCCTTGCATAGCAGCAAGGGCTATGATAGATCGGATGGTGATATATCGGGCCACAGGTGCAAATATGTCATCTTAGTCTACGCCTTCCTTTTGAGAGAAGCCACAGGCAACAAATCTTGCCTTGAACTTTTCAACACTACCATCAGATCCATGCTTATTCTTATAGAGCCATTTCGAGGTGACAACTGCGTTGTCCTCCAGTCTTTGAACCACTTCCCAGACATCATTTTTCATAATGGATTCATATTCTTCGTGCATAACATCCTTCTAGAGTTGATGCTTTACGACTTCCTCAAAATATCCAGGCTCAGATTGTACGATTGTACTCACGGCTGTTAGATACCCTTGGTATCTATTCGGCTTCGTGCTTTCATGGAACGTTGTTAAAATTGGACAACTAGGTCCAAACTCCGGGTTGTACTGCTCAGATGACGATCACAATATTTTTATTGGATTCCTCTTTCGGAGAGGTGTAAGATTGATCTAAAGATCATCTCGATCGGATGAGCAGAACATGTACTTTGAATTTATTCCACTTATGTGCTGGGTCGGCCTGGAATAAAATATTGACTTAAATGTCTTAAAGGACGTGTCACACACCCCCAAAGATTCCTATATATTGGAGAGACTTGGAGTTCATTTGACACATATCGATGTGGAGGAATTCTCTCTGGATAGCATTGGAGCTGTGATATATATGGAGTATTCTTTGTTTGGGTTGTTCTGGGGTTATGTGTGACACGCTTGGCTGAATGACCTATTGGAGACTTTGCTGGTAGAAGCATCCTGCTGATCGCCGTAACGTTATCATTTTCTATCTCTGTTTTGGCTTGTCTTCTATCGATCTATTAGTATGTTCTATCTTCTTCAGTGTTGTGCCCTAATCTGAAATGGCATAGAACATGTCCTGAAATTAACATGGTATCAGAGGTTTGGTTGAAGACAATGCCCTAGGCTGAGCAAGTCTGCCCTAATTAGCGTGGAAAAAGTCTGCCCTAATCTACGTGGAAAAAGCTGTAGATTTGAAAAGGGATGTTTTTGAGGGCTAGCTTGCTGAGCTAATTGGCCGAGGTACATATATACAAAATGCTACCATATGTGGGTAGCTGGAAGGCTGAAATGTAAGCCGAGGAGAAGAAGGACACAACGTTGGTCGCAGAACTGCATTAGCATGCACAGATTGTGTGGCACTGTTTACGCAGATCTCGTAGTAGTGGAGTAAGAAATTTATTCCAGACACAGTCGGAATCGGCTGCAGAGACTCAATCGAAACTGGCCGCAGATCTATTAAAAAAAAAAAAAAATTAAGAACGGCTACAAAATCTGGAAACATCGCACGGAGTTGTGAATGAGAAAATGGAAGATTTACAGCTCTCCGGCAGATAAAAGTCAGTCTCAGAGTCACGATCATTTTGTCGTTATACTGCACTTAAATTTCCCATCGCTAGGCTTCTTATCGCAGTGGTAAAAATGTTCTGTCATGGAAGCTCGAACATTACAGAAAATATATAACTCGAAGTTGTGGCATACGCTATCGACACAACGTGACCCTGGGAGCTTCGAAACAACAAATCAAAGGGCTTGTTGTAAAGACGGCATAGGCAGCGGTCGAGACTAGGTGAAACGGAAGTCCGAGCCATCAGGGCAAAATTTGCGGATGAAAAAAAAAGAGCGCCGAATACTTGCAGATTCGGATACACTGTAGTGTGACTGCAAAGAACTTCGTTACATTCGCACTGCGTGGGGATTCCAGCTTTATTTTTTGGCCAGCGGTTTTCAACATCTTCAGATTCTCATCGCCATTTTAACCCGCTCGCGAAATCCCCAGTGCAAAGGCGCAGAACGGGCGAAGGCTCTGAAATACTAGTTTCCCTGTAGAAATCCTGCAAACCATAATATTTTTTTTATCAGTTTAAGATCCTAGCAAGGGAAATGCGTTAAATGAACACATCTCAGCTCTCGGTAAGCCCCCGGAAACCACATTTTCCTGCCCTACGAAGGATCTCGAGAATGCCCGTGGCAAGCGCCCGGGAGTCTCATATGACCGTCCTGCTAAGAAATCGCAGAAGACCTCTGTGGATCGTAAACCCTCGGAAAGCCCGAGCGAGGAACTTGCTAAGAGTTCAAATTTGACTCCGAGGCCTCCTGATGAGTCCTCAACGATTGACAATGGTAAAGGTTCAAAGGATTTACAGGGTTCAGAAACCCCAAAAGCTCAAAATGTCAATCACATATGTGACCCATTGGATAAGTCACCAATCCCAAGCTCACCGAACAAAGGCTCGTGGTGGTCCCCTTCGATGATGTACAAGCAGAGCCAGGACGAAGGAGGAGATTTGGTTACATATCATAAAACCCACGTCACAGAACGCCTTGAAACGATTGTGAAAGAAAGAAGTGACATCGAAGTTTCTCTAAATGCTTCTCAGCTTCTTGGTCGCTCAGAAGAACATAACATGAGCAAAATTGTACTAAACGCTTCAATGCTCAATCACAGTCCTATTCGCCCCTGTTCGAAAAAAAAGAAGAAGGAAAAAAGTGTTCAACCGAATGAGAACCATATCGGTAAATAAGAGTCCATGGGGTGAAGATCTGGGCCATCTGTGTTAAAATTGGACAACTAGGTCCAAACTCCGGGTTGTGCTGCTCAGATGACGATCGCAATATTTTTATTGGATTCCTCTTTCGGAGAGGTGTAAGATTGATCTAAAGATCATCTCGATCGGATGAGCAGAACATGTACTTTGAATTTATTCCACTTATGTGCTGGGTCGGCCTGGAATAAAATATTGACTTAAATGTCTTAAAGGACGTGTCACACACCCCCAAAGATTCCTATATATTGGAGAGACTTGGAGTCCATTTGACACACATTGGTGTGGAGGAATTCTCTCTCTCTTGGTGGCGTTGGAGTTGCATATTCTTTGTTTGGGTTGTTCTGGGGTTATGTGTGACACGCTTGGCTGAATGACCTATTGGAGACTTTGCTGGTAGAAGCATCCTGCTGATCGCCGTAACGCCACCATCTTTATCTCTGTTTTGGCTTGTCTTCAATCGATCTGTTAATATGTTCTATCTTCTTCAGTATTGTGCCCTAATCTGAAATGGCATAGAACATCCGCAAGAATTTAACATGGTATTGGAGCAAAGGGGAAGACAATGCCCAATTTGTGTTTATCCCCGATCTATTGATCAATCTTGTGCAACGCTACCTCTAGAAAAGGACATGGTGAAGCAGAATTTTTTTTTGTGCCCTAGACAGCGTGGAAGGAGCTGTAGGTGACAACGTATTCCTCCGTGAAGCAAATCAAGGGCCTCCCTAAAATGCCGCTGGCCTAGAGGCATCCTGCCGCAGCAAAATATAAGAACCGTTTTTAGATAACCAGGCTGCCGTGAACGATGCAAGCCCTAAAGAAGGAAAGTCAACGCAGTCTGTTTTCCATGGTCAATTACGCTAGGGAAATCCTTCACTGCTTTTGAAATAATACGACTCTATTGACGACAGACAGAAATTCACTCGTCTGAAATTCATTCAAGAATTGGAACGAATTGCAGAAGAGATTTTGAGTACAAATAGAGAGTCGGAGCATCATAATATACCAACCACAGATGCCACCGGGAATTTCAATTATACGCGGAGTCTGAGGGACAGTGCGCAACACGATATCCCGTTCCATTCATCGTGGCGTGCATCGGAAGCATCCCATCTTTCTTAGGAATACCGAAGGCAGTCCGCTCGAGCCGTCGGATGGGTTTTGATCAAGAAGAATAAGACTCCTTTCCAAGCTGGTGTCTGGGATGCCCTCATTTAAATCAGAAGTCTTCTCTCGAAAGAGTAGCTGGTATTAAGAGGGAGAATATATCTGTATATGCTCCTGAGCGGATACCTTTGTTGAACGAAAGAAGATCCTCATGGCTCAGGGTCATTATGGCTTCAGAGGGGGAAATTCCGAAGGAAAACCAAGAAGCCATATAAATACCAAGGTATCTAGCAGCCATGAGTACTATTGTACAAACTGACTTTGGATCCTTTGAGGAAGTCGTAAAGCATCAAGTCTGGAAGGATGCTATGCACAAAGAGTATGAGTCCATTATGAAGAATGATGTCTGGGATAGGACAAAGCAGTTGTCACCTCGAAATGACTCTACAAGATCAAGCATGGATCTAATGGAAGTGCTGAAAATTTCAAGGCAAGATTCGTTGCCTGTGAGGAAGGTATAGACTATGATGACATATTTGCACCTGTGGCCCGATATACCACTATTCGATCTATTATAGCCCTTGTTTGCTACGCAAGGATGGAGTCTTCATCAGATGATGTGAAGACCGCATTTTTCTGCATGGTGTGATAAAGGAAGAGATATATGTGGAGCAACTTCTGGGGTTGGAAGTCCAGGATTGGGACACCTATGTCTGCAGGTTGAAGAAAGCCCTCTATGGGCTGAAACAAGCACCTTGAGCTTGGTACGAGAGGATAGATAGCCACCTAATGAAGCTGGGCTTCACTCGTAGTACTGCTGATCTGAACCTTCATTGCAAGGTTAATAGAAAGAAGCATCTCACTCTAGTGTTGTATATGGATGACCTCTTCCTGACAGGTGCTCACCCTCTTATTCATCAGTGCAAGAGGGAGCTCATTGCTGAGTTCGAGATGAAGGACCTAGGATGAATGTCTAGGCCTAAAGGTCTAGCAGAGACCTGGCGAGATTTTCCTTTCTTAAGGAAAATACATTATGAATTTTCTGGTATGATGGACTGTAAGTCCATGGAACTCAACTTTAAGAAGTTGAGTAGCAATGTTGTTGGGCCCATCCTACTGAGTATCGTCAATTCATAGGGACCCCGATGTTCTTAATGAACACCTGTTCGGACGTATGTTATGCAGTGAACACTTTGAGTCAACACATGGTTGATCATAACATTCACTGGGTTGGTGCCAAGAAACTCTTGAGATATCTCTGAGGCAGGATAGACCATGGGATGAGATACATTGCCGGGAGCATGACACTCCTTGGATATATTGATGCCGATTGGGCTGGCAGTGTGGTGGATCATAAGAGCACATCTGGATGCTACTTCACACGTAGATTTGCTTTGGGCAGGAAATGGAAGTCGGTAGCCTTGAGCACCGCCGAGGCCGAATACATTGCAGCATGTATGGCCCGTTGTGAAGTCACTTGGTTGCGAAAGCTCTTTAGTGAGTTATTCGAGCATGTGCTAGATGCCACCGTTATCCTTCGTGATAACCAGAGGGGGATTCGTTTGTCAAAGAATCCCGTGTTCCACGATTGATCCAAGCATGTTGATGGTTGGTACCACTTTATCTGGGATGTGGTACATCGAGGCATCGTAAGGCTCGATCATGTAGAACCGATGAGCAAAGCCGCGTATATTCACAATGCCCTTGGGGAAGGTCATGTTCCTAACCTTCCGTGGAGAAGCTTGGAACTGCGGAACGACCCTATTTCTGAGGGTCCTGCTGGACGATGAGCTCTGGGAGCTCAAAGGGGGGTTTTGGGGATAGCTTCTCGGAGCTATAAGCACTTATGGTGCTTCTGCCCCACCATTGTGATTATTGAGTTGGTTCGCCTCTCATTTATCTGCGCCCCGTATTCATCCTACCCATTGAGTTTAGGGCTCATGGGAAGTACCTCTCATTTGGCCAATGAGACGGGAAAGGCTAGAGACTAGTAGCAAAGACTGATGGACACATCAGAACTTGCCGTACTCTCTATCTAGGATGGCACGGTCCAACCACTTGATCTGGGATCAAGCATGATGAGGGTTTTCGACCTCCGCCGATCAGTCGATGAACCAACTTCGGTTGGTTGAGACTTTTGTGAGTCCTGGCAGTGAGTGTCCGGGACCTCCGCCCGACTGGGCCGATGAACCACCCTCGTTGGTTCGAGACCTTTTGTGAGTCCTTAGTGAGTATGGGACCCCGCCCGACTTCGGGTCGATGAACCAACTTTGGGTTGGTTGGAGACTCTTTGTGAGTCTAATAGAGGTTTCGAACCTCTAGGCTGAATTTGTCAGCCGGGGGATGATGTCTTTGTGACTGACCCACTTATGTTCTGAAATAAAGAGGCCAGCAAAGCAAGTTACAACGGGATGACGCACGATGTTTGATTGCACTGGTGACCCGAGTTCTCCCTTTATTGAGAGGGAGGTTAAAATCGGGATAACCAGGGTCCAAACTCCGGTTGTGGCTGCCGTATGACGATCGCAATATTTTTATTGGATTCCTCTTTCTGAGAGGTGTAAGCTTGATCTAAAGATCATCTCGATCGGATGAGCAGAACATGTACTTTGAATTTATTCCACTTATGTGCTAGGTCGACCCGGAATAAAATATAGACTTAAATGTCTTAAAGGACGTGTCACACACCCCCAAAGATTCCTATATATTGGAGAGACTTAGAGTTCATTTGACACACATTGGTGTGGAGGAATTCTCTCTCTCTGGATAGCATTGGAGCTGCATATTCTTTGTTTGGGTTGTTCTGGGGTTATGTGTGACACGCTTGGCTGAATGACCTATTGGAGACTTTGCTGGTAGAAGCATCCTGCTGATCGCCGTAACGCCACCATCTTTATCTCTGTTTTGGCTTGTCTTCAATCGATCTGTTAATATGTTCTATCTTCTTCATTATTGTGCCCTAATCTGAAATGGCATAGAACATCCGTAAGAATTTAACA